>CM040118.1:30167736-30739700 GCA_022559845.1 Amorphophallus konjac
TATTCTAGACAAAACAGAAGAGAACGGAAATGAGATTTAATGATATATGATAACAACAAGAGAGGGGAGATAGACTTCCTTTTAGACAAAATGGAGAGGGATGAGGGTGGAACTTTAACGATAAATAACAATAATAGAGGACATAATCAGAATAGGATGAGGGAGGTGATAGCCGGGTACCTCAAGATAGGAGTGATGGTCGCATTTTATCCCCGAACTGGGGATCACGTGAATTCCTCCTCCTCTTCTTTCGATCGACTGAGGAAGCGGGCTTCCGGACTGTTAACCCTCGCAAAACACAGCAGACAGAAGAAACAGATGGTGGATTAAAAGGAAAGTAGTGTAGTACCGATCCCTTGAAATTACAATGGCACGAGCATATTCAAACACACACATGTTTAATGTTATTTGAAACCCCTTGGGAATTAAAGGTGGGAAAATGGTATGATGAAATGCGTACCAAAATATTCTCAATGCAGGGATTGTATTATAAACATGATAACGAGTGATGTATGCAAAGGAATCAACAGACTGAACATAATGTAAAAGGGGAGAAATGCTTATTGGTGGGCGTCGATGATGAGCTCGGCATTAACTTCTCCTTCCCTTCACACATACGCACGCAAACATTTACAGACACATGTAAAGACACTCACACGAACACATCTATATACATATACGGAAATAGATCTATAAAGGGGAGGTCGAAAAGAGAGGGAGGAAGGAAGAGGGAGAGAGAAGAGAAAAACCTTTTTTTGAGATTTTTGTACTTTAGTTTTATTATATAGTATGTATATATGTAGAGGATATATATATATTAACTATATAAGATACATATATATATAGTATGCCTATATATATATATGTGTTATATCTAAGAGAGGAGGGGAAGAATAGAAAGAATAAAAGAGAGAGAGGGAGAAAGAGAGAGAGAGAGAGAGAGAGAGACGGTGGGAGGGAGATTAAAAAAAGAAAAAAAAGAAATAAGAGAGGGAGATTGAGAGAGAGTGATCGAGAGGGCAGAAAGAGAGAGAGAGGGGGGTAGAAAAGTAGAGAGAAGGAGAGAGAGACGGTGGGGAGAGTGGATTAAAAAAAGGAAAAGAAAGAGTGAGAGAGGGGGGATCGAGAGGGAGAGAGATGGAGAGGAAGAGAGGGAGGGGACGGTAGAGAGAGAGAGAGAGGGAGAGAGAGAGAGAGTGAGTGAACAGAGAGGGAGAGTGGGGAAGAGAGAGATGGCGGGGGGAGAGGAGAGAGAGAGTGTGGTGAGAGAGGGAGAGAGCGAAAGGGAGAGAGAGGGGGGGAGTTAAAAGAATAAAATAAAAATAAAATAAAGAGAGAGAGAGAGAGAGAGAGAGAGAGAGAGAGAGAGACAGAGAGAGAGGAGCAGAGAGAGGGTGGCGGGGGAGGAAACCGAAAAGAAGAAAAAAAATAAAAAAAAGAAGGGGGACTGAGAGAGAAGCAGAGATACGGAGGGAGAGAGGAGACGGGAGAGGGGGAAAGAGAAATAGGGAGAGAGAAGAGAGATGGGGTGAGATGAGAGAGAGAGAGAGAGAGAGAGAGAGAGAGAGAGAGACGTGAGGGGAAGAGAGAGGGGAGAGAGGGTGCGACCGCAGCGGGGGGAAGAGAGAAAAGACGGGGGGAAGGTGAGAGAAACAGTGGAGAGAGAGAGGGAGAGAAGGAGAGTGGGAAAGAGAGAGGGGGCGAGGGTGTCGCGGCAGTGGGCGGGCGACGTCGTGGCCGGAGGGGGAAGCGACAGCGGCGTCGGGCGTGTAGGCGGGCTGCGGCCGGAGGCGGAGCCGGAGGCGGGGCGAGCGGCAGGGCGATGGGAGCTCCGCGGTGGCGGCGCGGACGACTGGGCAGCGTCGGGAGCAGGCCGGAGGTGGTGCTGCGGCCGGTGCTGAGGCGGGAGGCGGCCGGAGGCGAGGCCGGAGGCGGGGGGCCGACAGTGGGGCTGGAGCTGCCGGTTACCGACGAGGGCGGACGGCGGAGTGACGGAGGTGGACGTCGATGGTGCTAGCGGAGGGCTTGCATGCAGGGGAAGATGATGAGGGCGGCAACGTCCGGCCGGAGGGAGTCCGGCAAGGTGGGCGGCGGTGATGCTAATGCAGATGGCGAGGCGGCGAGGGGCTCGCGGACGACGTGCATGCGCAGGCGGGAGGTGGCTCGGCAGTGGCCGCGGCGGACGGTGCGGCCTGGGGGCGCTGGCGTGCAGGCGGGCGAAGCGGCGGGGGGCTGGAGTGCAGGCGGGTACGGCGGCGGGAGCTAGTGCCGGCGTATACACCGACGAGAGACGGCAGAGAGAGAGAGAGAAAGAGAGGGAGGGGGGGACAGTGGAGGTGGCTGCCGAGGGTCTGAGAGAGTGGGAATGTGAGAGTCAAAGGAGGTGGCTGGGTGGTGGCTGCGGGTGCGGTGTTTGCAGGGTAGAGCAGGTGAGAGAGAGGGGGGTGGCTGCGTGAGGAGGAGGGAGGGGAGCTCTCGTGGGGAGAAGGAGATGAGAGTGAGGGAGAGGGTCGGTTCGCAGTGGGCTCCGAGGGGGTCTCGTGGGTGGTTGTTTGCCGGGGAGTTGCAGGCGGCGGTTGACGGTGAGGTTGTGAGCCGAAGGAAAGGGAGAAGGAGAGGTGGAGTGGAGGGGGAAAGAGAAGGTGGGGGTGGCTGTCGTGAGGAGGAGGATGGCTGGAGGTCCAGGGGGTTGAGAGGGTGGAGTGTGTGTATTGTCAGGGGATTCGATGGGTGGTGGGTTACGGAGGAGGTGAGAAGGGGAGAGAGAGAGTGTGTTAAAGAGAGGGGGCAAGATCCGAGAGACCCGGGAGGGGAGTGAGGAAATAATTTTATGTAATAAAAGATGGGGCCATGTCCATTAAATTTTATTTATTTTTTAGAACAAAAGTGGGCCAAGCCCATTAGCACACATCTATATATATTTTTTATTTTTTGAATAGGAATGGGCCAAACCCATTAGCACAAATGTTTTCTTTTGGTATATTTTTTGAAAAGGAATGGGCCAAGCCCACACGATTAACCTTCCCCCTTTTTTAGGATTAAAAAGATGGACCAAGCCCATTAACATTTTTTTTGTTTTGTGTAAGATTGGTCACAAGCCCATTAACAAGAATTACTATTCAAGAAGCCACAGATTATTAGATTAAATTAGAGATTACTCAACTAACTTAACCGTGCGAGCTGCTTTGGGGCGTCTTAGTGTAATACGGGATCTACTCAGCATAATGCTAAAATGTCGTGTCTACAGCTGCCCCGCCTTGGCGTCTGCTTTGCAGGGGAATGACACGGAGTGGAATGAAATAGAAGTGTAATGAAGTGGAGTGGAGAATGGACTGAAAAGTGGATGCCAAGGCGTGATGAGACACGTTTTTAACACTACGTGTTTGGAATCTTTCCTGAGTTTCAACAAAACAACCTTGAAGAAGGTCCTCCGAAATCAACGACTGTTTGGTTGGACATAACAAAAGACTAACAGAAAGAGGGACCAACTTCTCGGCGTGGAAGTACCTGAGTCGTAGACCCGCAGGTTTCACCTTGGGGAGCGATTACCAGCCAATGTGGAAGTGCTGCGACCAAGGTGGGTCCAATGGAGTAAATAAAAAGGGTAGCTGATAAATCCAAACAAAGGTCTCTTTCAGCCAACCAGCCCAAGATGGTTTCACAGAAACTCAGTACTTGATTCAGAATGGAATATCCCGTATTAGTCAAGAATTTAAGCACAGCGGCCCTCACAACCGAGTTAAATGAATGATCTTCCACAGTGATATCAAAGTCCTACATGAATGCATGCTGGGTTTAAAGGAAAAATTAAAACAAACTAAAAGTAGAAAATAGCCAAGGATAATATTGTTAAGTTGCTTAGGACGGGTCAGGATACCGATTCGATGAGACGATACTGAGCCGGGGCCCGTTTATCCACGCACCGATTCACCTAATGGAACCATCGTTCCCATGCTATCACAACCTAACGGCCTATCCGTACGTCCTGAACTCCTCTGGAGTTATCACTGTTTTTGTTGGAGGGGAACTCAAACTCCAGATTCATCCAAGGCATAAGGTCCTTGACGTGCTCTAATAGCGTAGATATCATATAGTAGGATGCATGACACAGTGGGGTCAGTCACCGAGGTGACTGATGGTGGGACATGGTAGGGCAATGGCGCCCTCTTGCTTTCTTATTTTGTTCTTGGAACCTGCACCGAACAGCAAGCAGTGAAGAAGGATTTATTTCATAAGAAGTAAAATTACATTCAACTGTACAGGACATCCGCACATCAATACAGGAGCAGGAGAAAACACGACACAAATCAGACAAGATTTATTCGGTTAAAATTCACCACGGTAACTTGTCATAAATGCTTTACATTTACCTTTTTACCCCCCTTTTCACTATAAGTACCCCTTTGCTCCTTAGCAAAAGGTCATCCATTGGTGGTTCGGGGAGTCAAGCTCTTTTTTGAGATGGGAGAGAAATCCTGCCCTTTTGAGATGGAAGGTGGGCCTTCCCGCCCTGCCAAGAGGAGCAAGTTCGGCCGCGAATTCAGGAGGTTGACCGACATTGAAGGCCATCTGAGCGAGAGGATTCTCTCACGAGCGGTAAGTTGGCTTTTCATCCTAGTTTCCTTCATAAGTTCTCCCTCGCTTTTTATTCTTTTCTTTTCCTTCCTTTCAGCCGTATCCTCTTTTCCCGGGCCCGAGAAAATTCTCAAAGCTGCCCTGGCTATCGAAGCTTACGTCCAACATCACTATCAGTATGAGGGCCGTTATTTAAAATGGCACCTCCAAGGGTTGGTGGTCCATGCCAAGCATTATGACAAGATCTCCATGGATTGGGCGGCCCTGGGTGCATTGGCGGAGGTTTGGCATCCGAAACCCACACTTTTATCTTCCCTACTTTTGAGGCAACGGTCCTCCTCGAGGAGACAGAACTTCTGCTAGGCTTAAGAAGGTCGATGAAGGATGACAGGATAAAGGTTTCGCGGATGCGGAAGAGGGTATCTACCGAGGAAGTTCTTGGAAGCTTTATGCCATCTGGAACCATAAAGAGCGTTCAGACTCAGAACGGAGTCAACTTGCAAAAGCTCGCAGACTGGACCGTGACTGCCTTAGAAGGGTTGACAGATGATGAACATTTAGAAGGGCTTATGAAAGGGTTCACAATTTGTTTGGCCGGAGCTCTCCTCTTTCCTTGCACTGACAACATCGTAGAGGAAGACCAATTGGGAGCGATTTGTGGACTTTGGGAGGGAAGGAGAGTGGGGCCTGCTGTCCTCGCGCATCTTTACAGTGGTCTCACGGCTTCCAGCATGGGTAGGCCTCCTCACGGGTGCATGCTTCTCCTCAACTGCTGGATTGATCTTCACTTCAAATTTCATCACTACGAAGGGGTACAGACCGCCTCCAGGATTTTCGAACAAAGCTCCCTCCATTACATGGCCGATGTGTTGGGCTTTAGTGGGAAGGTGGCCAATCGCATGCCCTGTCTGAAGACACGCGGCGACTGGCGTACTCACTTCAGCTCCTTGGCGCGAGAGATGTTCACTTGTGTGCCAGCATGTTTACTTTCACGTGGGCTTCTCACGCGATCTTCTCCTGATGCGGAACTCCAGCTTATCGGTGCAACCAAATTTGTTCTTTACAGCTCGCACCGGTGCTGCCTACAAATTGGCCTTCCTCGGCACTCTCTTCCCATGCCATCCAACCTTCCTCTGATTAAGGAGAGAAAGCTGGGCACGGAGGATGATGCGAAGGATGTGAAGGCGATCAAAGCTTCGTGGAAGGCAAGCATTCCGAGGAAGGTGACGGTATCTGTGAGTGAGGATCGAGAGCTATGGGAGACTTATGTAATGGAGCTCAGGAAACTGAGGCCTGAGGTGCCCAAACCCTGATGTATGTTATCTTGTTTTTTTTGAAATAAATGCGGAGCCTTAATGCCATTACATGTTGTTTCAGTCTCTCCCCTCCCCTTTTCTTTATAACTGGAGTGGCGGACGTCGGGTGATGGTCGGCCGTTACTGGATAGGATCTGGGGGGCTGAAGCAACTACAGTATGCGGAGATGCCCTGAGATGTCATGGAGCTGAGGATTTCTCTTCAGGTGGCGATGAGAGAAGTAAACTGGGAGAGAATGGAAAGAGAGGCATGGATAAAGCTACATCGGGGTCGAGAGGAGAGGAGGGCACGTGAGGCCCAAGTGATGAAGCTCCGGAAGACACATCGCTCAGACATGTCACTCCTTCAGAGTCACTGCCGCTTGGAGGAGAGTTGGAGCTCACGGTGGAGGAGTTCTGGGGGTTGGTGTAGTCTCCATTGCAGAGTAGGGGGAGGCTCAGCAAACAGCCTCGGGTTCAAGAGCTTCGCGGCCGTCGGGGTCGCGAGAGAGGCCAGAGGAGGGCGAGGAGCGCTACCAAAGAGGGTGAGAATGCACGATACGATGAGACAATTGCAACGTCGCAGAGCTCTAGATGACCTCCCAGGGACCTCCCTCTTAGGAAAGGAGAGGGACGACCAAGGGGGTAGTGCGAGATTTGGCAAGTTGCTCATACACCCGCTCTCTTCTCACGGTGAACACGACAGTTTATATAGACGTATGAATGGACGACATGCTCTCATGTGACGGGTTTGCCCTCCATGCGTTCCTTCTCTTCTACGCCTCTTCTTTTCATGCCGTCCTCATGTGACGTGTTTAACAGAACTCCCCTGAGATAACGGATCGTGTCTCAGACTCATTGGGCATTTCTTTCGGGAGAATCCATCACAAATTTTAATGATGTACCACCGAATTCAAAGATGCCAACCGCCCTCTTGTCCTCTTTCCATGTATACGAGTCAACTCCCGGATTCAAAGATATCGACTTCCATTGTCCTTTCTGCTATGGATGAGTCCACTCCCCGATTCAAAGATATCAACTTCCATTGTCCTTTCTCCTGTGGATGAGTCCACTCCCAAATTCGAAGAGGTCGACCTGCATTATCCTTTCTCCATGTGGATGACCTCATCTCAGATTTATTTGAGTCATGATGAACACAGGGAACCTAGATGTGTAGGGTGTGAATCAACCCGCTACGCTCCCGACCTCGTTCACTTCGAGTGAAAGATGGGTGCTTTGTTACAAGGCCCATTGCAAGAGGAACTGAGACAGATCTGGATCATATCCCTTCAATCCTATAAATACTCCCCCCCGCCTGCTTCACTTGAAAGCACGGAGGTGTGGAGACTGGTTAGAAGAGTGAAAAGTCGACAGGAGGGAGTAAGAGTTTCTCATTCTCTGAGATGGAGGGAGAGTCCAGTTTCAGGGTGGAGGGCGAGTCTTCCCGCTCCTCGAAGAGGAGCAGATCCAGTGGTAGTTCCAGGAGACTCTCCGATGTTGAAAGGCCACTCAGTGAGAGGACCCAATCGGAGCTTGTAAATGAGCCAGTTCTTCCCCATATTTCTTCATGATCCCTTTCTTCCTTTCTCATTCTCTTTCTATTTTTATTTCAATGATGCACCCGCTTCTCACTTCCTGTGTAATCCACAGAGTATGACGAGGTCACACATCTCATGGGAGTTAGTGGTGGCCGCCTATCGAGGCTTGCCTGACTTCCAGAAAGCTCGACTAGATGCGATGGGGTTTGGTGCATTCCTCCGATCGAACCCATTAAGCTCGACCTCGCCCTCATCCAAGCACTGCGCGAGAGATGGGACCCAGAGAGTCGTGCCTTCTTGATGCCCTGGGGGCACATGGTGCCCAGTCTCGAAGATGTGGCCCGAATCACCGGCCTTAGAGTGGATGGTGAGGCGGTGACCGGGGTCACCTACCCGATTATCGCGAAGTGGCTCAGAAGCTTCTTGGTCTGGAATTAAAGGACCAAAAGAATAGGTCAATAGCCAAGGCATCTATCATGGAGGCACTGGGGCTCACTGACACTCGTCACCGTGATAACGAGTCCTTGGAGGAGTTCATGGAGAGAGCGGAAAGAGGGTCCCGCGCTGTGTACTGCGTGGATGCCAGTAGCTGGGAGAGATCAAACATGGACTTGAGGATATTCCTCCTCTTCCTGCTGGGAAAATTACTGCTGGGTTCCAAAGGAGACGACATCCATTGTCGTTTCCTAGAATTTTTGGTGGACCTAGAGAGGGTAGGGCAATATGCCTGGGGAGCCGCCGTGCTGGCGCATCTGTTCGCAAGTCTGTCCCAAGGGACAGATCGAGAGGTGACTGTGAGTGGCTTCATACCGTTTCTCCAGGTAATTATTTGTTTATTTATTTATGCAACTAATCTATTTCATGAAATGCTGATGACATGTGACGACACAGGTATGGAGTTATTACTACATCCCAATGGGGCGAGCTCGACAGTGGCGTGTGGCTGTGGCACCACTAGCTCGGCGGTGGCAACCCATTATGAGCACAACCTCTCTATCTTACCAGCTGATGGTATTAAGGCGTGAGCTGCAAGAGTTCCCCGCAGAGATGGTAGGACTCCATTTTTTTGTCTTTTCTTTTGTCTCTTTTTTTTTTGGTTCTTTTGAGTGATTAAGGAGATACACGCATGCCAACGTAGGTGATCTGGAGGCCTTACTCGGGCTTGGTCGATGTCGACCAACCGTGGGTCATCGCAGGTCGCCCTCGATTTGGTCGGGACCTTTGGGTCCACTGCCTGAATGAAATCGAGCCACTCCGGCTACGATTGGTCATGAGGACTCTAGGGCTTGCCCAGGAATGGGTAGATATGACCGCACCACCCCGTGTCGGGAGGAAGACACGTGGGCCGGTAACCTGTGTCGACTGGCGGGTGCGCTTCCCCGAACAATATGAAGATTGGCAGCGGGGTGGCACGCTCGTGGAGTCGCACGCCCGGGATAGTGAAGATTATCTACGTCTCTATAGGGCGATGTATGCAGAGCGACTCCATCCTGAGGGACTTGTGGAGGTATATCTCCTTTCTCACTTTTTGATCATTTTTTTTTTATATTTTTTTATTTCATTTTTCTAAATGTAATGCTGACTCTATGACATGGGTTTAGGATGCCCGTGATACCATGATAGCGAACTTGCGGGCTCGATTGGCGGACACGGAGGGAGAGTTGGGTGACACCCGTGAGGCTTACATGTCTCGGTGAGTATGTATGCAAATGCATATTCCTAATTATACCCCTAGGTTTTGGTGTTTAGCCACTCACTGTCACTTCTTGCCATCATAGCGCGCTCGGCTCGACGCAACCCTACCAGCAGTAGGGGCAGAGGGTGCCTCTTCCAGTCTATGGATTCCTTCGTCGGAACTAGATTCGCTCCATGAGCAGCTTGCCCGTGTAACACAGCGCGCCGCGGAGGCAGAGGGAATGCTTTCTGTGCAGGTGAAGGTTCCTCTTATCCGAGCTTCTCTGTTTATGTCTCATCACACCCCTGAAATGACGGATATGGCAGGCCGAAGAGATGCAAGAGATGTTTGCTCATGCATCACAAGGGAAGGCCAGGATAGCGGAGCTGGAGGAGGAATTGCAGCGTCGCTCAGATGACAATTTTTCTCGGGACGCCATGGAGCTGAGGATCACCCTTCAGCTGGAAAGGGATGACAGAGAGAGAGAACGTGCTGAGAGGGAAAAGGACAGGGAAAGAGAGAAGGCCAAAAGATCAGTCGAGAAAGAGGAGAGGAGGGCCCTGGAGGCCCAACTATTTGAATTGAGGACCAGTCTCGGCCTCGCTGAGCAGTGGCTGAAGGACGGCGAGGAACGCTACCGAAGAGCACGAGAGCGTGGCTTTCGTGTTAGTAGCTTCTTTGCTGCTCCCTCAGATCGACATCGGGGAGTGGAGATAGAAAGAGGACCCCAAAGCGGTAGAAGTACCGCTTTTCATGGTTGGATAGCACCTTCTAGAGTTTCTCGTCCAGAAAGCGGCGAGACGAGTAATGTAGAGAAGGAGGGTGGGAGCTAATGTAGGCTCTCTCTTGTTGTTCGTTTTTGTTGAGTGGGAGTGGAATAAAATGTTTTGTGCTTGGTTCTCTGCTTCTTTCTGTTCTCCCGAATCCCTGCATACATCTAAGCAAACAAGTCAGTATTTCTGTTCTGACTTGCCCCTTGCTCAATGAGCAAATATGATGAAGAACCATTCTTGATAACGAGTCAAGGGGCAAGCCTTTATTAACAAAGGCAATAATAAAGGATAATGAATGCGACAGACAAGCACACGGATGCAAACGAGAATTTAAAATGAATGGTGCATACAAATGCGATCATGCGAAGATGTGATTTTCTTTGTTTTTGTAGGTGTATTCATTTTTTTGTATTTTGTTGTTTGTTTATTTTTTTTGGTCTTTTATATTTCCATTTTTTTGTGCATGTACATTTTTTTACTTTTTTTTGGATTTTTGGATTTGTTATTTTTTGTTTGTTTTTGGTTTGTTTATTTTTTTTTATTTTTGCTAATGCATGATGACCACTTGATATAACATCTAACCTGCATGAGAACGAGGGTTTCTTGCTAACCTCCCAGGCATCCTAAGTGCACGTCTAAGTTGATTTGGGCCTCTAGACTCCTCGAATGATAATCCCGCCGGCTAAGACTTACCCTGATGACAATACCGTCATACCATGCTTAGGCTCCCAGTTGCTTCCGACCACAGGGATTCACCCAAAAAGTGTTCAAGGTAAATGATTTGCCCGACCCGGGTCTATTTCCTCACAACTCTAGACGATATGTAATGGAACACCCTGGAACCCAAATGACCAACCGCGCGACGCTGACCCGGAATCAGACGCCGTCGCACCCATAGGTGACGCGCTTGCATTGGTCTAAGCCCGAGGTTAGACTTAGAAGACATTAAGATGGTAGATAAGGGTCTGACCGGCCAGAAACACGGAGACTCTGACAATGACTTCTGCTTTCCAAGATGGACAACCATACGTTTGTGTCGAAAGGTGGTTGCAGACTTTGGTGAGTTTCACCCTTCAGGAACTCCATTGAGCCTTTATCTTCAGGGGAAGAAGGAAGAGTATTAGGGGCAAACCTCCTGAGAGGACCGACAAAACCGTTAACCCGGCGAGCCAGTAGGGGCACACTTAACTCTCCCTTTCGGACAACTTCAGACCAAATCTCGAGCATTTACATCTCATGGCCCCTCTTGTATAGAATTTGACTTTCAGTCAAAGGGGTTTCATTTGTGGGATCAGGCACGGTTACGACCAGGCTTTTCACTTGACTTTGATTTTGTTCTTCTTTTCTGATTTTTCTTGACAGATTTTTGCGAGGGACATAGTATCTTGACATTATGAATCCCTCTTGGATGCCTGCGGGGACACTGCCCTCTCTCGTGCTCTGACCCATGCTCGAAGAATTGGGCCCTACTCTTGCCCTGGGGGTTGTGTTCGTGTTTTCCATGCTCAGCGTTTTAAGGGCGCCGGCTGTCTCATTCGGTCGAAGAGAGAGAGAATAAAGATTTAAGCCTTCTGGAGACCTTCTGGGTGAGGCCTCACCATGAGCGATGCTACCGATCTTTCATTGAACACATGTGTACATGTATGTTGCCCCTTTTGAGGGGGGCATAAGCCGAACTAGCCGGACAGGGATCTCCACGGTTCTGGCAAACCAAGACCCGGAACCTACCAAGTCTTAATAGGCCCTATCCCAACACGGATGTTGAATGCAATGACTTAACTGCATGGTGATCTCCGGGCATTAGCATTTTGAATTTTCTATTTTTTTTCTTCTTTTCATTTTCTTCTATTTTTTGTCTTTTGTTGTTGTATATATACATATTTTTGTTATTTTCATTGTTTTCTATTTTTTTGTTGTTTCATCATTTTTGACACTATGTACACCTATCTAAGGGTAGTATTTCTTAAGATAAAGCCCATTCCAAGGGTGGGATAACTCGATCCCCTCAGCATTGACTAGCCTATAGGCGTTGCCAGGATGCACAGTCTGAATCACGTACGGTCCTTCCCAATTGGGTTGGAGTTTAGAACGCGGCCCACCAGGTTTTACAAACATTCTTTTCACTACCATTTCACCGACTTGAAATTTCCTTTCAATGACCTTCTTTTGATAAAAACGTGTGAGTCTGTTTTGATATACACGTGCATGCTCGGCAGCGGCCAGCCGTTTCTCATCTAAGAGTTCCAATTGGGCAAGGAGTGAATCACGACGTTCGTCGAGGGGGAGGTCCTTATCCAATTGTACTCTCAGAGAGGGGACCAGAATTTCGTACGGAACTACCGCCTCCATCCCATAAGTGAGGGCGAACGGGGTTTGCCCAGTGGGAGTACGGATTGAAGTGCGATAGGCCCATAGAGCTTCAATCAGCTTTTCTGACCAATCCGAGAACTTGTTAGACTCACATGTCTTTTTTATGATTTTAATCAATGTTTTGTTAGTGGCCTCTGCTTGTCCATTACCTTGTGGATAATAAGGTGATGAATGATGCAATGCAATTTTATACCTTTTGCAGAGGTCCTGAAGGTCCTGAGAAATGAATTGCGGTCCATTGTCGGTGATGATCGTGCTTGGAATGCCGAACCTGGCGATGATGTTCTTCATGATGAATTTGCAGACTGTTGATGCTTTAACCTCCACGTAAGCTTCGGCTTCGGCCCATTTGGTGAAGTACTCCGTTGCAGTAAGGATGAATGATTTTTGCTTAGTGAGGGAGTAAGGATTACCGAGAGGACCAATGACATCGAAAGCCCACATGGAGAAAGGCCATGGGGAGGATACTGGATGAAGTGAAGAAGATGGGGAATGAATTTTATCGGCGTGAAGTTGACACTTGACACACCTGCGGACATAGACGGCACAATCTTCTTCCATGGTGGGCCAGTAAAAGCCTTGCCGAAGGATTTTCTTGGCAAGCATTTGGCTATTCACATGGCCACCGCACACACCAGAGTGTGCTTCCTCGACGCATTTCCAGACTTCCTCTTCGTCGAGACATCTTAGAAGAACACCAGTAAGACTTCTCTTGTATAGCACTTCTCCGACCAGCACGTACCTCTGTGCCACCCTCCTTATGGCTTTTCTATCTTCCGATGTGGCTTCTTCAGGGTAGGATTGATCTTTGCAATACTTGGCAATTTCGTAAAACCATGGCTTCTCCTCATCAGCCAATTCTTCTTCTAATTCTGTCAACATAATTTCCCTCTTCTCAAGGATTTCTTCCTGTAGGGCCTTTCTTGCTATCATGTCCTTGATATTTACGTATGAAGCGTCATCGATTGCAGGGGCGTGACGCTTGTAGACGTGAATGGTATCAAACCATCTTCCTAGAGGGAACCTTAGAGATGATGCCAATGAGGCGAGGGCATCGGCCAGAATGTTCTGATGACGAGGGACATGGACAAAGATCAATTTGGCGAACAATTTGGCAAAGGCAGCAGTGAGTTCTTGGTATGGCTTGAGCTTGGGATCGCGAGTGCGATATTTGGTGAGCACCTGGCGAAGAATGAGTTGACTATCACCTACGACTCGCAATTCAGTGATGCGAAAGAATGAGCGAGTTCTAGGCCAGCTAGAAGAGCTTCATATTCAGCTATATTGTTGGTAACGGGGAATTTGAGCTGATATGCCAGTGGGAATGTAAGGCCTTTAGGCGACAGGAGGGCAATGCCGATTCCTTTCCCTTGCGAATTCAGAGCTCCATCAAAATGTAACGTCCACATGCAATCATCTGATTGGTTGATGGACATTAGTTCCTCATCTGGAAATTCTGATTGGACAGGATCGAATCTGGGAAGAGGATGGTGAGCGAGATGCTCGGCTATAGCATACCCTTTAATCGCCTTTTGCTGGACGTAGACGATGTCAAACTGAGAGAGAAAACTTTGCCAGCGTGCTAATCTATCCGTAAGGACAGATTTTTCTAGAAGGAACTTGATAGGGTTCATTCGGGCAATCAGATGGACTTCATGAGCTAGAAAGTAATGTTTCAACTTCTGCACTACCCAGACAAGGGCGGCACAAGTTTTCTCCATAGCCGTGTACTTCTGCTCACAGGGGTTGAGGATTTTGGACAAGTAATAGGTCGCCCTTTCCTTGCCCGCTTCATCGGCTTGTGCTAGGACAGCTCCCACGGAGTCGTCTAGGACTGAGACATAAAGGATTAAAGGTCTGCCTGGCGTGGGTGGAATTAGAACGGGTGAATTGGCCAGATACTCTTTCAATCCTTCAAAAGCTTTTTGGCATTTAGAATTTCAAAGGAATTCTACTCCTGACTTAGTTAACTCGTAGAAAGGTTTGCACCTTTGTGAGTGCTGTGACACAAATCGACGAATGAATTGCAACCTTCCAATTAATCCTCGAACTTCTCTCAGATTTCTCGGAGGTGGCATCTCCCTGATTGCTTTAGCTTTGTTGGGATCTATTTCAATACCCCTCTTACTCACAATGAAACCAAGCAATTTGCCTGACGAAACACCAAATACGCACTTTTTTGGATTCATTTTCAAATTGAACTCTCTTGATCTTTGCAGCACCTTAGCCAGAACTCTTGGGTGTTCTGCCCTAGTCTTGGATTTCACCAACAAATCATCTACATATACCTCTAAATACACATGCATCATGTCATGGAATATTACCATCATAGCCCTTTGATAAGTAGCTCCAGCATTCTTTAAACCAAATGGCATGACCAAATAGCAATAAGTTCCCCAAGGTGTGGTGAATGATGTTTTCTCCTGATCTTCTTCCGCCAAACGGATCTGATTATACCCCGAAAATCCATCCATAAACGAGAGAGTTTCATAGCCCGCTGTATTATCAACCAACACGTCAATGTGAGGCAAGGGGAAATCATCTTTTGGACACGCGCGGTTAAGGTCCCAAAAATCGATACAGATTCTCACATTTCATCCTTTTTCATGACCGGGACAATGTTTGCCACCCATTGAGGATATAGGATGACTCTAATAAACCTGGCTTTGTGGAGCTTATCGACCTCCTCCTTCATCTTCAAAGCCATCTGGGGGTGGAAACGTCTTAACCTTTGCTTTACCGAGACGGACCATGGTTTTAACGTTAGGCGATGTTCGACCAGGGTGGAATCCAATCCCGGCATATCCTCGTAGCTCCATGCGAACGTGTCCCTGTACTCCTTTAGAACCTTGATCAATTCCTCCTCTTCAGATGTCGGCAAATTATCGCTTATGAGGATGATCCTAGGGTCTTCCTCGGTCCCCAGATTGATCTCTTTGGTGGGTTCTTCTATAGCGGCTGATGGTTCGTCAAACCTCCTTATTCCGCTAGCATATGCGTCAGCCACGCCCTCATATTCTTCGTCCCCTTCTTCAATAGGGTACTCTTCATCTGTGAGCTCATAAACTCCTTATCCCTCATCAATTGTGCAATCCTCTTCACATTCTAACTCCGGCAGATGGATGGGATTTTCTAGCAATTGAGGAATGGCTAGAAAGGCTTGACACCTATTGGCTAGATCTAGAAGGAATCGACGAGAAATTTCCCTGCCCTTAGATTTTCTTCTAGGTACTACCCTTGACTCGCTATTCCTAACCTGACTGACTTGTTCTACAGACGAAGAAGAAGTTGAAGAATGTACAGGAAGAGACCCCTCGATAGAGGGGTAAAGAAGGTCGCTCAAGGGACCTTGAATGAGTGGCCCGTAAGTCGGGGCACACTCGTGAGAGAGGTAGGAGGTCTCCTCAAAGGAGATGCACTGTTGAGGAGTTTGAAAATCGACGTTTTTTTTTCATTTTCATTTTCAATTACAAAACAATTGAAAGAAATTAGAGAATGGGAGGAGGGAACTATAGCTAGGGGGTTGCATGGCTCATTGAGCAGATCATGGTTGAAAATTTGGCATGGGCTGAAAGACCCACGCAAGAATGTGAGTAGAGAAGGGGACCTGGGAATATCATCAGATAAACGTCGAGTCCAAGAAAGAGTCAGCAGCAACGGCTGAGGAGAATGATCAGATAGAATGACGGAAAGCGATCCGTCAGTGGCAACTTCCTCTCGGCGAGGAAAACTTGGAATTTCGGCAATGTCAATGACATCTTTTGGTACCTCAGAGATCAAAAGTGGCCCCTCTAAGTCTGGAGATGAGAACATCTGTTGTAGTGCCATGGAAATATCTTGTATATCAAACCACTTGTTCCACTCACAATCCGGGTCATCGTGTTTCCCCTTCTTTGCATCTCTCGAGCAACTTTCAGCTAAGTAGGCAATTTGTAATTTCCCATGTGATTGTCGCGGGTAATCCCCCAACTGTATAACCGGACCCTTTCTGAAATGAGAGTACAATGTCCATGTAAGAGGTCCCTCATATGCCTCAAGTGGCCCTTCAAAGCCTAGGCCGGCTCTAAGGGTTAACTTTGTCTTCTTTGGCAATTTCAGTCTCCCTTGTAATTGTGCCCCCAAACCTTTGCCCTGTTGGTAGCCAATATTTCTCATGATCTCCCATCCCTTAGCATGGGAAGTGTGACATGACTTTAGTGTTGGAAGTGACTTTTGTGTAAAATGGGTGCGACGAGGGTCACACACATCTAGCAATGAAAGAATTGGCCGGTGAGTTGGCCAAACAGAAGGCAATGAGGTATTAATAGCGTCCACTGTAGAGAAGATGGGCATGCTATTTACCTTGATAATCCAAGCCTTGTATGGAAACTTTAAGCACTGATGATTGGTGGAAGGCACCGCATTCATAACCTCAATGTAAGGGCGGCCCAGTATGGCCTTGAATGTGGGATCCATATCAAGGATATGGAATTCCGTGAAGACTGATGCAGGGCCCAATTCTACATTCAAGATGACCATCCCCATTGGCGGCTTTTTGCTATTATCATAGGCCGTAACCGTGATTGATGAAGGCCTTATCTGTTCCGTGTCAACCCCACATGATTGGAGGGTGATCATAGAGATCACATTTATAGACGTACCATGGGTCTACAGGCGCCCCATTGATCTTGACTGCAATACACAAAGCATATTTTCGAGCCTCCTTGGGGGCAAGCTCATGGTGGTGAAATATAATAGCCGGTTGTGTATCAGTTGGCGTCAATACTGACGAGATTTTCTCCACTGGGAGATCCTCATTTATCATAACCCTCTGAAGATACTCCATCAAGGCGTCTTGATGGGTTTTCGACCTCTTGATTAGCTCGAGAATGGAGATCCGAGCTGGTGTTTTATCTAAGTGTTTCAACAGGTCATATTGTGTCCCGGGTATAGACTCCTCTATCTGTTCTTCGGTGTCTTTCTCCGGCTGAGATTGCTCAGGGACCTGACTGTTTTGGGGAAAAATCCGATGGAACATCCTTCCACTACGGAGCACCATGGCTTGTGGTTTTGGCGGCACCTTTATAGAGTTAGATATGGGGTTTAGCAAGGGTTCGAGGGGTAGTGGTGGAGGAACAATTGATGAAGCAGGGGCAATGATAGGTGTAGGGGCTCTGATGAGTGGTTTGTTAGGTGGAGGCATGGTGGGAGTGGGTGAAGCCTCAGATGGACGGCGAATGATAAGGGGTTTAAAAGGTGGAGGCATAGTAGAGGTTGATGGTGTCCCGGATGGGTGATGAATAATGAGGGGTTTCGAGGGTAAAGGGGTTGTGGTGGAGGTAGATGGTGCCTCGGAAGGGTGTTAGACAATAATGGGTTTGTTTAGTGGAGGCGGAATGAAGGCGGATGATGAAGTGGAGGCGTGAGGGATAATGAGAGGTTTTGGGGGTAACGGTGTTATGGTGGAAGTGGAGGGTGTTTGCTGGAGACTCGAAGGGAGGTCATCAGTAGCGACGCGGATGAGAGGACGTGATGTCAGTGGAAATGAGTAAGGTATTACTGCGGGTTGTGCTACGGGTGGAGGATAGACAGGTGCGGGACGAATAAGGTGTGGGGATTGGATAGGAACGTGATTGGTGACAAGGACAGAGTCGCTTTCCGTATGCCAATCCTGCCCTCTTCTAACCTCCAGGAAGGAAGAGATGGGGTTGACTTGGTGGTTAGGTTGTTGGTGCGCCGGTAACGGATTCTGGAGGATGCCCATATTTGGCTGTTGTTGTGGTGCCTGCTGAGGCTATTGTTGCTGCTGCTGTTGTTGTTGTTGTTGTTGTTGTCTAAGAGGAGGTCTCCTGGCCTTCATCATGGTGACGCATCGCCTCATTTCATCCCAATCTATTTGATGTTCATCGTTCATATCATAGATATAATCTCTGAAATGAAAACAGTTTTCCACTGTATGACCCGGCTGTCTATGGAAGACACAATATCTGGAAGTGTCGACGTTCGTGGGCCATATGGCTTTTTCCTTAGGCAAGGTGAGGAAATTAGCAGCCATGAGAGCATTAAAGATGTCCGGCAATGACTCCGGCAAAGGTGGGTAATGAGCTCTCCTAGGGCCGATCGGCCTTCTCTGTTGTTGGAGGCCATAATCCCCGGGTGGTGGAACCTGATTATATTGAGGAGGCCGCTACTGTTGTTGTTGGAGATGAAGCGGTTGAGGCATATTATTCTGGAAGAGATTATTTTGTGGGGGAGGATGATAGGGTTGCTGACCTTGTTGCTCCTGATGAAAGGGGAATTGTGGGGGTTGTGGGGGCCTAGGATTAGCTTGCTGGTTGGGATAGCCAACTGCGCCCACTTGTTCATTTGTTACAACCCCTTCTGTTACCCCACCTTGGGCACCCGTGCCCGGCTTCCTAAACACCTTTGATTTTGGTGGCTCGAACATATGCATGAGGGGAGAATCTTTCAGCTGTGTTTGGATATATCGAGCTCTCTCATACAGTTCCTCCATAGTGGTGAGCTTGTTCATTGCCAGAACGTGTCTAAATTGTGGAGTGGCATTAGACACGACCATCTTTACTTGCTCTGATTCTGAAATGGGGTCTCTCATTTTCTCTGCCAAGGATCTCCATCGATCGGCAAATTGGATGAAATCTTCCTCCGGCTTCATTTTTTCAGCCACTAGGTCGGTAATAGAGAAGGAGGGACCGACCCTATCCCGATATTTCTGTAGAAATTTCCTCTGGACTACGTCGAAGTTCTCAGCCTCACTCGGCTCTAGGGAATAGAACCATTCTAAGGCGGGACCATCCAATGATCTCCTAAAGAGGTATGCCAATGATCTTCGATCGTTCTGCCAAAATGAGGACTCATATATGAAGTCCTTTAGATGAATGAAGGGGTTGCCTGTGCCGGTGTACCGTCGGTACGTTGGCATTTCAGAAGGATGGAGATGGAATACTGGAAGGATTGGTAAAGAGATCTCAGGCGCGGATTTGACATCCACGATCTTTTTGAAATCTCAGAATTGTTCGTCCATCTTTTTCATCCTATGAAGGAGAGATTGAGTGACCTCATTGTAAGGAGCAGGTTGTGGTGGCCACTGAGGCCTTGCAGAAGCCTGAGAAGGGAATTCCGGATGAGAGAGATGTTGTGACATATCAGTAAATGGAACTGACTGAAATGTCGTATGAGGAATTGGTGGAACTTGAGATTGGGGAGGTAATTGGAAAGGGGTAGGTTGCAGACGTGGCATATCAGTAAATGGAACTGACTGAAATGTTGGATGAAGAATTGGTGAAACTTGAGACTGGGGAGGTAACTGGAAAGATGGAGACTGCAAACTTGTCTGCACAAGAGGGAATGAGGAAGGGATTGCCTGTGCGGGCTCTTGAGTAGGGAGAGTAACTGGTGTTGGATTTTGAGGAGTAGAATCAACAGATTTCCCTTTTAAGACGGTCTGAAAGGCTCGGATCTGATCGGAATTGAGCTGTGTATTCGCGAGAACACCTAGCAAGGAGGAAATATATTGTGGCGGGGATGCTTCCCCGACGGCGGCTCGCACCTCATATGAGGGCTCGCGGGAGGAACCTGCGTCCTCAGCAGGGGCATGTGTCCCCTGGTGACTCGGGGTCGGATTCTGACCGTTCCCGGACATTTTTTGATCTTTTTCGGAACGCGATATTTTACCGGAACGCAATATCATACACGCTCAAACCAAGAACAAAGACTAACAAACAAGTTGATGTTTAACGCCTTTTTGTGTTTTCTTTATGTTTTCCCCTCTTTTTTTCTTTCTAATTAAATTGTAATAACATAAACACTCAAACCATTAGCAGAGATTAACAAACAAGTTGATGTTTAATGCCTTTTTTGTTTTCTTTTGGTTTTCCCCTTTTTTTTTCTTTTTTTCCTAATCTAATGTTCACACCACAGGAGGGACCTTAGTTGCAATATTGATTTTCGCCGTGTGATCTAAGGACACTCGACTCACCACGAATGGGTTAACTATCTCCAGGGAACTTCAGTGGTACAACCAGCCCAGTGAACGAAGAGGGAATCCTTCGATGTCGGGGACTTACGGAGGTCCCAGTGAAGGAGATCCTAGTCCGTCGAGAGGAATTACCGACGGAGAGTCTTTCCTTCACCAAGAAAAGGTGATCCTAAAAAAGATGGAACAAAAGAAATAAAAATAAAAGGGAGATGATATGCAATGCAGTGTTGAATTTAACAAGAGATATATAAACAGACAGTAAATATATGCAATAAAAGAAATTAAATAAACATCACAACACTCCTTTTTCTGCAATGATACGAATCTCTTCAGACTTCAAGGGGACTCTAGACTAATGCACGTAGTGCACGAGGGATGTAATTGGAATGCCAAGGGTGATAGCGGGAACACGAATATAGCGCATGTGGGCGCAATCAGGAGGGGCACGCGTGGGTGCCGAGTGGAGGGGCACGCGTGGGTGCCGAATGGAGGGGCACGCGTGGGTGTCGACAATATTTGGGTAACCAGAGAAAACAAAAGAGGTCCCACCGTGATCGCCAAAAAGGTGTAGACGGCAAAAGAGTGTCGTCCACCCTCGGGGGAAAGAAACAATGATGCAAAGTAATGATGAAAAGGTGATTGCCAGAGAGGTGGAGACGGCAAGGGACGTCCACCCTCGTCTGTCCTAAGAGATGGAAATGACGAGATCAACTCAAGAAGAGAAAGAACATAAAGGAGAGAAAGGAAAGAAGGATGCGAAACAAACTCCGGTACGTGGCGGAGATAGGGGTCGGAAGACCCTCTCGCGTAAACTAACCCCTTCCCGGTAAGCGTGACTTACCGTTCTACGAGCAGTTTTCCATATACCAGGAAATCTGAGAATCTAAGTAACAGAAATGGGGAGGCACGAAGACTCAGAAACTACAGCGGTATATCGTTCTCCAGAAAATTACAAAGACAACACGAACCAAGACATACCACCACAAGACATTGGTCTTTGTGGGGTTCTAACAGCGATGCAATAATATCAACACTAATGAATATATATGTACGTATTAGGACCACCGCAAGACATTGGCCTTACGGGGTTTTTATTGTAATATAGATAATAAACATGAGTATATATACATAAGACCACCGCGAGATATTACTCTCCGCGGGGTTTTTACTGTAATATATATAATAAAAGGCTTCGCGAGGAATTACTTCCGTCACGTGCACCTTCGCGAGGAATTACTTCCGTCGCAGGGTTTAGATAGAAATTTAAAGAAATAAAATGACAGAATGAAAAAGGTTTCGCGAGGAATAACTTCCGTCACGTACACCTTCGCGATGAATTACTTCCGTCGCAGGGTTTAGACAAAAATCAAAGGAATAAAATGACAGAATAAAAAGGCTTCGCGAGGAATTACTTCCGTCACGTACACCTTCGCGAGGAATGACTTCCGTCGCAGGGTTTAGACAGAAATTTAAAGAAATAGAATGACAGAATGAAAAAAGGCTTCGCGAGGAATGATTTCCGTCACGTACACCTTCGCGAGGAATTACTTCCGTCGCAGGGTTTAGACAAAAATCAAGGGAATAAAATGACAGAATGAAAAAGGCTTCGCGCGGAATGACTTCCGTCACGTACACCTTCGCGAGGAATGACTTCCGTCGCAGGATTTAAACAAAAGGGAAAATTGACAGGAAAGAAAGTGGGAAGGGGATGTGATCGCCAGGGGCTGAGAGCCCCACAGGAAATGTCCTGATCGCGTTCGTCGCCGAAGCGAGAACAGTGCGGGTCCTCTCCTCCTCTTCCGTCGGCCGGCCGACGAAGAGGGCCTTCTTTGGTTATCCTGATTTTATTATTCTTTTTTTGTTTTATTTTATCTTAGTTATTATATTTTTTGGGGGGGATTTTGTTGCTTTTATTATTTTTTTATGTTTTTTTTATGTCTTTAGAGAGACGTGAGGAGATGAAGAAAGAAACTGAGAGGTAGATGATAGAATAAGATAATATGATATAAGAAAAAACCACTAAGAAAAATATAGGTAGAGTGAGAGACGTATTCTAGACAAAACAGAAGAGAACGGAAATGAAGATTTAATGATATATGATAACAACAAGAGAGGGGAGATAGACTTCCTTTTAGACAAAATGGAGAGGGATGAGGGTGGAACTTTAACGATAAATAACAATAACAGGGGACATAATCAGAATAGGATGAGGGAGGTGATAGCCGGGTACCTCAAGATAGGAGTGATGGTCGCATTTTATCCCCGAACTGGGGATCACGTGAATTCCTCCTCCTCTTCTTTCGGTCGACTGAGGAAGCGGGCTTCCGGACTGTTAACCCTCGCAAAACACAGCAGACAGAAGAAACAGATGGTGGATTAAAAGGAAAGTAGTGTAGTACCGATCCCTTGAAATTACAATGGCACGAGCATATTCAAACACACACATGTTTAATGTTATTTGAAACCCCTTGGGAATTAAAGGTGAGAAAATGGTATGATGAAATGCGTACCGAAATATTCTCAATGCAGGGATTGTATTATAAACATGATAACGAGTGATGTATGCAAAGGAATCAACAGACTGAACATAATGCAAAAGGGGAGAAATGCTTATTGGTGGGCGTCGATGATGAGCTCGGCATTAACTTCTCCTTCCCTTCACACATACGCACGCAAATATTTACAGACACCTGCAAAGACACTCACACGAACACATCTATATACATATACGGAAATAGATCTATAAAGGGGAGGTCGAAAAGAGAGGGAGGAAGGAAGAGGGAGAGAGAAGAGAAAAACCTTTTTTTGAGATTTTTCTACTTTAGTTTTATTATATAGTATGTATATATGTAGAGGATATATATATATTAACTATATAAGATACATATATATATAGTATGCCTATATATATATATATATATATATGTTATATCTAAGAGAGGAGGGGAAGAATAGAAAGAATAAAAGAGAGAGAGGGAGAAAGAGAGAGAGAGAGACGGTGGGAGAGGAGATTAAAAAAAGAAATAAGAGAGGGAGATTGAGAGAGAGTGATCGAGAGGGCAGAAAGAGAGAGAGAGAGGGGGGGTAGAAAAGTAGAGAGAAGGAGAGAGAGACAGTGGGGAGAGTGGATTAAAAAAAGGAAAAGAAAGAGTGAGAGAGGGGGGATCGAGAGGGAGAGAGATGGAGAGGAAGAGAGGGAGGGGACGGTAGAGAGAGAGAGAGAGAGAGAGAGAGAGAGAGAGAGAGAGAGAGAGAGAGAGTGGGGAAGAGAGAGATGGCGGGGGGAGAGGAGAGAGAGAGTGCGGTGAGAGAGGGAGAGAGCGAAAGGGAGAGAGAGGGGGGGAGTTAAAAGAATAAAATAAAAATAAAATAAAGAGAGAGAGAGAGTGAGAGCGCGGGAGAGAGAGAGAGAGGGAGAGAGAGAGAGAGAGAGGAGCAGAGAGAGGGTGGCGGGGGAGGAAACCGGAAAGAAGAAAAAAAATAAAAAAAAGAAGGGGGACTGAGAGAGAAGCAGAGATACGGAGGGAGAGAGGAGACGGGAGAGGGGGAAAGAGAAATAGGGAGAGAGAAGAGAGACGGGGTGAGATGAGAGAGAGAGAGAGAGAGAGAGAGAGAGAGAGAGACGTGAGAGGAAGAGAGAGGGGAGAGAGGGTGCGACCGCAGCGGGGGGAAGAGAGAAAAGACGGGGGGGGGGAAGCAGAGAGAAATAGTGGAGAGAGAGAGGGAGAGAAGGAGAGTGGGAAAGAGAGAGGGGGCGAGGGTGTCGCGGCGGTGGGCGGGCGACGTCGTGGCCGGAGGGGGAAGCGACAGCGGCGTCGGGCGTGTAGGCGGGCGGCGGCCGGAGGCGGAGCCGGAGGCGGGGCGAGCGGCAGGGCGAGGGGAGCTCTGCGGTGGCGGCGCGGACGGCTGGGCGGCGTCGGGAGTAGGCCGGAGGCGGTGCTGCGGCCGGTGCAGAGGCGGGAGGCGGCCGGAGGTGAGGCCGGAGGCGGGGGGCCGGCAGTGGGGCTGGAGCTGCAGGTTGCCGACGAGGGCGGACGGCGGAGTGACGGAGGTGGACGTCGATGGTGCTAGCAGAGGGCTTGCATGCAGGGGAAGATGACGAGGGCGGCAACGTCCGGCCGGAGGGAGTCCGGCAAGGTGGGCGGCGGTGATGCTAATGCAGATGGAGAGGCGGCGAGGGGCTCGCGGACGACGTGCATGCGCAGGCGGGAGGTGGCTCGGCAGTGGCCGCGGCGGACGGTGCGGCCTGGGGGCGCTGGCGTGCAGGCGGGCGAAGCGGCGGGGGGCTGGAGTGCAGGCGGGTACGGCGGCGGGAGCTAGTGCCGGCGTATACACCGACGAGAGACGGCAGAGAGAGAGAGAAAGAGAGGGAGGGGGGGACAGTGGAGGTGGCTGCCGAGGGTCTGAGAGAGTGGGAATGTGAGAGTCAAAGGAGGTGGCTGGGTGGTGGCTGCGGGTGCGGTGTTTACAGGGTAGAGCAGGTGAGAGAGAGGGGGTGGCTGCGTGAGGAGGAGGGAGGGGAGCTCTCGTGGGGAGAAGGAGATGAGAGTGAGGGAGAGGGTCGGTTCGCAGTGGGCTCCGAGGGGGTCTTGTGGGTGGTTGTTTGCCGGGGAGTTGCAGGCGGCCGGTTGACGGTGAGGTTGTGAGCCGAAGGAAAGGGAGAAGGAGAGGTGGAGTGGAGGGGGAAAGAGAAGGTGGGGGTGGCTGTCGTGAGGAGGAGGATGGCTGGAGGTCCAGGGGGTTGAGAGGGTGGAGTGTGTGTATTGTCAGGGGATTCGATGGGTGGTGGGTTACGGAGGAGGTGAGAAGGGGAGAGAGAGAGTGTGTTAAAGAGAGGGGGCAAGATCCGAGAGACCCGGGAGGGGAGTGAGGAAATAATTTTATGTAATAAAAGATGGGGCCATGTCCATTAAATTTTATTTATTTTTTAGAACAAAAGTGGGCCAAGCCCATTAGCACACATCTATATATATTTTTTTATTTTTGAATAGGAATGGGCCAAACCCATTAGCACAAATGTTTTCTTTTGGTATATTTTTTGAAAAGGAATGGGCCAAGCCCACACGATTAACCTTCCCCCTTTTTTAGGATTAAAAAGATGGACCAAGCCCATTAACATTTTTTTTGTTTTGTGTAAGATTGGTCACAAGCCCATTAACAAGAATTACTATTCAAGAAGCCACAGATTATTAGATTAAATTAGAGATTACTCAACTAACTTAACCGTGCGAGCTGCTTTGGGGCGTCTTAGTGTAATACGGGATCTACTCAGCATAATGCTAAAATGTCGTGTCTACACACGCGTCTTCTCCACTATCGACGATTTTCGACGGCGATTCGGTGGGCGAAAATAGGCGCGTCCAGGGTCCCGGACGGTTCAAAGAAATTGAAAAAAAATAAATATATATATAATTATTGAGGCGTCCATATGGTTGGACGCCTCAAAGAATAAAAAATAAAAATAATAAAAATAATATAACAAAATGTTTTGAGGCATTCAATGTCCTGGACGCCTCAATAGTGAGGTGTCCAGGAGCCTGGATGCCTCACTCAGCTTCCCTCTATAAATAGAGGAGCCCCTCCCTCGAAGGAAGGGGGCTTCAGATCCGACAGAGGAAGGAGAGACTATGTCGGATCCCATTTCTAACGCGTGGGGTTTTGCAGGAGGAGGTTCTGCCGGCTTCTCGAGTACCCGCGTTCGCGAGAGGAAGGCTAGCTCCATCCATTCTGCTTCCACGTCATCCCTACGTTGCCGAAGCTCCGTCGGATCCCACCATCGGCATCTTCAATAAGCCACTCTTTCCCCTTCTCTTTTGCCATTTCTATTGCATGCATCATCCCGCCATTTGTCATCTCTCTTCATAAGAGAGATCCGTTTTGCACGATCCTCCATTCATCATAGCATTTTCCTCCTACTCGTGTCTAAGAGGGGTTTAAAAATAACACCAACCAGGTGTGTGTCCCGCCATGATTTCACCATTTTTCATTATAATGGACTAATACTACACTGTCATTTTTTCTGATCCACTTGTTATCTGTCCGTTTCTTCTTTTGCAAGGGTAACCCAGGAAAGCCCTCTCCATCGACCGGTCGAAGGCAGAGGAAGAAGCAACCCGCCATCTCCCGCTCTTGAGGTAGGCGCGATCACTTTCTTTATTTTGGGGTCTCCGGCCCCTGGCAATCACATCATACTCTCGAGGCCGCGGAGAGTCATTTCCCGCAATGGCCATTTAAATTTCTGTCACTTATATTCTGTATTGTTCTTATATCTGTTATATTCTCGAGGCCACGGCGAGTCATTTCCCGCAATGGCCGTTCGAATTTTTGACATTGATATTCTATGCTGTGCTTATATCTGTTATATTCTCGAGGCCGCGGCGAGTCATTTCCCGCAATGGCCGTTTAAATTTCTGTCTCTTATATCCCGTTCCTTATATCTGCTCATATTCTCGAGGCCGCGGCGAGTCATTTCCCGCAATGGCCGTTTGAATTTCTGTCATTGATATTCTGTGCTGTGCTTATATCTACTTATATTCTCGAGGCCGCGGAGAGTCATTTTCCGCAATGGCCGTTTAAATTTTTACTACTTATATCTTGTATTGCTCTCATATCTGCTCATATTCTCGAGGCCGCGGCGAGTCACTTCTCGCAATGACAGTTTAAATCACTGTCATTTAAATTCTACATTATTCCGATCCCCCGAGATCGCGGAGAGTCATTTCCCGCTATGGCCGTTTAATCCCCATATCTTATTACATTGTATCTGTCCCGCATGCCCCGCCGGAGCAATCTCCCGTGGTGGTCTCTCTCCTCTTCTCTCTTCTTTCTGTGTTGCAGCAAAGCGAGCCCCCCGCGCTCCGCTTCGCCTCCTCCGACATTCCTCGTGACGTCGGTCACACCGCCGTGGACGAGCCCCAGTTGCAGGGGGCGGCCATCGACTACCCCCTCTGAGCGGCCACACATGTGGCCGCCCTCTATTGGTTGACGGGCAACCCCGTCTTTCCTCTCCCTTGTCCTCCATTTTGTTGCTTTCTAGTTCATTTTACTGCATCCATGCATGATAGATCTTCCTAGATCCCATTTTAAAGAGGTTTTTCAACCCAAAACATAGGGAAGGCGGATGGTCAAAAGTCTCGGCCATCCCCCTTCTCGCCCCCCTCCCTGGTATGATAACCACCATTTTGCATGTGTTCTTTACTTCCATGAGCATTTACTACACTTTCATAGTCTAATGGTTTGTTTATTTGCTGGTTAACTTGCAGGTACTTCATCACTGACTCGCAGGGCTCCTTACTCTTGGCCGGCCGAGAGCGAGGACAGAAGAACCCACCATCTCCCGTTCCTGAAGCGTTCATGATCTTCTTACTCCTGTGAGGCCCAGGTATAGGTCTCTGGTGATCACGTTATTCCTATTTTTTCTAACCTTTGCACTGTAGGTTTGCAGCAGCATAGTTCGGGAGGCCACACATGCGCACCCTATGCGTACGACACCACGCCACCTTCCGACACCTACAACCTTCTGGCGATCACGGTGGGACACTGATTGCTCACTGTGAGTTTTTGGATTGAAGTTCATTGCATTCACTTTCCAGCAAATAGCCTTTCCCATCCTTATTTTTCATTTTTAGTTGCTTCTGTGATTGTTCTGCGTTTGGTGGACCTGCATGACCAAAACAGAGGGCGGCCAGGCTTCTGGCCGCCCAGGTCCCTCCTCCTAGGGCCGCCCAGGTCTCTAGGTGGCCATCGATTTGGCCGTCTTCAGTTCGCGTTTCTACTTCCATTTACATCCTATTTATGTGCCTTAGCTTCTATTTTTCATATTTTAGCTTCTGTTTGGTATATTGTTGGTCTTGTGTGTTCTAAACTTGCAAGTTTGAGTCTGGGGTGGGCTTAGGCAGAGCCGGCATCACATCAATTAGGAACACCCTCCCTTTGATTTGGACTCTTCACCCAGGGATTCCCACTCGGGTGTAACTAGTCTTTTTCAATTGGGAACCTCCGCGAATCCCCGCGAACCGTGGATTCCCACCCGGTCGTCGGGCGGGTTGTATCTTTGGAGACCTATTAGATTTCCTAAAGGGTTTGAGTGAATGTTATCTTAGGATTATCCCGGAGTTTGGCCTTCATTCCCCTAGAAAATTCA
The DNA here is from genome assembly GCA_022559845.1 of Amorphophallus konjac. NCBI lineage: Eukaryota > Viridiplantae > Streptophyta > Magnoliopsida > Alismatales > Araceae > Amorphophallus > Amorphophallus konjac. The sequence continues at coordinate 30,196,080 of CM040118.1, forward strand.
TTCTCATCTTAGAGGGAACAAATTCCAAATTGGACTAATCTATGGATTAACCTAGGCTAAAAATTTGGGGCGCATTTGTTTGAATACATGCTTGTTTTGAGATACCATTCAATTCAATCCTAATTGGCCTTAACATTCCAATTGAAATTCTAAGACTAATTAGGTTGAGTTACAATGGATCAATGTTATTCTAATATGCATGTTGTTGATGATGATGATTTGGAGTTTTATGACACACAAACTCGGCTTGATGCCGAAGAAGATGCACCCAATGGTTTCATTGGGATGTGTCAAGATTCACAAATTGATGTACATGAAAACTCAAGTAGTGGAGACTCATCCTCTGAAAGTCAAGAATCCATCAATGTCAAAACTCCATCAATTTCCCCAAAAGAGGACCAAGAGCTAGCAAGGGTGCTGTCTCGATATTCCCCTAACTATTTCATCACCCTAGATTCCCAAATAAGATCACATCTCACTCCACAATCCATTCCTAGGAGATCCACCATTCCAATTCCAATGTCAAGCTCATTTAATAGGACTCCCTCCCATGTTCCTACTCAACCTCACCATCCTCCCCACCCTCAAGGGGTTGCATCCTCTCCGATTTCTCATGCTATGCCAAATGTCAATGCACCTCTTAAGTAATCCAATCTCATATCCCGACAAGAGGTGGAAAGGTATGTCCGGTAAGTGGTTGCCCAAAGCCTCCCCAAACCTCAACCTCATTCCTTCACTAGCTATTGTAAACTTTCGAATGTTCATTTTCCCCCGGGTTTCAAAGCCCCCAAATATCGGAAGTATGATGGTTCCACGGATCCACATGAACACCTCTCTTGCTTTCTAATGGATTCTCACCAATGGCTTTACGATCGGGTCCTCCTAGTTCATCTCTTTCAAAAATCTCTAGAAGGAGAAGCCTTTAGGTAATTCTCTTCACTCCCAGCCATTGATCTTATCAACTTTGACGTTGTGTCCGAGCGTTTCATCGCTCATTTCGGCCACATGGCTAGTATAGCTCCCACTCTCACTGACCTTATCATGGAAAAGATGAAGCCCAATGAGGACTTCACTCAATTTGCCAATAGGTGGAGAGCTATGGCTTTTAGATCTGGGATTGCCATCCCCGAATCCCAATCCATCACTATTCTAGTCAACAATTCAACTCCTCAGCTCCGCACTATCTTGACGCTTAGCGAATTTCACACATTCCCTCAACTTTACAAAAGAGCTCATGTTGTTCAAACTCAACTCAAGAACTCCTCATTTCCATTCCATCTAGATGATTGCAATGTCCCAACATCAGAAGGGGCAAGTTCCAATGATCATATCAATGCCTTCAATCAGCTACCCAATTCTACCTATCCCATGGTTGCCACTGCATGCCGCGGGGCACCTATGAAGGGGCAAGGGAATGCCCCTAATTCTTTTCCTTTCCATAAATCACCTCATGTTCCATCCTACACTCAGGAAAAGATAGCCATGGTTAGGGGCAATCAAGAGTCTAGGTTAATGGAAAGAGGACAACATTGGCAATATGATGAGGAAGAAGTGGCGAATGGTCAACCCATAGTGAGCTTAGACACAAGGAATATGAGTGGCCAAGGACAAGGGGCAAGACCTTTGGTCTTGATCCGACCCAAGGGTGAACCACCCCAACAAAGCCAGGACATCCCTCCTTCTACTCCAACTCCACCTTAAGGGGCAAGACCCTTAGTCCTCATTCTGCCTAAGGGCTCGTCTATTCAGCAGCAACATCAAGGTGTCTCTCCTCTGCTCATGGCAGATGATCACTCAGCCTCATCCACTTTCTACCAAGACACTTCGTGGGAAGAGCTACTATCATTCATTAATTTAACCAAACCAGCTCCAACCCCAACCATGTGTTAGAGATGTATGCCCTTCAAGCCAATCACAAGTGTTGTGATGGCAACATTTCTTGTATAATTTCATTCAGTTATAATAATAATGGCATTTCTTCGTTACATTCTTAGCACGTTATAGTGTATATGTTGTAATGTAATGAAGTCCCTGAATACGAGCTATAATGACTGGTTCATAATGAGATTGTGATAATGAGATCAGTCATCTAGAGGTTTGTATTCTAAATATTCCTAGTCATAGGATCTTCAAGAAGGGACATTGAAGATCCGGTTAGATCAGTGCACGTGGTGCTCACTCATGTGATGAGGGTGGTCGATCTCATAACCACCGGTGTGGTGACATCAAGGTACACCTGCAGGTGCTCATTAGTGGAATGAGTTCACTGAACTGACCCGATCTAGAATTCCTGAATGGTAATCATGCTGACTGTCAATCAGGAGATTCTAGTGCCACAGTAGCACAGTTGGATCTTTGACCTGAGTCACTAAAGAGGTTTTGCATGGACTCCACTGAGCGTTTGATTGCTGACTTATGAACTTCAACCTTGTGGTTCTTAATTGTTAGTTATTCAGACTCAGTGGGATTCACATGAAAATACTTTGGTGGACAACAAGGGATCATTCACTCTCTGCATGGATTAAGAGAGAGAATGCTCTATGGACATGTACTTAGAAATCCCTGGCCAGGGTATGGGAGTTCACTGAGAAAAGGAGTTTTCTAGTGAACTGTACTTAAGAGTACAAGGGTCCATAAGATCAGGATACTTTAGGGTTTGACAGTTTGACCGTACCCTAATTCTGATTGGAGCATTGTATGAATGAGGATCTATAACTGTGTGGAATCTGATGACGGAAAGGTTCAATATGGGTTGCATTCCTCCCAAAGTCATTTGGGATCACGAGGTGTTGCTTGGTGCCGTTTATGGTCGAAAAGCCTGTTAAATCCATTAAGAGTTAATGGATTATAATTAATTAAGTTAAGAAGAGTTCTTAGCTTAATGGGCCTGAAAACCAAATAGACTATTGGGCCTAAATGGTCACACACAATAGAGTAGTGGATAAGACGGATTAGGACGGTAATTATAGATTGTTTCTGGGTTTTTGTGAAAAATGCCAGAGTCTAAAAATACACGTTGAGGAGAGAAACCCTGGCCCAAGCATTAGGGTTCCTCCCCTGGCCGCCCCCCCCTCTCTCTCTCTCCTCCCAGACCTGGGCGCACTCCTCTCTCTCTCTTCCTCCTGCGGTGGTGGATGGTGGTGCTGAGGAGTGGCCGACGTATGGAGATCGAGAAGGAGACCCCGTCTGTTCCCGCTGCTCGTGTGGATACATCTAGAGGCCGGACACTTGGACGGCTAGCACCCCGACGAGCCTCTACTCGATCGTCTTCGGGCATCTGGGAATTAATTAATCCCGCAAAGGTATAGAACTGTTCTTCCTAAGCGGGTTCTTCGATGAAATAGTTTTTGATTTTGATCGCCAACAACGATCCACCTCTTAGGGTTTCGTTGTTTCCGCTGCTCCTCTGATCGAAACCTTACACCATGTTGCCAACTCAGTTTGAACCAACCCCTATTGATGATGAGTCTTCTGCGACCTCTACCCCAACTGATCTAGCTCCGATTCAGCTTCCCCAACATGAATCCATTCCTTTTGATGAATCAGATGTTGGATTTGCTCTCCCGAATCAAGATGTCATTCCAACTTTCCAATCAAACTCTCTGCATACCCCTAACCCTCAGATTGCTCTGCCTTTAGAAATTTTGGCCGACATCTCCACGGTGTTGGACCCGGCCACGATCAAGTCATCAAAGGACGAGGAGCCTATGATCTCTGCCCTGAATGCCCACCAATCTACTCCATCCTTTGAATCCTTAGAGTCACCCATCTCTAAGGAGAAACCCCAAGATATAGGATGGCACATAATGTCGAAGATGGGCTATTCATCTGGCACAGGGTTAGGAAAGGACGAGCAAGGGATCAAAGAGCATATTGAGGAAAATGGAACATTTGAGAGATTTGGATTGGGGTGTCAACCAACTAAGGTTAGCAAAGACAAATCAACAAGGTGGAATTTGCATGATCATTTTGTAAAGGAATTATGTCCTTTGGAAGAGAGAATTTCTAATGTAGAAACATTGCATGAAGATGAACATGTAGATCCAAAATAAAAGTCCCATGATGTAGACATAAATGATTTGGGTTTATCAAAACTATTCTCCGAAGAATCCTTGTCACACTCAATAACCCAAGAAGAAATTTATGAACCAAAAGGAGAACCGACTCTGTTAGTCCTCCTCTCTTTCCTACTCCTCTTGTTCACGTCCTTCAAAAGTGGTCCCATCTTCAAAACTGATCAATTCCAAGAAGCACAGCCTGAAGCTATCATGGAGAAGCCCACTCTAGGGGCAAAACTTTCAATCCTTGATTCCCTAGCTCAGGAACTTTCATCCTCCATCTTTAATCGCACAACTCCAATCAACAGCCCTGCCAGGGGCACTTGCCTTGTAGATAATAGGTCAGATTTAGAAGAGTCCAAACCTTTAGCTACACCACACAAGAAGGTTAGGGGCACCCAAATTCCCTACCAACTTTGGTCAGGTCTAGCTTAAAGTTATAACTTGTTAACTCAGATCTTAATGTTTTATTTAATGAATTCAATAAACTGGTTACAAGATGAGGCACGATCTAACCCGCCTCCCAAGGTCAAACAAATTCAAGTCAAAGAGCTCGTTAATCCTAGTAGGTATAGGGGTCGTGTCCACGGTCGCGTACTTGCTTCCCATTCACTTGAACTTTATTTCCAGCCTACCAAGGAGGTGGACTGCTCCTCTTCTTCCATCCAACAGTCCCAAGAGTGCCCAGACGACACCGTCCACTCTGTAGGAACCCTTGTACATAGCTAAATTCCCAAAATCTAAAAAAAAAATAGAAAATCCATACCCAAAATCACAAAAAAATCACAAATCAAAGAAAATCAACAGTCTGGCAGCTGCCATGTGTTTCACTCTCCATCCTTCATGTATGTTAAGGTTAGGTTGCATTAAAGCCTCGGTGGATTGAGACTTTGATCTACCGGAACCGAGGAGAATTCCATCAAGCTAAGCCGCTAATGCTCCGAGGGGCAGACAATATGCACACACTCACATGCTTTCAAAATACGGCAACGGCCTAAAACGGGTGACTATCTCGAAGATTTTTGGAAGAGACCAAAATCCTCCTTTTCCTCTCTACTCGACCGATCAAGACAGTCGGCGCTCTTAAGGCCTTGAGCTCAACAGCTGAAACATGATGCCCTCAAGTGAGAGTAGGACTCACCTTCCTTTCAAAAGTGAGACTAGAGCACGTGAAGAGGGTAGCGTCCCTGCAGGCAAAAGCAAAAATCAAAGTCAAAAGGGAACAAAATTCCCAAAATTTCAAGATCCCAAGCAAAAGTAATGAAAAGAAAGAAAAATCCCAAAAGGGAACAAATGGAAAAGCATGGTCGTGACCGTGCCTGGTCAAGATAAAAAAAGCCCTACAAATCAAGTCTATATTCAAAGGGCAACACAAAAACCATAACATTTCGAAGGTGGTCCGAAATCATCGAAAGGGTGGAGTGAACTAAGCATAGCTCATCGTTTTAACGGCTTTGCCGATCCTCTTGTGAAGTTTATCTCCTATATTCTTTTTATTTTGAGGACACGGAATCCGATGGAAACTCCGAAGGATATAACTCTGTTGACGGCTTATAGCCATCTTTTCAAAAACACACTTTATGATTGTCTACCCTTAAAGAACAAAAGCTGTTGTTACAAGAAATCTCCATGTTTCTGGTATGTCAATATTCTCATTCACCTTTAGTGTTCTTCTTTCATCAACCTTGGGCTTAGGTCAATGCATGCGCGTCACCTGTCGGTGCGACGGCGTCTGATTCCGGGTCAGCATCGCGTGATTGGTCATTAGGGTTCCAAGGTGTTCCATCATATATCATCTATGGTTGTGAGAAAATAGACCCGGGTCGGGCAAATCATTTACCTCAAACACTTTTTGGGTGTATCTCTGCGGTCGGAAGCAACTGGGAGCCTAAGCTTGGCATGACAGCATTGTCATCAGGATAAGTCTTAACCGGCGAGACCATCATTCGAGGAGTCTAGAGGCCCAAATCAACCTAGATGTGCGCTCTACATACCTGGGAGGTTGTAGAAAGAGCCTACCCTTCCATCATTGTTGTGATGTCTCATGGGCATTTGCCAGACATTGGCCAAAAAAATCAAAAATATGTCAAAAATCCATTAAAAAGTCAAAATATTTAAAATCCAACAAAAAATTAAAATATATGAAAACCCAAAAAATCTAAATATTTGAAAAACCCAAAAATGGAGAGGCATCTCCCCAACTCTTACACCACCACACCATCTCCTTTCCTTCATCGCTACCCCACAACTGCGAACCCAAGGCTACTCCCCTTACTTCATTCCATCCCACAAGGGGATTTATACTTGCACTGCTATCAACACCCAAACTAGGGGCAAATTGCACGCCCATCTGCCCATCCAAGCTAGCCCAAATCGTCGGGAGGTAGAGCACACCTCGTTCCTTCGCTTTCCATGAATCTTAATGGCAAATCGAACTCCGCCAGCTCGACGCTTCAGCTTGAGTCCTAAGTAAATGAAACCTTCATATCATTTGATTTTCAACAGATGCCTAGTCGCATTACCAATACCTTTTTCCTTACTCTTTCTACTCCATATCCCCCTGATTGAACAAATGTTCTTCCTATGTCAGCAGGCCCAGGACGGACTTTGGCTATGGAGCTTGAACTATCATCCTTTTGGTAATCTTCCCCCCAACCAGACACCTTGCTGGAATCAATTGATATGCTAGGTGAAGTTAGCATAGACTCCCTTATCATCTGGAATGACCACCTCCAGGGACGTTCTTATGCCCTGGTGACCATCCCCGCGGAATTCATTTTGTCCATTTAGGCCCACTGTAAAGCCGAAGGATGATGTTTACTTTCCCACTTCCCTTACCTTAGTGGATGCTTCCTCTTTAAATGCTTATTTATTTGTGAGCTTCACTAATGTGTGTTTATGCTGCTGCAGGTCACATAGCATTAGGATTCGCTCTTCATCGCCTTCTCCTACTATATATATACTATATTATATAGAGCCCGGAGGCTAATAACTTCGAGCACATAAACTCCGAGTTCCTCTCTAACAAAAATAATGATGAGTTTATGTTCCGTAAGTTATTCGACGGCTGTTTGGTTTCATGATTGACCTCGGGATGACGGACTCGTCAGACTCTTGACCGACGTCTTTTCCGGAGACAGACAATATTACCTCTAGATATGCATTAGATATATTTTTTCCTTTTAAACCCAGCATGCATCATCTAGGTCACTTTTTTATCCCACCGTCTATCATACAAAAAAACAAAAAAACCGCATTTAGAAAGCATGGCATCCATGCAACAAGAAGGACACAAGGGTCAAGAGAAGGGTTTGCCCTTGGCCTGTCCCTCTCTTTTGTCAATCATCCAAGTTCTTCAATTCTATCACTTTTTGGTGTCTACCTTATTCCTCTGATTCGACAAGTCGAGAGTGTGTTTTGCCTGCGATCGTCATGAGTATTCTGAGATTTGAAGGTCGTTTTCCCCTTATCCTAATTTTGTTACTTACTCCTGTTTTAGGTGTCTTGTATCTCCTTGAGCCTGGATTGTGTCCGTTCCCTCAAGTCCCTCACAGCGCTGCTAGGGGGTCCCATGCGACCGCAGATACAAGCCCTCTTAGATTACCTATCTTCCTCCCCTTTTGAATGACCTCTCTGGTCCCATTATGCTTGTTCGTTCATATGTGAAGCTTAATCTCAAGTCAAGAATCTCCTTGAGCGGGATGTCCTATTAGGCTTGTTTCTTTGCCGAAACACCCATTTATCAGTCCGCCGGGCTCCCTTGTAAAACGGGCGTTCCGGAGGGGCATTTGTAGATGCCTAATTTCAGACATCCCGCGGACCTTACCTAGTCATCATAGAAGTGACACCATTTTCCTTGGTTGATTGGTTGTGTAGAGTCTCATCCTTGTTTAGGTAGACTCCACCCTACCCCCGAGGCGAATTTTCTGAGGTTCTATAAATGATTCTACACATTGCATGCCCTGATCCCTGGGTGGCCAAGGCGCTGGCCGCCCACAACCCAGGGTGACCAGAGACCTGGCCGCCCAGCCCATTCCAGGGCGGCCAGAGAGTAGGCCGCCCACATCCCTAGGCGACCACATAGTTGGCCGCCCAGCATCCAAGGTGGCCAGAGTCCTGGCCGCCCAGCTCCTCAAGGAGGCCATCGATTTGGTCGCCCAGCCCCTTGGGGGACCAGAGCTTTGGCCGCCTCCTGGTAACCGTCCGTCAACCCCACGTTTCGCCCACTCCGGGCACGTTCTCCGGAACTGCTCCCACTCCGGGAGGTTCCAGGCTCACGTAGCTTGCACGCATCCATTTTTTGGATGATTTTGGAGGGAGATTCCCCCACATACAAAAAACTCTGTTCCGAATCATCTCGAAAAGGGGGGTTAGACATATTTTGACTTCGGAGGTGGGACACTTCTAGAGGTTAGACATTCTCTGCTGGAGAAGAGGTTCTGTCAGTTCTTGGAGCCCATAGAGAGCTGTGAGTACGAGAGTGCCTTCTCCTACCTTCCCCTAACAGTAGAACACAAAGTTGGAGAGCTCCGCCGTGGACGAGCCCTAGTTGCAGGGGGCGGCCATTGACATGGCCGCCCACCCCCTCTGAGCGGCCACACACGTGGCTGCCCTCTATTGGTTGACGGGCAACCCCATCTTTCCTCTCCCTTGTCCTCCATTTTGTTGCTTTCTAGTTCATTTTACTGCATCCATGCATGATAGATCTTCCTAGATCTCATTTTAAAGAGGTTTTTCAACCCAAAATATAGGGAAGGTGGATGGTCGAAAGTCTCAGCCATCCCCCTTCTCGCCCCCCTCCCCGGTATGATCACCACCATTTTGCATGTGTTCTTTACTTCCATGAGCATTTACTACACTTTCACAGTCTAATGGTTCGTTTATTTGCTGGTTAACTTGCAGGTACTTCATCACTGACTCGCAGGGCTCCTTACTCTTGGCCGACCGAGAGCGAGGACAGAAGAACCCACCATCTCCCGTTCCTGAAACGTTCATGATCTTCTTACTCCTGTGAGGCCCAAGTATAGGTCTCTGGCGATCACGTTATTCCTATTTTTCTAACCTTCGCACTGTAGGTTTGTAGCAGCATAGTTCGGGAGGCCACACATACACACCCTACGCGTACGACGCCACGCCACTTTCCGGCACCTACAGTTCCTGCGTGAGGACTGTAATCACGTCTAGATATCCTTGTAGGAGTTGTGGACCATGGTCCCTATGTTTCCGTCCTACGCTTTGGTTAGTCTTCCATGGACCGGTTGTGTGGTTCTGAGGTCCCCTGTGGTTCAGGCGCATGTGTACGCGTGTCCTCGGGTTTCTCGCGAAAGCGAAAAGTTTGAGCCATGATGTTTCTCTGCTTTGAGGGCTTGTCATGACTAGACCGGGCGAGACCGCCTGTGTGTACGACGCTCCTGTGAAGGTTGGACTGCCTGAGCGTGCAAGTACCTTGGTTAGGACAAGAGTACGTTACTGACGGTAGCAGTGGCGCGTACCCCGTGTCAGGTAGTTGGAAAGCGGTCGCACTGTTGGACGCAGAGGTGCGGACCCTAGCCAGTCCGAGGGTGTGGTATGTGGGAGTGTCTCTGGCACACTCCTTCCGGGACCGGGTGTGAGTAGTATGCACGCATATGAGGCTCTGGCACCGTGTAAGACGTCAGTGGACGCATCTGGCCATGTTGTGTTGTCTTGAGTGGTGGACTCTATGTCGTGAAGGTAGAGGTACCGACTGGACTGTCGTGGCCCTTCAGGCAGACGGGCTGGTGTCGCCCTTTGTGTTGGGCGTGGTTCTTTCGCTGGCTCTAGTTCAGGATCGAGAGATTCTCCCAAGGGTGTTGGTCCAGCGTGTGGTCGTGTGGCCTTGTCTGTGGTCCCATCGACTAGGAGGGACCGTCCGACCGTGGGAGTCGGGGTAGCGTGGAGGGCTTGTGTGCGTTCCCTCCGTTTACCGTCTTCTGGTTCTGGTCACCATCGTCGTGTTGCACCGGTGTTATTATCCTGTTGCTACCGTTGTAGTTCTTTATTTGTTGATTCTACGTTGTTCCTGTTTACTGCTTTCGTTGTAGTGGGGACCCGCGGGACCCCTATTGAGCCAATGAGATGGGGCTCACCCCCTACTTTTCAGGTACAACGTTCTCCTCGGAGTGGAGCATTCCAGTCGAAGGTTCGTTAGTTCCCAGCTTGTCAGGTTGTCGGGGTGTGCCCTAGAGCAGTGTATGTTTCTTTTCCTTGACTGTACTTGTGGACTAGACTATGTAGTTGTTTAATTGTTATAAAATGTAATTTTATTTCTGTTAGAACTGTAGATTAATTCTGTAGCTTTACTTCCTGCTATTGTTTATAATTTCAATGTATGACCACACCATCCCTTCAACCCTTCCGAGCCTTCCGTCTCATGGGTGGCGGGTCAGAATTCGAATAGTATCGAGTTATTCCCGATATCCGGATCTTGGATCATTACACTAGTCGTCCAACCTGCCATAACCTCTTCCTTACTTGACTTCTCTCTCTCTCTCTCCCTCTCTCTCTTAAATCCTACCAACCATGTATTACATCATTTTCTAAGTTAAATTTGGTGGAGATTATAAGGCCATATTTGAAAACATGGTTGGGGGCTTGGGGATTCCAACTATTAGAACCTAGTCCCCACACGATCTCTCTCTAATAGGTCAATGTCTAGTTAAGTTTTTAAATAGAAAAATTTCGGTGGAACGAAATAGATAAAAAAAGAAAAAGTAAGATTTTAAAATTCTCAAAAACTACTAAAAAAGTTACTTCTTGTCTACGAGAGCCTATGAAAATAATTCATAATTTAAACTGCCAATGGGCCAAGTCTGGCCCGACTTTAGGCTGGGCTGTCAGTCCCTTTCAGCCCATAGCCCCTCTGTATGGTCTTAAAGCCGGACCCGTGAAGCCCCGTGGGTCGAACTCGGACTTTTAGTTCGTCCTGTGGGACGGCTCGGATCGTTCTTTTTTTTATTTTTCTCATTTAAAATTTTTTATTTTACTTAATCAAAAAACTAAAAATTATTTTACTTAATTTAAAATTTAATTTTTTTAAATAAATTAACATCTAAAGTTATAATTAATTTAATGATATTATAAATTAACATCTAAAGTTATAATTAATTTAATGATATTATAAATTTTATAATTATATATATATATAATAATTATTTTTATTTCATTTGTTGAGCTAAACAGGGTCGAAGTTGAGTTTACATTTTAGTGAAAAAGTCAAGGCCCAACTCGACCATGTTAGACTTAGCTCGAGCCCAAACTGGACTTGGGCTTTAAGCCTCGCTTTGGTTTCAGATTATCCCCAGGTTAGTCCATAGTTAATCTAAGATTAATTCCATTGTATACTTTGTCTTAGGAACAATCATATTCCGATTTAGAAGTGGGCTAACCATGGGTTTGCCCTGGAATTTGAAACCCACCTCCGCAGGTGGGTTTCAAACTTATCCCATCATTAAAAGTGCTCTCTCTCCTCATTAAAGGGCTCTCTCTCTCTCTCTCTCTCTCTCTCTCTCTCTCTCTCTCTCTCTCTCTCTCTCTCTCTCTCTCTCTCTCTCTCTCTCTCTCTCTCTCTCTCTCTCTCTCTCTCTCTCTCTCTCTCTCTCAGTTAAACTATATTTAACAATTAATTATTAACACTTTTATCTTCTTTAAAATTTTAGTTAATAATATTAATGATAGTTTTAGTAAAGATTTTATTATTATAACAATATATTTATGATATAGAATCTATTAAAAATATTTATAAAAGCTATCAAATAAAGATATTAAGATAAATAGTACTTTTTAAAAATATTTGTGACCTTTTAACTTTTAATTAGTGACATTAATGATATTATTTGTGAATAAATATTTTTTATGATATGTTCAATTTGTAGCATATATTAAAAATAATTTAAAATTGGAATAAAATAAAAATTGAAGATGAATAGTAACTTATGTCATAATTAATGATCTTTCTATGTTTTGAATTTTAATTAGTGAGATTAAGTATGTTTTATATCAAAAATATTTTTATGATATATTTAATTTGTAGCTTATATTAAAAATAATTTTAAATTAAGTTAACCTACTAATTATCAAATCACACTAGAGAGATCGTGGGGTGATTTTTTTAAATTTTAAGATTTTTATAATCTCAAAATATTTTTATATATCTTTTTATTATAAATTTTATAATTATAAAAATATATTTATCATATAGAATGTGAAGTCTCGGATTTTTTGGATATTTTTTAGATTAAAATTTGTGGGTTTCCGATCGATTTCGTGAGTTCTGGAGTGCGTTTTACGATTTACTCTGATTTTTAGCTGATTAGTCTGCGGAACCCTGTGTAAGACGAACCACTGCATTTTTCAGCTCCGAAATGTTATAGATGCGTTCTATATTTTCCGAGGATCGTGAGAATGATTTTTTTATTTTTATATTTTTTAGACTTTTTCAAATCCGTAATTAATGTTATTTTTGACTTTTAAATTTTCATTAGTTATATAATTGATATTAATGATCAAAATAAAATTATTTTTATGATATATTTACTTTATATTATATATTAAAAATAATTTAAATTATAATAAAATAGAATTTTTAATTAAAATATATACTTAAACTCGTGATTAATTAATGTTTGTGACACACAAAGAGAGAAAGAGTGATGTGAGAGAGAGAGAGAGTAGAGAGAGTGACAGAGGAATAGAGATATATTAAAAAAATCATAAAGAAGGGGATAATTATGGTATTTTAGTTGTCATGATTAAAGAGTTAACACAATTGTTACCGAATCACACCGAAATTAAAGTAGGTTAACACATTACTTTATTTTTAGGATAACACCCTTTCTACCAAATCAAAATAGAGTTAATCTAGGACTAAGTTAAGTAAGTTTACTTAACCCACAAAATGCCTAACCCCATACCAAAGAGAGGCTAAAAGTAATGAGTTGGGCGTGGGCCGAACTTGATTCTGTTTGACCCGGACCCATTGACAACCTAATCATAATCCATAATCGCTCTCAAACTCGCACTAATAAGTAACATCGTCAATCTTACCCAATAATTAGACTTGAGTTTGTTGTATTCGGGCTATCTAGTTTAATATTGGGATCAATTAGGTTAAGGGTGGGCTAACTTAATCTGCTTAAAGTAGTCCGGGGTTAACTTATTTTTGATTTGATAGGAGGAGAGTTAATCCGGAAGTAAAGAGATAGACTAAACTATTTTTAATCTAGTGTGACTTGATAAGTATAGTAGGTTAACCTGATAATTATGATAATCAAAATATTAATTATATTTATATCTATTTTTTATTTTTTAAATATATCTCTTATTCTCTCTCTCAGCCTCTCTCCCCTCTCCTCTCTCTCTCTCACACACACATTAATTACGAGTTTAGGTTACTATTTATCTTTAGTTTTTTTATTTTATTTTAAAATTATTTTAATATATATTAAAAATTGAATATATCATAAAAATAAAAATATTTTTGATAAACAACATCATTAATATCACTAATTAAAATTTAAAACACAAAAATATCATTAATTATGACTTAAGTGACTATTCATCTTCAATTTTTACTTTATTTTAATTTTAATTATTTTTAATATGGATGTTACAAATTGAATATATCATAATAATAAAAATATTTTTGATAAATAACATCATTAATATCACTAATTAAAATTTTAAACACAAAAACATCATTAAATACGACCTAAGTTACTGGTCATCTTTAATTTTTATTTTAGTTTTATTTTAAATTATTATTAATATATGTTACAAATTGAATATATCATAAAAATAAAAATTATTTTTTATAAATAACATCATTAATCTCACTAATTAAAAGTTAAAAGTCACAAATATTTTTAAAAGGTACTATTTATCTTAATATCTTTATTTGATAACTTTTATAAATACTTTTAATAGATTCTATATGATAAATATATCGTTATAATAATAAAATCTTTGATAAAAATTATCATTAATATTATTAATTAAAATTTTAAAGAAGATATAAGTGATGATAATTAATTGTTAAATATATTTTAACTGAGAAATAAGAGAGAGAGGAAGTGTCTTGTTTAATGAGAGGAGAGAGAGAGCGTCTCATTTAACGAGAGGATAGAGAGAGATAATGTGCGCAAGAGAGAGAGAGTAGCATTTAATATTGAGATAGGGGAGAAAATCCACCTTACTGGGTGGGTTTAGAAACCCGAGACTAACCCATGGTTAACTCACGTGTAAATCAGATTACACCTATTCCTGAATCGGGATTAATCATGGATTAGCTACGGGGCAACTTAGGGATAACCCAAAAACCAAAGCGGGGCTTGGTAGACACGAGGTGTGCCATATCCGGGTTAGCACTCACAGTGTTAACGGCACCAGCCACAAAGGTTTACAGGTCTCATGCGCGGCTGGCTGATCTTGGTCGTCATCGGGAGAAGTGCGCCTTCGTTGCCACGGGATGCGATTTCTATTGGCTGTGGTGTAACCACGGTGCATACTTTTTCCACCTTGGAGAGACCGTCACTTTGGCGTCACGTTCACGGGGGGCTACGCTTATAAATCCAGACAGCACAAGATCACAGTTAATGGGGGCGGTGTTGAGTCGAAGAGTACTGGCCAGTGTCTCCGGCCATGGCGACTGCTAGAGTTGAAGGCTTGGCCCTCGCTGTCTTGTTCGTGATGCTGTCTGCCAGTAAGAGAACTTCCGCACATCTCCTCCTCCTCCGCCTCTACGTATCTTTCTTCGGAGTTTCATTACTAGCTAGCTAAGTGCTACTACTACTACGTACTCCTACTTCCTGTTGCAAGATACTGCAGAAAGGCCAGCCAGCTGCTTGGCATGCATGTCATCATCTTATGTTACTTCCAACTGCGGGAAGTGCTTCTGCACGATGAACTTTTTTTTTCTCTCTTTTCCTTTAGCTTTCAAAAACTCCGTGCTAGCTAGCCGTGGGTGTATGCCTATATATATATATATATATACTTGCGTGTCTTCCTAAGCGAGGTTTTCTTCCTCTGCTCCGATCAAATTAATGTGGAGCTAGCGGCTACTTATATATGCCATTCATTCATTTGTACGTAAATATTGTGAGTATGAGATTAATAAGATTGGGTGATTTGCGTCGTGAAGATGGGGAGTGGGTGGACTATCCGTCCGGCATCCGCTGCTGCAGCGACATTCCGGTGGAGACGTGCGACCCGTGGAGCCCGGACGCGAACGCCGCCTGCCGGGATGTCTGCCACTACGGCGGCTGCCGGAAAGGCGGCCGGTGCGAAGAAGGCCCCCTTGGCTTCGGCCGTTTCTGCCACTGCAACTGCTGATTCATGCCCTGCGTGCCTGTGTCATCCTGCAAGTACGTACGCCCTCCTCCTCCGTCAACCTCGTCATCTTCCGGCCGGCAAAGGTAGCGGCTTACCTTTACTTTACCACCTCCTGTCCTCCCGAGTTCTCCAACAGCATCTGCTACAGCCTCAGCCATGCGATGTTGAAGCTAATTGTAACTCTTCTAGCACCCGACAAAGGACGGTCACAAGGCAGCACCGACCCGTAGTTCTCTCTTAACTCTTCTAGCACCCGACAAAGGACGGTCACAAGGCAGCACTCGACCCCTAGCTCTCTCTCTCTCTCTCTCTCTCTCTCTCTCTCTCTCTCTCTCTCTCTCTCTCCTCTCTTGTCTGCAACATCCCTGGTTAGTCCATTTCCCTCATCTGCATGCGTGTAAAGCACTCCACTAAATTAACAAATCTCGAGGATGACATGGAAAATGTGCTCTCCCCATCGGATGATTGTTTGTGATTTGTTCGCGGTTTGAATTCTTTTTTTTTTTGCGTAATAATGATCAAATAATGAATCTAGGTTTGAAACTTAGGGTTCCGAAGTCGGGAGTGTGAACCTTGTGATAAAATTAACAGATATCTCTCAAATATTTCAGAAAAAAGAAATGGGACCACTGAGGTATTATAATCACCAGGGTTTCTCAAACTCTAGTTCCTCCTAGATATATATATGTTAATTTCCCGAAAAACTTTTTTTGTCATTTTTTCAACCTGACCCTCGTTATCATGCCATCCGTTGAAAATATATGGGATGGATTAGAGATTTTTGAAAACTTTAATTGTCTTTTAGAACTAACTTTTTCCCTAAACTTAAACAAAAAAATTATGATAAAAAATCAGAAAAAAATTATTTCATATGAGTTAAAACTAAATCTCAACTATTACTAATTAAAAGAGGACCAAGCTGATGGATCCGATACCGGATCTCGGCCTAGGTAGGCCGGGTAGTCCCACATCAGGGAGGCAGGCCGGACCCATGGAGTACTTGAGATGGCCCCAAGGTGGACTCGATACAATCGACACAGACTTGGATCTGGATCTAGAAAGAGGTTAGTCCCATATTGAAAGTCCTAGAAAGTCTCCCCTTCCCAAACCTTCAAATGGAGCCCTACATTACTGTGTAATAAGATAATTTACACATTCCCCAAGACACTAGACTTAGCTCTTGCCCTACCTACTCCCTTCTCTATATAGACCTACCTATTGGGCCCACCTAGCTCTGTCTCCTACCAAGACATCATAGGGTTTATCCCAAGACTCTCACCTTGGGTCTGACCCCTGGTGTTGATTTGTGACTTGGCCTATAGGCTAGCACTTGGCGCCTAAGCTTTGATATGTCAAGTTGACTCCACTACCGTTCAACTCCGATAGATCGGCCTAACTTGCTTCCTGACCTCTTGGTTCACTCACCTCGATCATGTCGTCTTGACCCAAAATAGAATGACACAACATTTGTGCCGTCAACAAGAAGCAAGTAAGAAGTTATGGCACCCTCGAAGGCAAGACCTCAAGATAAAGAGAAGATGACAACCGTAACACCAAGCTTGTTACTAGTGAAACTACCTCCAATCAACAATGATCCCGAGCAGTTTGACTACTTGGAAGGTGCTCTCCAACAGACTTCGACAAACGACATCATCCAAGTCGACCATTGGGGCCTTCCCTTTTGGAATTGAGTTGGATTGCAAGGGTCGAGATTGTGTTCAATTACTTCAATTCAGTGACTGACCATCTACTGACAAGGTGACCTCAAGAACCTAGGTGTGAGAGAGGGGTGACTATGAGCAGAGGTGCACATCAAGACTTTTTCCTAGTAGGTACCTCAGCTATCACCGCAGACACCTTCTCCACCTTCTTCCTCTTCTTCTCTAGGAGCTTGTGGATCAAGTTAACATTGAACATGTCCGAAATGGGCGAGCAAACAGTTAATAAAGAACATAAAATTAGTGCAAGAGGGAGACAAGTTTGAGCTTACCCTACAGTTGAGTGGGTCAAAGCCCTACCTACTCCAACAGTTTGGGAAACAACCTAGAGAACTATTAGTGGAGGCCTTCAATCCTGGCCACTTGACAGGCCAACTGAGGTTGCAACACCCCCTTGGCATCCTAACAAACCCTTTCCCTCCTCGCCATGGTGACTTTAGCCTCACCTCTATTGTCTGTGATAGTTGTGTTGGACTAGGGCTTAGACTTTCTAAAACTCTTCTTCGAGCTTGATTTCGGTGACGAGGGGACATTTGTCTATCCAAGTCGTCTCAAACCATTCTCCCTAGACCCCCGAGGGAACTCCTCATCCGACATTATTACAATATGATAGGAAGAGAGAACAAGAAGCTCATGAGGACTCCTTACCTGAGCTCACAGTGGCCACCCACTCCTTATAATGACAGCACACTTGTTGTCCCAACCTTCTATGGCCAAGCTCTCTTGACCTAACATGTACTCTCAACAAAGAAGTGGCTAAGTAAGGCCCCGACTCCTACTTTTATAGTAGCCAAGGGGTTTCCCGATGGATGACAATTGTACAGATTAATGGCCCAAGGCTCCCCCTTAGAGTGCATATTTTGAGAGTCAACTTCAAGTGATGCGCATTAGATGAGCCAAATACTCCGGTCCCCACATATTCTTCTCAGACTTGGGACTTGGAGTAAGGGACAAGTGATGGGTCCAATATTGGATCTCAGCCCGACCAACCAAGCCTTCGTAACTAGGCCAAGTAGTCCCACCTTGGGAGGTAGGCCGAACCTAGGGATTGGGTCGGCCCAAGGGAAGATCAGCTCCAACCTAACTCAACCTTGGACCCAAAATGGGGTCAGTCCCATATGTATTGCTCGGAAGTCCTAGGCAGTTTCCCCTTCCCCAAGTCTTCAATTGAAGCCCTACAATGCATGGGTGAGAAGGTAAGTTACACATTCTGCATGGCACGTGACTTAGCCCATGCCCAACCTACTCCCTTACTCGTAAGCCTGACTCCTGGGCCCACCTAACTCTGTCTCTAAGTCAAGCATTTGAGGGTTTACTCTGGGGATCTCACCCCAAGTCTGACCCCTCACGTTGATTGGTGACTCTACAGGTACCTACTCGAGTTGTGATCCATCAAGTCAGCTACGCTCTTCTCTGACTCCAACAATTCAGCTTGGCTCACTTCGCCCAACCTCCCAACCTCACTCACTTGGGTCACATCGTCACGGCCTGAACATAGTTAGTAAATACGGTTCGGAAATAATACAACAAAAACATGTTTGAGTATTATTCGTCTTAATTTTTTAAAAATACAGTCAATGATATTGTATAAAAGTATGCACTATTCGAAAGTTCAGTGTAGGATACATATGGTGGATTATATGTTGACATATCAAAGATTCAGATATAAAAATACATATAATATATGACATTAATATAAAGATATATATAGCTATAATTAAATAAATTTAATTATAATTAACAATATTATATATTCTAAAATAAGAATATATGAAAGTATTCCATCATTATGTTAAATATCTTTGGATTTTATCTCATTAATAAAAGTTGGAAGAATAAATAATGACAATCAGAAATGAGCCAAAATGGGCCATAATGTAGAAATTAAAGACGGTATAAAACTGGTGTTTTATATGTGCACACGTACTATACGCAATTAATATGTTTGGATTATAATATGTGAGTATAAAACCGTATTTTTGCCAATTGGACAGCATATAATTTTTTTTTAATTTTACATGTGTGTGCATATATTACACGCAATTAATATGTTTGGATTTTATATGCATGGGCCCAAACTCCAAACATAGAAGACATTTATAAAGAGTACTAATCTTTCCAAAAAAAAACAATATGAAATCTAAAAGAACAAAAATAGTTTACTTGTCTTAAGTACACACACTCCCCCACTCCTACAAAGGCATTCTGAGGAGAATCACAATTAATTTCGCTGGGATTAAGGCAAAAGTACGCGGCCACGGATGTAGAAGGTTATATACTCAACGGTGAGCATCGTAGTTATATCCTTACCTTTGTCTTTAAAACAAAGCGAGTACTCTTATCTTTATTCTTAATATGTTTATCATTATTCTTAAAATTTAACGAAAATAGATCCGTACATGTTAAATTATCGGATAATCTTATAATTTAAATGACAGTAGAGGCAACATAGATTTATGTGATGGGTCATCTAATGTTCATCTATCGGTCAATCTTCATATTTAACTGTAAAACTTAATAATGAATTGTAGGAGGGAATTGGGGTTTCAAAAAAAGAAAATATTAAAAGATAGTTGGGATTCATAAAATAAAGCATATTATAAGAGAAGCTTTTTTTACCCTAAAAGCACTCTATGCAACGAAATAATGTGGTGGGGAAATTCTCAACTCCGTTAGGTTGTTCTTTATATCAACTTAAGACGCAAATGGGACTCGAGTCTCAATCTCATTTTTGATTTTGTTAAATAATTTATCTTTATGGCACGTATAAGAATTATTTGACTTAACCCATTAATTGTCGAAAAAGTGCCATTTACAGGATCCCAATTAACTATCTATCACATATTACATACTTTAAAGATTTTGTAAGCATTTTCCAAAATACTCATATACATTACATGATATATGAAATGAAAGGACATATAATTAGGTTATATAGGATATAGAAATAACTAATCTTTATCTTTTTCTTAAATAAAAGGGATAAGAATAATATCGTTATACTTATCTTTTAATTTGTATTATTGTACGTTGTATAAGCTCTGGATAAGGATGAATATTTTATATCATTATTTTTTATTTACATCCTATGTACAACCACGCCCTTATTATTCTCTTGCACGTGTCCCCCGGTAAGACAAGACACGTCCAAGCCACCCGGACAACCAGACAGACACACGACGGGGTTTGCCGAGTCTGTGGGCGGGGGAAGTGTCGGGTGGTGATCATGCGGGATATCTATCTATACACGCCCACTACAGTGGAGGTGAATCCCGTTAACGCTGGATTGCGACGCCCACGAACAGGTGGTCCCTGGACAGGCGGCCCACGGTCAGCGCGCGCTCTCTCTCTCTCTCTCTCTCTCGCGCCCACGGACAGTTGGTGCCCACTGACGGGCCCAGGACAGGCGGCCCACAGTCAGCGCTCTCTCTCTCTCTCTCTCTCGGGCAGCACAGCAGCACAGGGAACGTAGCCCACTGGCCACCACCACGCGGTACAGGAAACCCGCCCCGCCACCCCTCGGACTGGCGTGGTGGACTCAGTGGCGACAACATTATGACAGGAAAGGGACCTGGCATATGGGTTATCTTGCTTGCTACCCGTCCGGGCAGGCAGTGGTAGGCCTTTCGGATCATAGAGAAAAGGGAAAAGCAAGAAGCATGCCAATGTACCAAAGCAAATATTCTTTTTTTTAAATCAAAAGTCGTACCTACTGATAAATTGGAGAGTGCTCCCCGATAAGGGAAACACATCCCCACCTAACACCAAGGGGGTGTATTACTGATAACTGAAGAAGAAAACATTTACAATCATCGACAGCTAGGCATACCTAGCTTATCTAACCTGTCATCACTCTTTGCCCGAATTGAGAAAAAGAGACCGTTGGCTACAGCCTGACATTGTAGAACTCGAGATGATTAGGCCTACGTCGATTTTTTCTTTTGCTCCTGCGGGCGGGTTGGAAAGAAGCATCAAACTCCAAGCCCTGCTCATCAAACGAACCATCAAACTCGTCGGGGGCAACATCATGAACCGGAGGGAGGTGATCATGTTACATTGGTAGCGCGGAGGGGCCCCGGGGAGCATCAAGCAAAGTAGTCGGGGGAGGCTGCTGGCTGGGTATGTCATTGGCGGAACCATCGGCATCCTGAGCGGAGGTAGTTGGTAGTGGAGGAACGTCATCGCGAGGCACATCGTGAGAGGGCTGCAAGGCCGACGGATGCGGCGCCAAGGGCGCTGCAGCACTGCAGGGCCGAGGAAGGCTAAAGGCCCCAGGCCGGGAAAAGGCTGGAAGGGCGTTGATTTCATCCCTCATCGCGCGAAGAGCAACCATACAGGCCAATCGGTCCGCTTCCTTAGGGAGGACGGCAGTAGTCGGGCCCATCAGAGTAACCGAGAAGGCTGGAGAAACACTATCAGAGAGGACTACTGGTTGGCCGGAGGCGCACTCTGCCCTCACCTTGTCACCACCTTCAGAGGAAGCAGACACTACAGGGGATCTTAGGAAGTCCCAAGCAACCTGATGGGGAACAGCAGCAGGGGGGACCACAGGGACAGGAGCGCCAGTCTCCTCAGTGGGAGAGGAAACCATCAAGGGTGTAGCAGGACTAAAACCAACACCATCAGCAGAACCAGGGGGAGGCAAGGTCTCAGCATCCAGAGACATGGTAGCCACAGGCAGGGAACAGTCTTCTGCGGTACACGCTGAGGGCTTCAAAGAAACAGAGTCCGGTTGAACAGGGCCACTTGCAACTACAGAGAAAGGCCTCCCGGTGGCGAGTGACTGCAACTCCCCATCCAGTGAGGCCGTGGCCTGGGAGGAAGGTACTGCCTTAGGAGCCTCACTTCGGGGCTGAGGGGCTGGCAAGGACCTAGAGGTGTCCCGAGCATCCGCACACCGGCCAAAGGATGAAGGTGGAGAAACCAGAATACCAGAAGCAGGGGCACGCGTTAGTGGTGATGGATTATGCTTGAAGCATGCACCGGAGAGGAACCAGCAACAGGTGGCCCAACTGGAGGTTTCGAACACTTAGCAGAGGGGTGGCCCAGCCAACTACAAGTGGAGCAGAAGAAAGGGAGACGAGTATAGACGACCTCCTTCCAGCGGCCTGCACCTCTGTTTCGACCGTCTTTTCCTTCGTTTCTTTTCGTTGGTATTTTTCATTCATTTATTTCGCGGGTCGATCAATCAATTGACTAACTAGTAATCAACTGACTGATTGACGACGCGGGCGTGCCAGTCACATGAGTGACGATTTATGATGCGCTCATTCTGACCCTTATCGGGCGAGAGTGAGGTTCGGTCGGGACCAGCAGTCCGCCATACCGTAAAGGCTATGGCGTTAATTACATCCCCCACGAGGAGGGAACACCTTTGATTAGTTGCCGAGATAGCGGGCTATCGAGGCCGGAATAAAAGATACAGAGCATGCGAACAATCATGCAAGATGTCATGACCGAATACGCAGGGTTTATTGAGGTGGGGCCTGGTACATGGCGGAGTACGTAGGCCCGAAAGCCGCCTTCACGCGCGACAAGGTTTCCGGTCAGGCATAACCTGGCCTTCTGACAATGTCATTTGATATACCAAGGGTGCACCCACTCGGGCATACATTAATGAGACACGAATGCTTGGGCCAAATCATGATGCCAAAGATTCGAGACATATCAATTCAAGCTTGAAAAGCTAGTTTATTCAATTTATTCAATCAAAGAGCTTATGAAATTCCATGATTAGTATGAGAAATCATCCCATGAATGGGAAAAAGGATTAGAATTATGCGATGACACGACTCGGAACGAAACCGGTGCAGTGCATGCGAAGAAACGGGTTGGAATGGTTAAAACGGCGCCCTGAAACGTAGGTAAAAAGGGGTTAAAACGGCGCGGTCAAACGTAGGTAAAAGGGGGAAAAGCCGTTAAAACGGCGCGGTGGAAGGTAGGGGCGCGCCGGGGAGGGCGCGCCGGATAGGGCGCACCGGATAGGGCGCGCCGCTTTAGGCCGCGCCGTTTTAACGCGTGATCGCGCCGTTTTAGCCCGATTTCGCGGAAACCGAGATTCTGTTGATTTATTTATGGATTTATTAGATTATTTTGGGGATTTTGAGGACTTTATTGAATTGATTATTCATTGGATCGGTCCCAAACCGTTCAAGACCAGGTCGCGGGTTCACGTGAGGTTCAGACTCGAGCGCGGCGATTGTTCCGAGTTTGCATTCGCTCGAGCCGAAATTTCGGCAGCATCTCCCCATCCTAAAGGATTTGTCGGGGAGAAGCGGAGGATGCTCACGTGGCGGAGCAAACCCCTAAATGCCGGGTGGCATAACGGCGGCCGGCGAAGACCCCGACGGAAAGGGAAAACCCCGAGGCATAGCCTACTAGGGGCACCGAGTCCGTGGGCAACAGTGAGTGAATGAGGCGGCTCATTGTGGGAGCGAGAACCCCGAGGCAAGCCTACAAGGGGCACGCGACCCGAGTCACCACGACGCTCGAATCGGGACGGCCGAGATGGGAGGAAAACCCCGAGGCAAGCCTACGAGGGGCACACGACCCACGGCCACCACAAAGCCCATAAAGGACCGTGGATTTAAAGTGTAGGGGATTAACCCAATTGATGTGCGCTCACTGGTTCTCAGAGACCCATTACCGGCAAATGGGCTCTTACAGACCGAGCGAGTTATTATGAGAAATCAGGAGAATGTTCCCCCTCCCCGGATGCCGGAGTGATGCTATATAACACACTCCCATCAAAATGCTATTAACACAACAGGAAGCGGTATGGAATCGTTTGACAGATAAGCAGAATGTGTTAGAACGTGTCAAAACAATAGATCCCCCGTGTCCGGCAGGCTGCTCACCGTCATAGTACAGGATCGATGCATACCCCGGGGCACCGTTCTATGTACATTCACATGGTATTCGGAAAGAAACCCATATGGGGTTTGCCATTGAAACGCCAAAGACAAACAGAGATGTGCACACAGGTGCGTCTCTGTTCGCCGGCCGTTGGAACATTCAACACAGAATTCGGCCGTTGCATCGGACTCAAAGCAAGAGAGAGAAAACCCCGGGGGGGGAGGGGGATGACTGATCCATATTGCCCGAGGGCGCACTCCACATCGGAGAAACCCGATACACGGTGTTGCAGATACACGCTAGAAGAGATCATCAACTGCATGCTAAATAAAACAAAAAAAAAAGGGGGGAAATAGAGAACACACACGAGATTGGCCATAAACGCATTTCATTCATCCGCAGACGACACACCTATACATGTAGGCGGAAGATGCAAATTCCGGCGCCGCCGTTGTCGGTCGGCCGCCGTTTCATTAACAAAAGAAAAAAAAACATTACAGGCGAAGCCAAAACAGCAGAAGAAGGGGTGAGAAAAGGGGGGAGGAATGGCTCGTATCATTGCCCCTCCCCCTCTTCCTCACTTACATTGTGCCAGAGGGAGGAAACCAGCAGAAGAATAGAGGGGTTAACCGGAAGAAAAAAAAACGGAGACCCGACCTCGGCAAACAAGCAGACGGTCTTCTTCTTCGACTCCGGGGGGCTCGGATGGAGCAGGATGTCGGCCGCCGGGAAGCTCAGACTGGGGACCTCTTCAGACGAAGAACCTCCTCCCCTTTTCCCTGGACCTCTCTCTTTCTTCTAATTCTCTCTTTTTTTTTTCTTTGGATTCCGAGACCTCTCCGATCTCTTTTTTTTTCTCTTCTCTTTTTCTGTTGGCCCCTCTTCTCGGATAATCCCCCTCTTCCTTTTTTATGAAGGCAGGGCATATATAGCCCTTTTGTTAAAACGGCGCGGTGGAGAGGGGCGCGCCGGGTTGAGGGCGCCGGGGAGCAGCCCCCCTTGCTTTTGGCGCGCCGGATTGACGGCGCCGGGGAACAGCCCCTTTAGACTTTGCGCGCCGGATTGACGGCGCCGTTTTAAGCGGCGCCGTTTTAACCTGTTTGCCAGGCACGGCCAGGCCGGTGGGTCCGGGGATGGTTCCGGAGACTCCAGTTGACTGTTCCTCTCGTACTGGCTCTCGGGGAGCCTTGACGGGGTGTTGACGAAGCTCTTGACGCGACGAACGGCCTTGATCAGAACTTCGTGTGCTTCCGGTCTGGACACACGGGTGTCCCGTAGGTACGACTTTCGGCACTGTGATTGGTGCCTCTCATCAAGACGGACCTGTGTCCGAAGCTTCCTTGCAGGATGGCATTGCATCCTGGGTAATTCCGCCTTGAACGGCGATCCATCGGCCGCTAATGGCCTCACTAGGGCGAGAAGCCGAACCCGTGTCGGGTGATCGGGATCTTCTTGCTGACAGAACCTCCGGCCCCTTGTTGTGGATGGCCGAGGGCATTCTTCCTCTTTCGGAGAATCATAAGGTAGACCGTCGTCCTTGATCGGACGTCGGATGTGGGGTAGCGGCATGACAGAGTCGATGCCGGATCATTGGGCAGGCTTGATCGCACTGCCGGTTGGTTGCGGGTTGACTTTGACTCTCCTGAGATGAGGTCCCCGGTGTTCCCTTCAAGGTGGCTTGGGGCTTCGTCAGCTCGAGGGACCCTTGATAAGTTGATTTTCATCAGCTTCTGTGCTTCAGTGGGCCGTATCATTCGTCTTTGCGGCTTGGTCGCCAGGGATCATATTTTGAGTGCCAACAAATGCCCCCCAGACGTGGGTGGTGCAAGCGAGGCAGGAGTGCAGCAGTGCCTACGGATGAGCTTCGTGTGATGACGAGAGCTCGAACGGCACTCAATTCTGGCTCCGGATGCCCGTCGGACGAGGCGGGAAACTTGTTCGGCCGCGTTAAAACGGCGCGGCCGTTAAAACGGCGCGCAAATGAGCTTGTTAAAACGGCGCGGCCTTAAAGGGTTAAAACGGCGCGCCAGAATTCCTTAAAACGGCGCGCAAAACAGTTAAAACGGCACGCCCCGGGGCGCGCCGTTTTAACGACCGTGGAGCCCCCCTATAAGTTCATTTCCTCTTCGTTTTTTTCTTCACAGTCCTTCATTTGACGAAATTTTCTCTCTCTCTTCCATACTCTCCCTCCCGCGGCGCCGAGTGAGCTCTGAGCTCGGGCGATTTTCGCCTGTGAGTAGGTGAGTTGAGTGGTTTATTGCTTCGGGTTTTGAACCCATTCTTCGGGCCCCGGGAGGCTCTTTGTAGGACTTGTCCTCGGAGCTAGATCCCTCGGGTGTCCCATTTGGCCTTGGCTTAATGCCTATGGCTGCTTTTAGGGGCTGCTCCCTCTGTGGACGGCTTCCGTTTCTTCTTTGGCACTCCCTGGAGTGAGGAGGTGCTGCCGAAATTTTGTCAGAAATGTCGTTTTGATCAACTGATTTCTGACCTTTGTTTGTTGGTTTGTAGATAGTATGGCATCTGGATCTTCTTCTTCCGCATCCCGGGTTGCTGTGACCTGGGGGAACGTCCATTCCCTTGAGCGGGGGCTGAGACATATAGCTGCAGTGGCCGAATCTTCGGACTCAGAGACCGACACAGTTGACACCAGTCGCTTGTTCATTCTAGACGGCAACCAGTTTAAGTATGATCGAAGGGACGACATCCGACGGGATCATCCCAAAGATAAACATCTGATGGCCTTTCTCGAGCGCTTCAACCTTCGTGGGAAGCGTGACTTCATCCTGGTTCGCCGAGCTGAAGGGGCCCTGCTGGCGGAACGAGACAGCTTGGCCGAATCTGTCATCTGCGGTACGCCCATGTACATCCCGGGTGAGCCCAGGAAGTGGGGAGCGGTGCTAGGGGTGCAGGAACTGTCTCCGGAGGCCGGGATGCTGACGAGAGCACCACAGTACACACCAGCTCGCTGGAACGAAACTGCTGGCCGTGTTGACAGGGAGAAGCCTGTATATGGTCTATTCCTCGCACCGCTCCATTGGGGATATCGAGACGAGCCTTTTCTTTTGGACTGCTTGGCGGTCCGGTTCAAACATCAAATTTCAGTGGGGTGGTTTGGAGAGCTCAAAGCCACCGATGCTCACGCCTTCAGACCGGGAGCGGTTGAATTCACTGACTTTGTGTTGCGGCAATACGCCCCCATCTTGGTGCACGCCGGAATTTATCGAAGTGTATACGCTTCGCGGTATAGATACCCGATCTCCCGAGGCTATGCTGCGGGATGATTGAAGTCTTCTGCCCAGAGTACAACACCTTCTACACAGCAGAAGGTGAGACTTCATTAGATTTATGGAGCCTCTCTCAGCTGAGCGGCCTACCGATAGATGGAGAGCCGTATGAAGAAGTTTGCTTCGCAGACTGGCTGAAGGACCAGACAGATGGTGAAGGCAACTACTTACGGGCTTCGCCTATCGTTATCTGATGAAGGCGTACCGCACCTTGCTGCGCCTGACACTGGACTCGCGGGAGGCGCGAAAGCCGGGTGAGAAGAGACGCGTGCGGATGGGCACGTGGCTTCAGTATTTCTTTGGTGGGGAGCAGCAATATGAAGACTTTCCCACGGTAGTTCCGACAGCAGTGGCGCGGAAGAAGAGGGCTCGGCGCCAAGCAACCTATCCTGCTATCTCAGGGAGAGGGCGACAGGCCGGCCCGAATCCCACGGGAGTTGACGCAGTTACACATTGTGCTGCGTATTTGACATATTGGCTTTGTTCATTCGCCCTTCCCCAAGGAGATGAGACGGTGATTAGGCCGGAGGCGATTTACCCTGCCTGTTTGATGGCTTGGGGGACTAAGCTGTCCCTGTGCCCTGTGGCTTTATGCCTTATATACAAAATGTTGGGGGATTTGCACAAGTCGCGCATCCCCAGGAATTCACGGACAGTTGGTCCCCTCCACTTTTTCAATGCTTGGGTCTGCACCCTATTTCCGGAAGCAGCTCCCCGGTCAATGCAGTCGGATCGTCCTTTGCCATGGATGATCGAATTTGCCAGTGCTGAACCGTCTTCACTGGCGGACCAGCTTTTCGCCATTCGGGGGAAGTTGACGACAGTTCCAACAGATTCCCCTGGCGTTCTGCATTTCTGGAGTTTGGCTGCCAGCTCCAGCCCTCTTGTCAACAGGATGCGGCAATGCCGATTATTTGAGACAGAGGAATTTATTCATCAGCTGACCGGGTCGAAGAGCACAAGACCAATCTTGGAGCCGGAACTGGTGGAATGGGCGTTGTCTATTCGCCCCAGTGTACGAGTCTTCAGGAAAAGCGGCTTGCTGTGGCTGGAGCCGTATTATCCTTTCCGCTTCAATCGGAATTTTGGGTATGACCAGCAAATTCCTTCTTCTTCAGCCCAGTTCAATCTGCCGAATAGACACAGGGCTGGTCAGACGGCTACTGATGAAGCCCGTGGATGGTGGGACTACTTCCATCGCCGAGAGGATGTATCCTTCAGGGTGCCGACCCCGGCTCGCCTGCCCCGAGTGACTCCAGACTTCATCAAGTGGTGGAATGCACGAACGGGCTTTTATCGGAATTTCCGGAAGGATTGTTGGCATGCTGCCGAACGCCGTTTTTTAGACTCCCAGCGGGAGCCCATTCTGGATGTTGATCCAGCCTACTTGAAGAGGCTGAAATCTTGGTCCAATGCTGAGGTGGCGGCATATGTAGAAGCCAGGAAAGCTGCGAAGGGCAAGTCGTCCCGAGCCGACCCGAAGATGCCAGAGATCCAGAGGGATGATTATATTAAGACTCTCTGGGGGCTGTGCCGGGTTAGCAGTGAGAGGGTTGCTCTCCAGACGATCCCCCTTCCGGTGGAAGAACCTCTTCCCAGTACGGCGAGCTGGCGCCCGGAAGTCGACCATTTTCATCCTTATCGGACCTTCATCGGGAGGGAAAACAGGCGGGCTGACTTGTACACCACCACCCCCTGGATATTCGCCCTACTTCATTCTCATGGGCTTTCAGTTGACAGTCCGTTAGAAGCCATTCGGAACCATCAGCTTCAAATATCCTTCAAGTATGTCGACGGCTGGGGATTCGACCACTTGAGCTTATATCATCACTTGTCCTCCTGCGGCCATGAAGATTTGGCCCAACTGACGGAGAAAAGTGAAACAATTGGTGACGTATGCTGGCTGATCCGCGAGGCGGCTTCCCGGGACAAGGCGCCAGTATTGCTTTACTGGCCACTCAGTCCTCGATATACGGGGATGCCAGGTAATGCTTGTTTTCTTCTTCAGCCCTGGAGTTGCTTCCCCTATATTCAGTGTGCATCTTCTTACTCATGTGTTTTTTTTTTGGCAGCCCGCCTTTCTGCGGGAGCGACTCGACACTGTAGGGAGCTGATATCTAAGGCGGAGAAGCCTTCATATTTCAACATTCCAGAGCCGGCTCCGACCACGACGCCATTACCCCCTGGGGACTCGCGGAAGCGGACCAGGTCTCAGGTCAGGGAGGCCATCAGCAGGGCTAAGAAAGCCAAGAGGGCAGAATCCCGTGCTACTCGGGCACGTCGGAGGAAGGCTGCTGAAGAGGAGCCTACGGTTCCCCTTCCTCGAGTTCCGTCATTTTCTGAATTTGAGGCCGCCCGGACACAAGGGCCTGAAGGCGAAGGTGACTTCTTATTCTTGCATGGCTTATTTGCTTGTTTCGGCTGCCTGGGCTGACCATCTTTCTTTTCAGTAGCTGCCGGCACTATCCCTGCCGTTGTTGGGTTGGAGGCAGCAACCAGAGCTGCTGCTGGAGAGAGAGAGAGGGAAGTCCCCTTGACCTCTGTTGAGGGCGACTTGCCTTCACCGACACCTCATCGAGAAACAGAAGGTAATTTGCAGCTCGCCTGTAGAGCTCAGTGACATGTTGTATTTTTAGTCAAGTCTTGACTGTTTATTGTCCTTTGACTCCAGTCGACATTCGGCCCACACTGCTCCCTGAGGTTGGCGCCTTGGTAGAGGTTGTCATTGGAGAGCAGGGGCTTCCAAGGGACCAGCCCCTAGATATTCCGCCAACGGGTGCTCCCGAGACAGAGATCGCTGAGGAGGCTCTGGATAGAGGGCCCTCCCCTGGCAGCCTAGTTCCCGCTCAGGTACTTGAGGTTCGAGAACAAGCAGAGGAGTCATCCTCTTCTGAACATGTTGATTATGGCGGCGGCTCGGCCGATGACGAGGGGTTCCCCATGGTTGACACCGAGACTGAGGACGCCGGGGCTTCATCAACTTATGAGAGCGACCTGCCGACGTTTAGCCCTCCGAGGCTATTGGGAGCCGAGCACGGGCCATCATACCCGACTACAGGAGAGGGGCCTGAATCTTCAGAGGCCACCTTGGGAGGCCTAAATATAGTGTCAGTTGAGGTATGGAGCTTTCTGATTCCCACTTGCAGCACTTCTTTTAATTTTCAAGCCAGCTGGCTGATGTATATACATGGAATGCAGGTTGAGGTGATACCGCCATCTATAATGATCCGCATACCCCTTCCTGGCGCGGATGTGGGTCAGTCAACCTTCCCACCTATTGTACGGCCCATTGCCCTGCGACTTCCACGGACCTATGCTGCTGCAGCGGTCTCACAGGAGCCTGGCGTAACCGTCGAAGTTAGCGCTCCGACCGAGGTTGTAAGGGTTCAAACCTTGGCGACCGGTGCAGAATCATTGCCGTTGCCAAGTGGTCCTCCGGATATAGAAGCAGGAGAAATTATTACAGACGAGGCCGATGTTATTCAGACCTTGTCGGTCGTAGAGGGCTCTCCTCCTTCGGCGGCCGGTAAGACTACTCAAGAGGAGCAAGCGCCTTCCGTTGCCGATGCAGGTGCTGTAGCCTCACCCCAAAGGGCGGGCAAGGAAATTGTCACCATGGAGGCCCCTTTAGCTGCTACTGCTGCAATAATCAGACCGGGTGTAGGCATCGTGCAGACTATGTCGTCGTCGTCCCTCGGGGTGGCCGATGACATTTGGGCCGAGATAGATAGCAGGGTAGACTTTCAGCTCCCCGAGACTTCGCCATTAGGCCTACAATTTTCTGGTGACATGGTATGGCAGTCTCTGGATAATCTCCAGCGAGCCATGTTAGCTTCTCCGGACCTGACCTATGTGCAGCTGAGGAGCTTGGTGGACCATCTCTCCCGACCGCTTTTAGCATTCGGCTGCCCCATGGATGATTGGACTCCGCGGGTTGTAATGCTATTAAAGCACGCCAACAGGCGGGAGTTCTTGAGCCGAGAGGTTTCTGATCAGCTGACGGCTGTGAAGCTGGAGAGAGCAGATTGTCGCACGGTTGCTTCTTCTTTGAGGGTGACCATGGAACAGCTGAGAAATGTTGCTGACAACATCTCAGAACGTCGGCTGCTTCTCACGGTACGGGAAGCAAAGTTGCGCGCTGAACTTGCCGAGGTCGAAGCCGAACTACAGGAAGGCGAGCGCCTCGAAGCCAAGTCAAGAGAGGAAGCTGATCTGGCCGAAGGACAACTTGCCTCTCTGGACGAGAAGTTATCGCAGCTGACAGCTACTGAAGCACGGTTGCAAGAATTGACCCGACACTCCTCACTGGGTCTCTTGGAGTTGGCAGATATTTTTCGGCGTCCTTTGCCGTAACCTTGATTCCTTCTCTCTTTCTTCCCTTTTTTTTTTAATCTTGCTCCTTTTTGTCTTCGGAGCTTATGTACTCTCGGGGGATGTCCCGGGCCAAAGAAATGTGTTCCACCCATTCTCGTTAAATGGAGATATTTCTTTTGTTGCCGTCAATCGCGACTTCTTTTCCTTTCTTGTTCTGGATGGTCACCCGAACCTAAGGCTACATGCTGATGGCGCAGGAGAGCGCTCACGCCTTCAAGGAAGGGGTGAGGTGTTCGCTCCACCGCGATGTAGCCGTTCCCGGAACGGGACCTTCGCTAATGTGGGGCATAGGCAGCGTAGGCAGATGCCTCTAGCGAACCTTGCCGATGATGATGAGAGGTGTGTTATGACCCTTGACATGGGTCAAATGTCGATGCCACGATGTTTTGTTGGTCAGTGAGGGCGGAAGGCCCAGGTTAGAGAGTAGTCGACCGATCTTGTCGATGGTGACAAGGGTCGAAAAGGGGTAGATGGTCTTGCCGGTGATGACAAAAAACCGGATAGGTAGCGACCGATCTTGCCGATGGCGGTAAGGGTCGAAAGGGTAGACGGTCTTGCCGATGATGACAAGCACCGGATGGGTAGCGACCGATCTTGCCGATGGTGACAAGGGTCGAAAAGGGGTAGACGGTATTACCGATGGTGACAAAAACCGGATAAGGGTAGCGACCGATCTTGCCGATGGTGACAAGGGTCGAAAGGGTAGACGGTATTGCCGATGGTGACAAAAACCGGATAGGTAGCGACCGATCTTGCCGATGGTGACAAGGGTCGAAAGGGTAGACGGTATTGCCGATGGTGACAAAAACCGGATAGGTAGCGACCGATCTTGCCGATGGTGACAAGGGTCGAAAGGGTAGACGGTATTGCCGATGGTGACAAAAACCGGATAGGTAGCGACCGATCTTGCCGATGGTGACAAGGGTCGAAAGGGTAGACGGTATTGCCGATGGTGACAAAAACCGGATAGGTAGCGACCGATCTTGCCGATGGTGACAAGGGTCGAAAGGGTAGACGGTCTTGCCGATGGTGACAAAAACCGGATAGGGTAGTGACCGATCTTGCCGATGGTGACAAGGGTCGAAAGGGCAGACGGTCTTGCCGATGGTGACAAGAACCGGATGGGTAGCGACCGATCTTGCCGATGGTGACAAGGGTCGAAAGGGTAGACGGTATTGCCGATGGTGACAAAAACTGGATAGGGTAGTGACCGATCTTGCCGATGGTGACAAGGGTCGAAAGGGTAGACGGTCTTGCCGATGGTGACAAGAACCAGACAGGTAGCGACCGATCTTGCCGATGGTGACAAGGGTCAAAAGGGTAGAGACACTGGACGTGTATAAGTGGGATATCGGATGAAGATCCTCGTCACGACCTTGAAAGTGGCCTTTTGGACGGCGGATGGTTCATCACTATTCATCATTCAATTTTTTTTATTCACATTACTGACCTAAGCGCCCTTTCGGGTTTTCACCGAGGCCAGCCCCCTCTTGCTTTTGCCCGCGCGCCCTTTCGGGTTTTCACGCGGCGGGGTACCCAATTTTGCCTGCGACGCCTTTTCGGGTTTTCGCCACAGCCGGGTTATAGCCATTTTTGCACTTGACCTGATATAGGAGCAAGTCTGGCGGGGTATCTCTATTTTTAACCCCAATTTCTTTTCTCTTTTTTTTTTAATTCGAGATCCAGAAGAACTGGATCGCGGGAACGCCGACCGTCTTTGTTGATGAGGACAAGGGTGGGTCTTAGGTTTATTTCGTCGACACTGGTTAAATGTCGAAGCGAGGAAGTGGTTTATTAACAAGGATGTAGGATCCAAGTTCAAGAGCAGAGGTTGACCGATCTCGCAGATGATGGCGAGAGTCGAAGAGGGTTTGTTCGTCGGTATATGTTGCTGCCGAAACAAGGATGGGGTTGTCAACAGGGACGTAAGGTCCAATGTTTGAGGGTAAAGATCGACCGGTCTCGCCGATGATGACGAGGGTCGAAAAGGGGTTTATTTGTCGGCATATATCACTGTCGAAACAAGGATGGGGTTGTCAACAGGGACGTAGGGTCCAAGTTGAGGGTAGAGATCGACCGATCTCGCCGATGATGACGAGGGTCGAAAAGGGGTTTATTCATCGACATGGGTCACATACCGAAGGAAAGATGAGGTTATTAACAAGGACGTAAGGTCCAAGTTATGGATAGAGATCGACCGATCTCGCCGATGATGACGAGGGTCAAAAAGGGTTTGTTAAAGTATTCCCGGTGGGACTTTGATGATTGTCCCTTTCGGAGTTTTATTGGGTGGAGAATAGGAGAGGCATTTGGGAAATTACCATTTTACTGACTCAAGCGCCCTTTCGGGTTTTCGCCGAAGCCAGCCCCCTCTTGCTTCTGCCCTACGCGCCCTTTCGGGTTTTCACGTGGCGGGGTACCCAATTTTGCCTGCGACGCCCTTTCGGGTTTTCGCCACAGCCGGGTTATAGCCATTTTTGCACTTGTCCCGATGTGGGGGCAAGTCTGGCGGGGTATCTCTATTTTTAACCCCTTCTTTTCTCTTTTCTTTTCTTTTTTTTTATTTGGAATGTGATCCGAGAGAGGGTAACTTGATCAGGGCGAGATGCCACTAGCCAAGGAGAAGTAGCTTGATTAGGGTGGAAAGCCGCTAGCCAAGGAGAAATAGTTTGATTAGGGCGGAATGCCACTAACCAAGGGGAGTAGCTCGATTAAGGCGGAGTGCCACTGACCAAGGAAAGGGTAGCTCGGTTAGGGCGGAGTGCCACTGACCAAGGAAAAGTAGCTCGATTAAGGCGGAGTGTCACTAACCAAGGAAAGGGTAGCTTGGTTAGGGCGGAGTGCCACTGACCAAGGAAAAGTTAGCTCGGTTAGGGCGGAGTGCCACTGACCAAGGAAGAGTAGCTCGATTAAGGCGGAGTGCCACTAACCAAGGAAAGGGTAGCTCGGTTAGGACGGAATGCCGCTGACCAAGGAAAGGGAGCTCGATTAAGGCGGAGTGCCACTAACCAAGGAAAGGGTAGCTCGGTTAGGGCGGAGTGCCACTGACCAAGGAAAAGTAACTCGATTAAGGCGGAGTGCCACTAACCAAGGAAAGGGTAGCTCGGTTAGGGCGGAGTGCCACTGACCAAGGAAAAGTTAGCTCGGTTAGGGCGGAGTGCCACTGACCAAGGAAAAGTTAGTTCGGTTAGGGCGGAGTGCCACTGACCAAGGAAAAGTAGCTCGATTAAGGCGGAGTGCCACTAACCAAGGAAAGGGTAGCTCGGTTAGGGCGGAATGCCACTGACCAAGGAAAAGTAGCTCGATTAAGGCGGAGTGCCAAGGAAAGGGTAGCTCGGTTAGGGCGGAATGCCACTGACCAAGGAAAAGTAGCTCGATTAAGGCGGAGTGTCACTAACCAAGGAAAAGTAGCTCGGTTAGGGCGGAGTGCCGCTAACCAAGGAAAAGGTATGTTCCGACCGATCACTCGGGGTGTGTCGGCTGCGCCGCATGATATAGCTTAATGTGTTTTCCGTTGAGGGGAGAGAACTGGACGGCTCCTTTGTGGTCTACAAGGACGTAGGCACCCCCTTCATATACTCGGCGGATGATATACGGTCCGACCCAGTTTTCGACCAGTTTCCCTTTGGGGTTAGAGGCCATCACTTCTCTTCTTTTGACCATCACCAGGCCTCCTTTCTTGAACTCTCGACCCTTGACTAACTTGTCAAAAGCACGGGCCATGCGAGCTTGGTAGAGTTGGATGTTTTGTTGCGCCTGGAGGCGTTTTCCTTCGAGCTCAGCGAGCTCTTCCAATCTTCTTTCTGCGTTGGTCTGCTCACCGCTGACTAATCCGTGCTGGATGGCAACTCGCAATGAAGGAACTTCAAGTTCAATCGGCACCACAGCTTCCGACCCATAGACAAGGGAGAAGGGTGAACAGCCGGTTGGGGTCTTGTAGACAGTACGATAAGCCCAAAGTGCTTCGTACATCTTTTCTTCCCAATCCTTTTTGTTAGACTTGACAGTCTTCGCCAATAGTGTGCACAAGGTCTTGTTAAAGGCCTCTGCTAGTCCATTAGCTTGAGGGTTATAGGGGGACGATGTCCTCCAGTCAATTTTGTATTTGTCGGCCAGCCGATAAACCTTCTGGTTCCGGAAATGGCTGCCGTTATCAGAGATGATTCGGCTGGGGATCCCGAACCGAAATATTACATTCTGTCGGAAGAATCTTGCAACTAGTTCTCCGGTCACATCTCTTAGTGCCACTGCCTCCGCCCATCTGGAGAAATAGTCTGTAGCTGCTAAGATGTATTTGCACCCTGATGAAGATGCTGGAAGTGGCCCTACCACGTCCGTGCCCCACTGAGCAAACGGCCAACTTGGTAGAGTGGGATGTAGTGGCACTGGGGGTCTCCTCGCCACATTAGCATGTTCTTGACATTTCTGACAAGCCTTGGCGAACTTGCAGCAATCATTGAATATAGTGGGCCAATAGTAACCCAATTTCTTTATCTCTATCTTCATTTTCGGACCGGCCTGGTGTGCCCCAGCTGATCCTGCATGAACTTCTTGCATCACCTGTCCCGCTTCTGTTGAAGACAAGCAACAGAGTAGGATTTTCCTTCGGGCATCTGCCATAATTCGGAACAAGGTCCCGCTTCTCATCTCGTAAGAATCCTTGATCCTCAAGAGCTTCATTCTTTGTTCCTTTTCTTTTGGAAGTTGCTGGTGTTGAAACCAGCGTAGGAGATGCTCTCGCCAGTCGGGCTGCTGAACCCCTTGGATGACTGCTACCTCCATCTCTTCTTCGTCGGCCAGAACCTCTGTTACGCTGGGGACCTGTCGGCGGTTGATCACTGATATATTCAGGCTTGTGTCTGGCGGGACCGCCAATGAACTGGCCAACTTAGCGAGGGCGTCTGCCTGAGCATTCCGGCCTCGATTGATGTGTTTAACGCTGATGAAGTAAAATTTCGACATCAGGCGAGTTGCCAACTGGTGATAGGGGAGGAGCTCTTGCTTTCGCACCTCGAACTCTCCTTCCAGCTGTTTTATAACTAGCATGGAGTCTCCGAATGCTTCCAGCATCTGAATTCCCATGGACAGAGCAATCTGCAACCCGATTATCAGGGCTTCATATTCTGCTTCATTGTTTGTGCATTGTTTGTTTATGGAGCAGGAAGTATGCACCACTTCTCCTTCCGGGGACTTCAAGACTATGCCTGCTCCTGCTCTGACCCTGGATGATCCGGTAGCAGAGGTGTCAATTCTGGAAGCGCCATCAAAGTATAGCTGCCATGAGGAAGGCTGCACTTGGGCGGCTTCTAGGGTCTCATCCTCGGGAAGTTTCGATTCCCACGGGCTTTCTCCGGGTATCGGATGTTCAGCAAAGAAATCTGCAATAGCTTGACCTTTGATGGCTTTGCGCGGTACGTAAGAGACATCAAACTCCATAAGGATTACCGCCCATTTACCCAGGCGGCCTTTGAGTGCTGGCTGCGACATGATGTATTTCAGGGGATCCTCCTTGTACACCAAGCTGATTTCATGCGACAACATATAGTGCCGGAGCTTTTTGACTGCGAAGACTAGTGCCAGGCAGATCTTCTCAATATAAGTGTATTTTTCTTCAGTTCTGACCAGTCTCCGACTGAGGTAATAGAGGGCTTGCTCTTTCCCTTCTTCATTGTTCTGGGCTAGCATTGCCCCCAGAGAGTTGTGTGTAGCTGCTATATACAGTATCAACGGCCGTCCTTTCACCGGTGCGCCCAATACTGGAGGAGTCTTCAGATAGTCTTTTAGCTTGTCAAAGGCTGTCTGGCAATCTTCATCCCAATAAAAGGGAACATCTTTCATCATCAATTTGTGAAACGGCTGGCATCGCCCCGACAAATTGGAAATGAACCGCCGGATGTAAGCCAAGCGGCCTTGTAATGATCTCAGCTCGGAGATGTTCCTTGGTGGAGGTAACTCCTGAATTGCCTTGATCTTTGCGGGGTCTATCTCGATCCCCCGATATCGGAAGATGAAGCCCAAGAATTTTTCGCTCGACACTCCGAACGAACATTTCATAGGATTCATTTTTAGCTCATGCTGCCTCAGCCTCTGGAAAATAATCCGGAGGTCTTGCAGGTGATCTTCTTTTCTTCTGGTTTTGACCACCAGGTCATCTATGTAGCACTCGACCTTGTGGTAGAGCAATTCATCAAAGATTTTGGTCATTGCGCGCTGATAGGTTGCGCCAGCATTCTTCAGTCCGAATGGCATTCTCTTGTAATGATAAATGCCTTTAGGAGTTCGGAAAGCAGTATGGACCCGGTCATGCTCCGCAATCCAAATCTGATTGTAGCCGGACGACCCATCCATGAATGACAGGGCCTCATGGCCGGTTGTAGCATCGATCATGACCTCGGTTATTGGCACTGGAAAGTCATCCTTAGGGCAAGCTTTATTTAGATCCCGGAAGTCAACACAAATCCGGATCTGTCCATTCTTCTTTTTCACAGGGACGATATTCGCCAGCCATGTGGTGTACTGATTTTCTTCAACAAATCCCACATCAATAAGCTTGTCAACTTCAGCACAGATTCGGGTGATGAGCTCCGGCCTCATACGCCGCGGCGGTTGCTTCACCGGCTCGGCTTCAGGGTTGATTGCCAGCTCATGTTGTGAGACGGCGGGACTTAGACCCGGCATCTCTTTATAAGTCCAGGCGAAGCAATCCCGGTATTCTAGCAGCAGTTGGATGTACAGCTCCCATTCTTCTGGAGATAGTTGGGCACTGAGGAAGGTGGGCCTAGGGTCCTCCTCATCTCCCAAGTTGACTTCTATTAGTTCATCGACTGTGGCTTGGCCTCCGTCTTCTATCTCCGGAGGTGCCGGCTGGAGGTCAACGAAGTCTGGAATACCGTCTTGAGGGTCGAGTACTTCGACTTCCTCGTCAGACACCGCCAGAGCTTCACGGGGTCTCTTGGTCTTTTGTGCCAGCGACTGTGTGGATTGATCCATTGATACTTCCATTGCCGTTGCAGCTCCTGAGGGTGAGGGAGCAGCTTCAGTGCTCGTAGATGAGGTTGCAGCCATGACAGGCCAGTAGTTGTTTGCCGCCGGACTCGGACAGCATATTAGATTTGTAGCAGAAGCTGAGGGAGTCTCACCTTCTGGGATAGTTGTATCTTCCACAGAAGTGGCTTTTTCTTTTCTGGTAGCCGGCTCCCCTTGATTGGAGTAAACCGAGGCTCTGTTGACTGGCAGAAAGGATGTTGAAGTCGTCATTAGTATGACCCCTGCGGAGGGAGAGACTTCTGCTTCTTGAGTATCTTCGGCTTCGCTGTTGCTAGCCGTATCAAATTTGACTTGAAAGGCCGCTTCTTCAGGACGGACCTGCTCCCAGCATCGGCAGGAGATCAAGGTCTCCATTTGTTGATTCCCGGGTAGAGCCAATTCAGCATGCTCTGCTTCCGCCGGATATTCATCAAAGGTTGCCCCCAGAGGGCTATCTTCAGTTGGATAGAAGGTGGAGATGGTATCCACCTCGTACCGCCCACTGTAATAGTAGTCTTCCAGGGTGAAGCCCAGACCCGGATGTTGAGAGACATGTCTCATTTCTTTATCCAGATTTGCAGGATACCACATCTTCTGGAAAGCTTCCTTGCGTTTTTGAGGTTGATCGGGAGAGATGTGTTGCTTTTGAAACATCCTGGCCGTCCGATCAGTGGTAAATGCCAGGCCCTGAACAGGAACCCGCGGGTTGGCTAGATCCTCAGGGAGGCTGCAGTCTGTGTCCTCCCGAGTGGGATGCTCCTCAGCTGTATAGAACAAGCTGCTGGGCCCATCTTCTTGTGCCACCTCCCAGGCTTTGAAAGGTTCGACAGTGGGATCATTAAGGCCGGAGACTGGCTTGGTGAGGCCGACCGGGACTGCGATGCGGTCGTGCTGTCGGTCAACATGCACTTCCTTAGCTTTGGGGTATAATGCTGGGGGTGTCACCCTGCCGACATTTCCAGAAGCCGTGATGTGGGAGACCACCTTCGGCTTGATATATCCGCGCGGCGGTGGTGGATACCAACCGTCACCCGATCTATTCTTCGATGCCCCTACGGGGGCTTCAGTTTTAGAAATCTTCCGGGGAGACCCCGTATACAGATTGGCGTCCGCCAAGTGACACTCAAACACCTCGAACAGGTGGATGTCAGCAAATATCCTTTCCTCCTTCCCCTGGAGGCTGTATTTGATGCATTGGTGGAGTGTGGAGGGCACCACCAAGTTTTCATGCAGCCATGGGCGGCCGAGTAGTGCTTTGTAGGAGGTGCGAGAGTCAATGACGTGAAACTGCACCGTTGTAGTGAAATCTGCCAGAGTCAGTGTGAACTCTGCCACCCCCATGGATACTTCACATTTCTGGTTGAAGCCAGCGATACGCATATCCCCGGCTTTTTCGAGATGCACATTGAAGTGGTACCTCTCGTATATTCTATATGGTAGGATGTTGACTGCTGCGCCAGGATCGACCAGAATCCGGTTCAGCTCCCTTCCGTTCAGGTGCCCTTTCATATATAGCGGCCTGTTGTGACTGGCAGTAGGCAGTAGCATGTCTTCTGGAGAGAAGGTCATACTGGCTTCTGGTATAGCCTCAGCTATGCAGGTTTCAAACTGGGCAGGCGTCTGCAAAGCAGTAATGATTGCTTGTCGAGTTTCTTCACTCAAAGAGAGAATTTCCCAGATCGTAAAACGAGCAGGGAGCTTCTTGAGCAGCTTCATTATTCGGCTTCCAGCCCGGACATTGGAGAGCTTCATCTCCTCAACCCATCTGGGCTTAGGAAGGTTTTGATTTGTGGGTCCAGACGGACCTGCTTCATCTTCCTCGGACTCGGCACCCTCTTGACTGGCACCGACTGTCGGGTCTTCTTTATTGATTGCTGCAGGGCAAGCCCCATCTGCATTTGCATCCTCGGTAGATTGCACTGGCCGAGGGTGATTGACCCCGGGTGTAGGGTTGGCGTCTTGACAAGGCTGCTTCCCCTTTGACATCTTCATGAATTCAAGGAATGGAGGGACGGTCTTGCCCCCAGTCTTGCTGTATAGACCTGACGGAGGAGGGATTTGGACTCCCTTAACTTCCGGCGGGGGTGTCTTGTAGGGTTGCTCCCCTCTGAACATAATGTTGTGATTGGGTGGTGGCTGGCGCCCCCATTTCCGGCCTGACCGAGTGGCATGTGCAGCAGTTGCGGCTTCGGCCTTGCCTCCCCAAGCATGGGGTGTGAAGCAAATGTCTTCTTCCTCTTCTTCTCCTGGTAGGCTGAAGAGTGCTGACAGGGTATTGCAGGAGACGACCTGTGTTTTATGGGCCCTAGGGGCCTTTCTCTTCTTCTTCTTTTGCTTTTTCTTCTTTTTGATTTCCGCAGGCGCTTGTCCCCAGAACAGGTTGCTCTCTTGAGGTGGCGCCGCTTCAGCTTCATCCCCTCGCTTGAGCGAGAGTTGCTCCAGCTCTAGCCATGGGACGTGGTCCCGTACCAGCAGAGGTTTTAGTTCGGGCTGTACATATTCCTCTAGCCCTTCAATTAAGTGTTGCAATCGAAGGACCCCAGGGTTGGTTTCCTTGATTACTGGTAGCGGAGTTTGTCTCCTCCTGTTGGGTGTATATATTCTGACAGCTGCAGGTGGAGTGACCCATACGGGCGCTACCACTGGCGGAGCAGGCCGAGGTGTAATGCCACGGATATGTGTCCCCTCTTTTGGGCGGGGTGCCCTCTTCTTCTTGTGCTTCACAGGGACTTGCTGCCACCCCTGCTGTTCCTTCACAGGCTCCAGGAAATG
Organism: Amorphophallus konjac; assembly: GCA_022559845.1. Classification (NCBI taxonomy): domain Eukaryota; kingdom Viridiplantae; phylum Streptophyta; class Magnoliopsida; order Alismatales; family Araceae; genus Amorphophallus; species Amorphophallus konjac. Next base: position 30,237,513 of record CM040118.1, read on the forward strand.
GATTTCGTAGGTGCTCCGTGTGCTTGCTTCAGAGATCTCCTCAGGTAATGCCTGGTAGAGGGAGACCATGTTGACTGCTGCTCTTCGGGGAGGAGCTTCATGCGGCTGAGGAGGGTCTACTTTGTACTCTCCCAGCTCTATCTCATTCTTCTTCACCATCCCTTCGATGATGTCTTTGAAAACATAACAGTCTTCGATTGAATGTCCCAGCATCTGGTGATAGGGGCAGAATCTTGGACTGTCTCTTCTTTTGAGGTCCTCTAGTCTTCTTGGCTCAGGCAGAGTGACCATACTGTATTCTGTTACCCAGTCAAACAGGATCCGGGTCTTATCCTTAGGAAAGGAATAAGCCTTCTTCATTTTGTCCCTCAACGAAGGACCTTCTTTGTCATCTGGAGCTTTCGCAGGTTGCGGGGGAGCCGCTTTCTTGCCTTTCTCCTTCTGTTGTTCGAACGCCTTGATATCAAGTGCATTCGCTTCTTTAGGTGTGGGGCGCCGTTCCGCCGCCTTGCCTTTCTGGGCTGTGCTGGTAGCTGACGGCGGGACGGGCTTGGCTAGAAAAGCCTCTACCTCGGCCACCACATTATTCAGCCGGTCGAACGACCGTATTTCCATCCCGATCATTTTTTCCAAGACCTCCCTCCTGAGATTTTGCTTACATATTTGCACAGCGTCCTCCTGATGCGGGGGCCGCTTACATCTCATTCCGAGGTTCCTCCACCTCTTGATGTAGTCAAGGGCGGTCTCATCTGCCCTTTGTTTTGTCGAATAGAGTTCGGCCACTGTGACCTCCCTCTCTGTGACATGGAATCTTTCCCTGAATTTCCTCTGCATATCTGACCAGTCATTGATTGACCCGGCCGAGAGGCTGGAGTACCATTCAAATGCGAGCCCCGTCAGCGAGGACCCGAAGAACTTCAGCAGATATGACTCGTCGGTGGACAGATCACCCATAACGGTCATATAATATGCAATATGTTCTTTTGGGGAACCTTTCCCGTTGAATTTGTCAAATTTGGGCGGCTTGTTGACTCCCGGGGGAAGTCGCTTAGCCGCATGGTGTTGCGGGTAGGGCACCCGGTAGGCATCGAATGCGACGTAGTCGCCTTCGCTCTTCTCTGCGAGCTTCAGCTCGATCATCCTCTCCACCATCATCCGGCTCACGACCGTGGGGTCGACTGGCTCCGGATAGAAGTGTGCTGGCTGCAGGTACGGGGTGACCAGGGTGGTCGCCTGCGGAGGATGCAGCAGCGGGGGTGTTGGGTGCACCTGAGGAAGCACCGGAGGCAGCAGCGACTGAGGCTGTGGTGGCCGCTGTTGTGCTGTCGTCACAGCTGGCTCTGACGGCTGGGGTAGTGTGCAAAGTGGTGGAGGGTCGTCTCGACGAGCCGCTCCCCGGGATGATTCACCTTGGACTTCGGGTGGTTTGGAGGCTGATGAGTGTTCAGTTTTCTCCATCAGCTGTTTCTTCAGGGAATCTATTTCCCGTTGATATCTTTGCAGCAGCATCAAGACTGATGGGTCTATAGTGGTGGGGACACCTTCTGTCGTTTCCCCGGACGTACCCTCGGGCAGGATATCGAGGAGTACGTCGTCTTCTTCTTCCGTCGTTACCACATTAGCGGTCAAGACGGGGGCTTTGTCATCCCAGTGGAGGTATGACTGGGGCTGTTTCTCCTTCATCGCTGTCAGAAGCCCTCTTGCTGCTTCTGTCCTGCGGGTAGCTGGTCCCGGCCGTACGGCCAACTGAGCCAGTTCTTGGGAGTTTTCAGGAAGCTTCCCATATCGGCTGGACACGCCAGCCATGTTGCAAGTGAAAACCTGCATCCTCCTTCTTTGTCGATGGACCCTCCGCCTTGCTTGTTGCGGGAAGGTCAGCCTCTCGAACACAGAAATTCTTCTTCTTTCTTCCCGCTCGGGGAAGGCTTCATCGGCTTTGATCTCAGAGCCATCATTGTGTCCGTTGTCATCGACCGACGACATCCTTATTATATCCTCCATTTCTTCTTCATCTGCCGTTGATGGGCAGCAATTTTCTTCAGTGGCGACTGTCTGCATCAGCCGCTGCTGTCCGAGTGAGGTGTTACCCAATCCTCGGAAATAGCTTCTGACCAGGCAGGCCATTTCTTGTTGACCCCGTTCTTGATGTAGCATGGGGGAGAGTGGTTGACCTCCAGCAGGAGGAATGTAGGCCAGTCGAGCTCTGTCAGCTGGCTGTTGGAACCTTCGCCCCGTGGCAGGGACGTTGGCTTGACGGGCCACAGCCCGGAAACTTCTGTGACGCGGAGGATCCGCAACCACCTCTTCTTCATTCATCAGGGACAAGCCCCTTTCTCTTCTCGCTCTCGCCTCGTCGTTCATAGGACGATGGCGGGTGGGCGTTGGATGGTAGGCAGGTTGGGTCCGCTTGGGAACCCACACCTGTTTGAATTTCCTCGGCCTGAGCGCCGGGTTTTCTTGGCCATGGTGGCCGGCTTCTTCTCTTTCTGCCCTCCTTCCAGCGAGAGCTTGATAGTTGTTGTAGACAGGGACGTTTGGGATGACGCGATCTGGGGTCACCCGTGCCGTGCGCCCGTTGAGGAAGACACGCATACCTCCCACCAGCATTGATTTTCCGGACTGAGAGACAGTTCCGGTGATCACGGCAGTGTTCTTGCGAGCCTGGCGACGCTGACGTCCTCCAGGGGGCTTGTTGATATCAGTGGGATGCATCACCCGTACAAGGTGGTGCACCAGGCAGCTAGCGGCCGGAACCGGGTTCTTGAGCGAATCACCGCGGCAGGGGGCCTTCAGAGGCTCCATTTCCTTCACATGTTCCTTGACGGGTTCCATGGCCTCGACTTCCAGCATGTCGACAAAGGCCAACCCCAAGAAGTTGGGGAAGCCCACAGCAGGAGGAAAGCTACCAAATTCCATGGGCACCGCCAGGTACCCTTGCGCGTGTCCGGCGACTATCGATTGGTCGAAGTCGACGCCAGCTATTCCATGAGTCGTCATTGTTTGCACTGAAAAGATAGACAGGAAAACAATCAATAGTCTTTGAAAGGGCTTCGAAGCCCGAATATCTCGGCAAAGAGATGAAAGGTGACACCAGTCCCACCGGGCGTGCCAGACTGTTTCGACCGTCTTTTCCTTCGTTTCTTTTCGTTGGTATTTTTCATTCATTTATTTCGCGGGTCGATCAATCAATTGACTAACTAGTAATCAACTGACTGATTGACGACGCGGGCGTGCCAGTCACATGAGTGACGATTTATGATGCGCTCATTCTGACCCTTATCGGGCGAGAGTGAGGTTCGGTCGGGGCCAGCAGTCCGCCATACCGTAAAGGCTATGGCGTTAATTACATCCCCCACGAGGAGGGAACACCTTTGATTAGTTGCCGAGATAGCGGGCTGTCGAGGCCGGAATAAAAGATACAGAGCATGCGAACAATCATGCAAGATGTCATGACCGAATACGCAGGGTTTATTGAGGTGGGGCCTGGTACATGGCGGAGTACTTAGGCCCGAAAGCCGCCTTCACGCGCGACAAGGTTTCCGGTCAGGCATAACCTGGCCTTCTGACAATGTCATTTGATATACCAAAGGTGCACCCACTCGGGCATACATTAATGAGACACGAATGCTTGGGCCAAATCATGATGCCAAAGATTCGAGACATATCAATTCAAGCTTGAAAAGCTAGTTTATTCAATTTATTCAATCAAAGAGCTTATGAAATTCCATGATTAGTATGAGAAATCATCCCATGAATGGGAAAAAGGATTAGAATTATGCGATGACACGACTCGGAACGAAACCGGTGCAGTGCATGCGAAGAAACGGGTTGGAATGGTTAAAACGGCGCCCTGAAACGTAGGTAAAAAGGGGTTAAAACGGCGCGGTCAAACGTAAGTAAAAGGGGGAAAAGCCGTTAAAACGGCGCGGTGGAAGGTAGGGGCGCGCCGGGGAGGGCGCGCCGGATAGGGCGCGCCGGATAGGGCGCGCCGCTTTAGGCCGCGCCGCTTTAGGCCGCGCCGCTTTAACGCGTGATCGCGCCGTTTTAGCCCGATTTCGCGGAAACCGAGATTCTGTTGATTTATTTATGGATTTATTAGATTATTTTGGGGATTTTGAGGACTTTATTGAATTGATTATTCATTGGATCGGTCCCAAACCGTTCAAGACCAGGTCGCGGGTTCACGTGAGGTTCAGACTCGAGCGCGGCGATTGTTCCGAGTTTGCATTCGCTCGAGCCGAAATTTCGGCAGCATCTCCCCATCCTAAAGGATTTGTCGGGGAGAAGCGGAGGATGCTCACGTGGCGGAGCAAACCCCTAAATGCCGGGTGGCACAACGGCGGCCGGCGAAGACCCCGACGGAAAGGGAAAACCCCGAGGCATAGCCTACTAGGGGCACCGAGTCCGTGGGCAACAGTGAGTGAATGAGGCGGCTCATTGTGGGAGCGAGAACCCCGAGGCAAGCCTACAAGGGGCACGCGACCCGAGTCACCACGACGCTCGAATCGGGACGACCGAGATGGGAGGAAAACCCCGAGGTAAGCCTACGAGGGGCACACGACCCACGGCCACCACAAAGCCCATAAAGGACCGTGGATTTAAAGTGTAGGGGATTAACCCAATTGATGTGCGCTCACTGGTTCTCAGAGACCCATTACCGGCAAATGGGCTCTTACAGACCGAGCGAGTTATTATGAGAAATCAGGAGAATGTTCCCCCTCCCCGGATGCCGGAGTGATGCTATATAACACACTCCCATCAAAATGCTATTAACACAACAGGAAGCGGTATGGAATCGTTTGACAGATAAGCAGAATGTATTAGAACGTGTCAAAACAATAGATCCCCCGTGTCCGGCAGGCTGCTCACCGTCATAGTACAGGATCGATGCATACCCCGGGGCACCGTTCTATGTACATTCACATGGTATTCGGAAAGAAACCCATATGGGGTTTGCCATTGAAACGCCAAAGACAAACATAGATGTGCACACAGGTGCGTCTCTGTTCGCCGGCCGGTGGAACATTCAACACAGAATTCGGCCGTTGCATCGGACTCAAAGCAAGAGAGAGAAAACCCCGGGGGGAGGGGGATGACTGATCCATATTGCCCGAGGGCGCACTCCACATCGGAGAAACCCGATACACGGTGTTGCAGATACACGCTAGAAGAGATCATCAACTGCATGCTAAATAAAACAGAAAAAAAGGGGGGAAATAGAGAACACACACGAGATTGGCCATAAACGCATTTCATTCATCCGCAGACGACACACCTATACATGTAGGCGGAAGATGCAAATTCCGGCGCCGCCGTTGTCGGTCGGCCGCCGTTTCATTAACAAAAGAAAAAAAAACATTACAGGCAAAGCCAAAACAGCAGAAGAAGGGGTGAGAAAAGGGGGGAGGAATGGCTCGTATCATTGCCCCTCCCCTCTTCCTCACTTACATTGTGCCAGAGGGAGGAAACCAGCAGAAGAATAGAGGGGTTAACCGGAAGAAAAAAAAAACGGAGACCCGACCTCGGCAAACAAGCAGACGGTCTTCTTCTTCGACTCCGGGGGGCTCGGATGGAGCAGGATGTCGGCCGCCGGGAAGCTCAGACGGGGGACCTCTTCAGACGATGAACCTCCTCCCCTTTTCCCTAGACCTCTCTCTTTCTTCTAATTCTCTCTTTTTTTTTTCTTTGGATTCCGAGACCTCTCCGATCTCTTTTTTTTTCTCTTCTCTTTTTCTGTTGGCCCCTCTTCTCGGATAATCCCCCTCTTCCTTTTTTATGAAGGCAGGGCATATATAGCCCTTTTGTTAAAACGGCGCGGTGGAGAGGGGCGCGCCGGGTTGAGGGCGCCGGGGAGCAGCCCCCCTTGCTTTTGGCGCGCCGGATTGACGGCGCCGGGGAACAGCCCCTTTAGACTTTGCGCGCCGGATTGACGGCGCCGTTTTAAGCGGCGCCGTTTTAACCTGTTTGCCAGGCACGGCCAGGCCGGTGGGTCCGGGGATGGTTCCGGAGACTCCAGTTGACTGTTCCTCTCGTACTGGCTCTCGGGGAGCCTTGACGGGGTGTTGACGAAGCTCTTGACGCGACGAACGGCCTTGATCAGAACTTCGTGTGCTTCCGGTCCGGACACACGGGTGTCCCGTAGGTACGACTTTCGGCACTGTGATTGGTGCCTCTCATCAAGACGGACCTGTGTCCGAAGCTTCCTTGCAGGATGGCATTGCATCCTGGGTAATTCCGCCTTGAACGGCGATCCATCGGCCGCTAATGGCCTCACTAGGGCGAGAAGCCGAACCCGTGTCGGGTGATCGGGATCTTCTTGCTGACAGAACCTCCGGCCCCTTGTTGTGGATGGCCGAGGGCATTCTTCCTCTTTCGGAGAATCATAAGGTAGACCGTCGTCCTTGATCGGACGTCGGATGTGGGGTAGCGGCATGACAGAGTCGATGCCGGATCATTGGGCAGGCTTGATCGCACTGCCGGTTGGTTGCGGGTTGACTTTGACTCTCCTGAGGTGAGGTCCCCGGTGTTCCCTTCAAGGTGGCTTGGGGCTTCGTCAGCTCGAGGGACCCTTGATAAGTTGATTTTCATCGGCTTCTGTGCTTCAGTGGGCCGTATCATTCGTCTTTGCGGCTTGGTCGCCAGGGATCATATTTTGAGTGCCAACAACCTCCGCCTGTGCCAATCCAAAGCCTGTGGGGAGGCTTCTTAGATACATCCAATTGGACACAAACTCTCGCAGCAGAGGAACGGGTGTGGCACAGGGAGTTTCTGTCAACCTTCAACGGTTCACCAATGCACCCAGCCAGAGAGAACATCATAGGTTCATTGAAGAAGTTGGCCAGAAGCTTAGGAAACTCCAGCCAAACAGGGACAATGGGTGAGTCTTCCTCAGCGGAGAAATCCATGAACCATTTGAAAAATTGCATAGGCCTTCCTTTCACGAACAACGTCTCCTTCAGGAGCACCTGGAGGTAATCTTCTTTGCAGTAAAAACAGATCAGCAAATGCATGTTGTCCAAGGCACTAAGGATGAAATCCATGAGGAAGTGAAACCGCTGGGCTAGGTGAGCCCTAATCTCCTGGAACGGAGGTCTCCCTCGAGGCGTCCTGGCTATGATAGCAAGATCCAGAGGCACACAGGATTCTCGTATCTCATTTGCTGAGAAGAACATCGTTGGCTCTCTAGCGTCTGTAAAGGTAGGGGGGTGCCGTAATAGCTTGAGCGACAGGGGAACTAGAGAGTTCAAGACCACCTGTGCAAAGGAGGGGCTAGCGGCCATAGGAGGAGAACCAGGCAGAGCTCCCGCACCGGCACCTCCAGCAGTCACAAGGGAACGAGGCCCCGAAGCCCAGGGAGAAGCCCTAGGGGGGGCACTTGCAGGGAGAACGGTCGAACGGCCAAAACACGGGAGGACGCCACGTACGGTCACCCGTTGGCGCACGGGAGGAGGAGGGCACCGCAGAGACGTCGGAGGGCCTACTAGAGGGGGCAGCCTGCCAAGGTGAAGCAGTGGTCTCTGGCTGACCAACGGCGAACGAGGGCAACGCAGCAGCGGGAAGGTCTTCTGAAGACAGAGGACCGTCTGAAAGACTAGGAGGGGACGCCGTAGACCCGGCTTCGCAACCGGCAGAAGGGCATGGCTCGGTGGCGCCACCGTCGAGGCGAGGAGGACCGGAGCCGGACGGGGGACCAACCAAGGAAGGTACAGAGCCTCTAGGGAGGGAGATGGAGGCGACGCAGGCCTCTGAGGGGGGTTGCGAGGGCAGCACGCCATCTCCAGTACAGACGTGGCTACCGGAGGGAGCTTCCGTGCCCACAGAGGTGACCGCCTCGTGTGAAGGAACGCCACCGGGAGGAGCAAGCAACGGGGAGGAAGCTGTTGGGGCATGGCGAGGCCGGAGAGGAGACGCCCGGTCTCCCCTGCCACCGGCCATGGCCGGAGGCCACGGGCGGGAACCAGCAGACCAGAACGGGAAAAGGGGGGGAAATTCAAATATTCCAAAACTAAGTTCCGTCTGTCTTAATGTTTGCTTTGATGTAACAGATAAACGAAGTTGGATCTACTATAATTCACTTTTAAGTAATACATGACTCTGGGTAGATGTACTGGTAGATAGATCTATAAACGGATCGGATACGAAGTGGATAATGTGATATTCGAATTCGTATCTGATTAATAATCAAATTATTCGTCAGATATTTTGTTCAGATAATTATCAGATTAATATGAATTCGAATTCGATTCGAATTTTAAACAGCTTACAGGTGAGTCATGTGAGCCGTATAGAAGCGTCGTAGGTTATTTTCTCAAAAAAAAGAAAGAGTGGAAGTTATTTTTATTTTGAGAGATGTTATCAAAAGATTAGACTTTATCCTAAAAAATAGGAGATAACTACTAAACAGGTATAAGTGAAGTTTTATTTTTAAACTATATTTTGAGATAAAAAAAGGTAAAAAAGAACAATCAAATAACGTATTAAGATTTGAGTTGCTTATATATAGAATACGTGCATCATTAGATATTTATCTAAAGATTCATATTCGGTTGGATAATATCCGACACTGATATCTCAATATCCGAATTTGTATCCGATTAATAATTGGATATCTGATATCTGATTAAATTATCCGTCGGATATTTTATTCAGATAATTATCCGATTAAATGAATACGAATTCGAATTTAGTTCTAATGTTAAACGAATAATTGCCAAATCTACCGGTAGAGATATTATCTTTTCATAAAGAGGCCTCAGGTTTAACTTGCGAGGGAGAATTTACTTGACTCATACTTAATTTTAGATGAATATGAGTCATAAATTTGGTAACCTTGTGTCAGATTCTTAGTCATAAAAAAGAACTTATAATTCATTTTTACTGATTAGCTCATGTTAAATTGTTAATGATAGATTTACCAGAGCCATTTGAGTTTTTTTTTAACCCAAAATTTTCTCCAAAACCTGCTTAGCACCTAGAGTTGGTGTATACCTAAGATGCCTCGCTGCAAATAGAGCTATAATCTCTGTATCATGGACACGAGTGTTAAGTGTTGACACGGATATTTATGTCGACATGATAAAATTTTAAAAATAAAATATTAAAAAATATATATTAGAAAAATATAATCATTATAAATAACTAATTATTAAAAAATTTTGATAAAATTATTAAACAGCCATATTTAAGCAAGTTATTTACAAGTGATTGACGTTTTTTTTTTTAGATCTTAAATAGGGTGTTGGACTGTGGCGTCGGAGTGTCGTATCATGCATAAGTGTCTAATACAGCTCCCTGATATAAACAAAAGTATCTATCAAATCGTAGTAAGTGTATATCGTAAATTCGACCATGTTAGCATGAAATAACTAAATAGGAGTTGATAAAAACAAATATTTATGATAAACAAATTTATCATAAATGTGCTGGAATAACCCCCTGTGTGCTTTCATAGGTACTTTGCGTTCAAACGGGGTTCCTAAAATCAGGTCAACCAAAATCAGTTTACATCAGACAATCCTATAACATGACTCGATCATCTAATATTCCTATAATGGTGGATTTGGATTAGTTGAAGTGTTGGAAGATAAAAATTTTAAAGAAAATCGTCCAGAAGATAACGTTTTCCGGGTATCGATGCTCTGTCCCCATCGATCCTCTCATCCCAAACGGATGTGCTAATGGTGGGAACAGAGACTAGGAAAAGGAGACACGTCCTGATAATGGCTGTCATGCTCAGGGCATGGCAGGGCTAAGGTGGGGAGTGGACAGGGGACTGGAGTCCATCGCGAAGGAATTATCACCATCAACTCACAACTGGAGACACAGTGGAAGATGCTCGAGCTAATCTTCTGCGTTACATAGTCTCCCGATCAGTTCCAGCTAGGTCTCGGTAGAACCCAAGATTGGCTGGCAAAGTGTGCTGCTAACCTAATGCAGCCAAGGAAAAATAGAATTTTGTAGTGACATTACATTTCAAAGGGACAGCCAATATGTTAAGTCTGCAGGTCCACTGAGGTCAGAAAATAGCTGCCCACTTTCTGTTCCCCTCATCTTATAAAATAGAGGAACAACCAGAACCGGGGAAGGGATGATGATTCGGACAGATCACTAATAATAAGCTGAGTAGTAGAGAAGGCAAAAAGATCAAGGACAAGATCGGGTAATGCTTATCATGATCCGACCAATCTGCAGTCCATAATTTGTCGCATCGGTGCGATGCAAATGAAGTCGATCGTATTGTAGGGCCGAACTGTGATGGTTGACTTAAAGTTGTGTTTGGAACAGATCACGAGAGAAGGTAAAATTTGAAAATCTCCTCATTGGTACGAGCATTGATGAACTGTACGGCGTGGAGGGACTTTAAGCTGACCTCCAAATCGCATTTGGTATGAAAATCGCCCTCACGGATGTTCAACTGGGTGTAAACTGTAAAGGGGAATGACAAATTTAACCCCACTTTGCCTTCGGATACAAGGCCGGTTGCATTTATTATCCTGCACATTTTGACAATAGGGATAAAATTTATTTTTTACACCCCATAATCTGATGACCCATATAAGGCAACGTTTGGAAACGCTGGGCAGGGGATTCCAATCATTGGAATCCCCGGTAAAATCTCAAGCCCAAACAAATGTCGCATATTGCCCTCGACTTCTGTGCCTGAAAAATTTTCGAGAGAGAGAAAACAGACATATCACATGCCTTGAGAAAAAAATCTCAAAAAGCAGCACTGAGTCAGCTTCTCAAATGGTGGGCGTAGATTTTAGGGTGTAAAGACATTTGTATCCTCGAGCATTTACCTTTTTCAGATTCCGGCTGAGAGCACAGTGGAGAATATGAAAAGGTGTATAAAGTAATTTGGGTAAAATTAAATGCAGCAGAGCCCACGATATCCCTCTGCAAATGATAAATTGGTGTCACGTGCATGTTGGCAACCAAATGGAATTGTAAGTTTTTTATAATCTCTGACAAATATGACGGTTGTACGGTATACGGATTTTTAATAAATCCCCACCCTGTTCAACGTTTCCAAATGCACCCAAGAAGCAGTGATCCCAACGATTAGAATTCGACGGAGAAAATTTTTTTGTCACATTTCTCTCACCTCCAGAAATCAATCCCAACACACAAGTCGAGAGATTTTGTAACATTAGTTAATGTTTCTACTTTTTGCAGTGATTCTAATGATTAGAATATGACAAATCTCCCTCTCAATCCTCACCAAACGCACCTTAGTTCGAGACAACTCAAGTCTCTTTGAGTTAAGTCTGAGTCAATATTAATCGGACCGTATCATATCGTATCTGAGTTAAATCAAATCAATACAAATTGTCAATACGGTAAACTTTCATCTCAACATAGAGCAGACCATATTCATGAGCTAACTTAGAAGGAGATTGACTTAATAAGGATGTAGTATAGATTTCTTATGAGTACTCCGAGTGAGTTATCTCATATTCGACTCCAGAGGAGAGTTTATCTAACTCACACTTAATCCACCAGAGATAGATACGAGTCTAGAATTTATTAGTATCGAGAAACAATGATGCACATGAGTTAGATGTCGTTAGATTTGAACTCGAATATCACTATGCTAGATTCCAAGTCATAAGAAAAAAAAAGGGCATAGATTTTCTGAAGGCATTCATAGTGAGATCACTAAGTCGAGTGCCAAGCTAATATGAAGGGGCCGCGATCGCATGTCTATGAGGAGATTACGTACCCATGTCATTCCATTTATCTCCGAGCTTCTTAGACATTACACCCTAACACTGGCACAGTTTGTACCCAATACTTATGCATAGCTCCTTTTTTTTTTCTATCTAGGAGTCAAGCTTTAATTTGTTTTCGAATTTTTTTACACTTGGAAACGAAGTCTCGCTCAGAGGGAATGGATGTATTTCTTCAGTGGTCGCAAACGAGCTTTGGTTACTATAGGGTTATGTAATACCTCAGAGTTTCGGATTCAGAACAAATCCAACATAATGTTTTGGATTAGTTGGAGTTTCATACCTATTTTCCTCTGGTACAGGCTTCATATATGGACTTCTGCTTCTTGGAACTTATCTGTGGCAGGACTTCTACCAAATTTAGCTTTTGCAACTTTGACAACATGCTTATGCTCGTTGCATTTGTGTGCACAGAGGAGCAAACGTGTTTAGTCGTTGCACGATTATTTTCGCATACAAGGTGTCAATTTTTTCTTGTTGTAGAAGAATGGAGAACGACTATCGATCCCTTGAAATATTACATCATGGTTGTTACTTTTCTTAGGTTTTTTTGTGAATAGCATCCAAAATTCTCTTATAATTTTGTTGCATTATTGCATATTAAATTTTAGTGTCTTTTCGGATTCTTCTAGCTAGTCCTCCTAATCATGCCCACTTTTGAAGAAAAAAAATCCTTTTAATTATTCCATTTGGTAAAAAAAAAAAAAGAAAATCTGCGTGGTCCCAATTTAATTATTTGAGAAAGACCCTTTCTGCAGAAGCTTCTAATTTAAAAACATATTCAGTCCTTTTTGCAATGTTTTCTGGAATTTTTCTGAAACGACTTATGATTTTGAGGGGTTTATATATAATTAAAAGAACTAAATAGAAAGGTAGGAAGGATTGACTCGAATAAGATTATTTGTAGAGTTGAAAACTCGAAAACTCTTTTTTTTGTCGTTAAATGAAGACCTCAAATTAAAATATGAAGTTGCATTGGAAGAAATTTGCATACATATATACTCTCTTCTCGATCACAAGGCAGCATGTATGGTAGGTATATACAATCTCACTAACTTGTTTACCTGCTGATTAAAATGGTTATAAGTATGCAAGAAATTAGCTAGAAATTTGATATGTAAGCGGGTGTTTGGTTGCTATATATATATATCAAACACTTTTATCAATATTAAATTTGGTATTAATATTGATAGAGGGTGTTTTGTTAAGTTATATCAATTTTAATACTGTCACGTAGAAAAAGTATAATGTTGTATAAAATTTAGTAAAAGTCCAGATCTTTAATTAAACTGTGATATGCCACTCCCTTATCTCCCTCTTCACACAGCAATTTCAACAAAGGCAGGTCTCGGCCTTATGGTCAAACTTCCGGACCCCAGCCACGCCAGTCCACGAAAACCAAAACCACAGTACCCTGGGCCTCTGCCAAATCTATCTTTATTAAACACAATTTCTATATCTCCGTCAATGACTTCCCCACCCTGCAGCTTTCTGGCCCACGGTCGTACGTGCCATCTTAAGGCGTCCAGATTGAACCAATAAAAGCTGTATTCGATAATTAATGGGGTCTATCTATTACGATAAAAATATTTCAGAAAAAAGAAATGGGACCACTGAGGTATTATAATCACCAGGGTTTCTCAAACTCTAGTTCCTCCTAGATATATATATGTTAATTTCCCGAAAAACTTTTTTTGTCATTTTTTCAACCTGACCCTCGTTATCATGCCATCCGTTGAAAATATATGGGATGGATTAGAGATTTATGAAAACTTTATTTGTCTTTTAGCACTAACTTTTTCCCTAAACTTAAACAAAAAATTTATGATAAAAAATCAGAAAATTTTAATTTCATATGAGTTAAAACTAAATCTCAACTATTACTAATTAAAAGAGGACCAAGCTGATGGATCCGATACCGGATCTCGGCCTAGGTAGGCCGGGTAGTCCCACATCAGGGAGGCAGGCCGGACCCATGGAGTACTTGGGATGGCCCCAAGGTGGACTCGATACAATCGACACGGCCTTGGATCTAGATTTAGAAAGAGGTTAGTCCCATATTGGAAGTCTTAGAAAGTCTCCCCTTCCAAAACCTTCAAATGGAGCCCTATAGTAATGTGCAGATAAGAAGATAAGTTACACATTCCCCAAGACACTAGACTTAGCTCTTGCCCTACCTACTCCCATCTCTATATAGACCTACCTATTGGGCCCACCTAGCTCTGTCTCCTACTAAGACATCAGAGGGTTTATCCCAAGACTCTCACCTTGGGTCTGACCCCAGGTGTTGATTTGTGACTTGGCCTATAGGCTAGCACTTGCCTAAGCTCTGATCTGTCAAGTTGACTCCACTACCCTTCAACTCCGATAGGTCGACATAACTTGCTTCCTAATCTCTTTGTTCACTCACCTCGGTCATGTCATCTTGACCCAAAATAGAATGACACAACATTTGTGCCATCAACAAGAAGCAGGTAAGAAGTTATGGCACCCTCTCGAAGGCAAGACCTCAAGACAGATAGAAGATGACAACCGCAACACCAAGCTTGTTACTAGTGAAACTACCTCCAATCAACAATGATCTGAACAATTTGACTATTTGGAAGGTGCTCTCCAACAGACTTCGACAAACGACACCATCCAAGTCGACCATTGGGGCCTTCCCTTTTGGAATTGAGCTGGACTGCAAGGGTCGAGACAATGTTCAATTACTTCAATTCGGTGACTGACCATCTAGTGACAAGGTGACCTCAAGAACCTGGGTGTGAGAGAGGAGTGACTATGAGCATAGGTGCACATCAATACTTCTTCCTTGTAGGTACCTCAGCTATCACCGCAGACACCTTCTCCACCTTCTTCCTCTTCTTCTCTAGGAGCTCGTGGATCAAGTTAACATTGAACATGTCTGAAATGGGTGAGCAAGTAGTTAATAAAGAACACAAAATATCAATTTTAATATTCATGTTTAAAAACTTTAATACAAGTCTAAATCTGTATTAAAAGTGAAATGGCACGCATGAGGGTGACACAATTCTGACTATATATCAGAGTGCAAACGCAACATCCGTTTCCTTTCCTCCACTTTTGATTTTTTTAATCTCCTTCACTTTCTACACTTGATATTCCTTTAATATCAATGTCAATTTGACATTCGTATACTCTAAATACTAATATCAAAATTAATGTTCCAATCAAATCAAACTTAACGAAAATATTGTCATGCATGATATTTCCTCTGCAGGCATTCGAACAAAAGACCAGGGCGCATGCTTACCCTGTTCCTTTCAGATTAATGGGCATGCATGCTTCTGTGTATGGTTTGCTTCCTGTTCTAGTGTTCTTCATCTAGGCTGTAGATTGACTTGATGCGATCGAGCAGAGACGAAAATGTGTCCTATTTCTATCAGAGCTACAGCAGTTAATTACAAGGAGAAGATGGATGTTCTCTGAAAAAGTTAACTAGTCGTCATCGTCTCCTCCATGGATGTCATGAAGGATCGATCGGACTGAAAAATGTTCTTGTCCAGGAGTGCATTAATTCCAGTTATATCAAGAATGATTCGGTAAAGGCAGAAAATAAAAAGACCAACGGTGATATGGCCCTCGGCTTCTTCTCGCTACCATTTGAATGATTCTGCAAGATAGATGATAATAATAATGGTAATTGTATAGACAGAAAAATGGTTCTTAGGTCATGTACTATCTTCTCTGTTTATTTGTTAGAAAAATCATCTTGCACCCGTAGAACCCTACAAACACCAGAAGTCAGAAAGACGTCAGAAGGAGTCCCGGGTGTTATCCCAGGGGACAACCCTCCGATGCTTAAGTCGGCAACGGTATTAATAAGGAATAGAGAAGAGCGAGGGAGAGAGAGAGAAGGAAATCGCAGTCGAGAGCTGAAGGGCCGTATAGATTCTCAGAACGAGTGCTCGCCGCTCCTAGCGTTCACTCAACGAGTGCTCACCGGGTGGTTCAAGCGCCGGAGGAAAATCTTCCCTTCAGCGCAGATCGCCGTTGCTTTCCTCTCGTAGCATTGTAGGGCAAGAAACTCTATTCTCTTGTGTAGTAACTTTTGGCAGAATAACCCACCGTGTCGTCCCCTCTCTCTTCTATGTCGAGGTCCTTCTTATAGGGGGTTATCCTGGAGCAAGGAGCCTTATCCCTTGATAGGGAAGGCGTAGGAAGCGGAGTAACTCCCTTCTGCTATAGCGATGGGATTTTCCCGTTGGAGGGCGAATACCCCGGCGTCGGCTGGTCCCTGGGCGAGTTTTACGGCCCTCATGGGGCGTGCTCACCCGTTATGGGATCTGGGCCGACGTGGTAGGGAGTAACGGTCGATCGTCGGAAGGTCCTCCGGCGACTAATGTGTTTTCCCGTGCCGTAGAATCTGATGGCGAGACTGGGTTGGGCCGCGCCTTAACGGACCAGTCACTTCGAGCGCATCTTGGGTGCGCTTAAAGAGATGATTCCGATTTGAGCATGACGTCATTGGACTGTCTATGAGTTAAATCGAATCTACCCTCCTCAATAATAATAATAATAATAATAATAATAATAATAATAATAATAATAATAATAAGGTCAAGTTTAATTAAGGCCTGCTGATATATATCACAAGTAGACAACACGTGATTGTCTTATAGTGGGTAGAGTCAGAATTTCTACGTACTACAGTTCTACTTTGTCAAACTAAATTTAAAAATGCAGGGGTTACAAATTTATTTCTGCCTTTAATCCCCAATGAAAACGGGAAACTAGCCAAATACCCCTTAATCTTTATCTCCGACCCCGATTTTTATCATGCCCAAACTTCACGCACCCAATTGCAGGGAAGAGAAGCGTAGAAGACCTCTTCTTCTGTTCATGTGTGCTCCCGGCTCTGATCTGGGCCTCCTCCCATGCAGTTCGTTCTCAGAGACCTTGCCCGCAGGCTTTTCTTGTGCACCCGCAAGAAATCAAGAATATTGAACCTGCATGGTAACATAAACCATTACGACCTAAAGACTAGCTAGCTAGTGCAGAGGCCTACTTTGTCCGTGAAAGCAAAATTCACACGCACGGAGGCGATGGAGGAAGTTACTAGAGACTCTCCAAGAACTCCCACACTTCAAGACCTAATTAAGGAACGGGGATGTCCTTCCGAAAATGTAGCCGAGATGAAGAGAATACATAGCACAATAGCGGGGGTGGGGTGCTCCATGTGCAAACAAAGGGGCGTGGCCTTCTTACAAGAGAGAGAGAGAGATGGG
Source organism: Amorphophallus konjac (assembly GCA_022559845.1). Taxonomy (NCBI): domain Eukaryota; kingdom Viridiplantae; phylum Streptophyta; class Magnoliopsida; order Alismatales; family Araceae; genus Amorphophallus; species Amorphophallus konjac. The sequence goes on from CM040118.1 coordinate 30,254,491, forward strand.
TTCCCTGAAACCTTGGAGACTTTGCCCCGTGCAAACCCTTTTCCTCTAAATAGGAAAATGATAATTGAGGAGGGAGGATTTCAAGTGGAGAAGGGAATCCTCCCTTTCATCATCACCCAGCAATCCTACTAGGATTGTGGCTGAGAGGAGGCGACTGGGTGCCAACTCCCCATGGGTGCCAGCTCCCCTCCCATGTGGGTTTGTCTTAATGGGCACCCATTAATTGAGCCTCTGCTCATGATTTAATAGAATTTTTACATATAAATCATTGTTAGAAGTAAATTTATAAAAAAAACATTCTTTAAAATAAATTAGTAGTCATATCACTACAAGAAAATTAAATAGTGCAAATATATCATCGTAGTTAACTTCCGTCGATAGGAGAGCGAATATTTGAAAAAGATGTCAAGGGGATGGGGAGGGGTCTCTGACTTAGGGGGTGGGAGGGGGCTTTATCATGGGGATGGGGAGGGGGAGCGAGGTTCGCGCAGGGGGATGGGGAGGGGGTTCGACAGCTCAGGGGGAGGGGGAGGGGATCCGGTGGTGCATTGGGAGGGGGAGGGGTACCCTACTCAATAGCTCAAGGGGAGGGGGGTTCACGCAGTGGTGCAGGGAGATGGGGAGGGGTCCGATGGCCGATGGCCGATGGGGAGGGGAGGGGCACCCTACCCAGCGGCTCGGGGGGATGGGGAGGGGGCTTCACACAGCGATGCAAGGAAATGGGGAGGTGGTCCTACTGCTCGAGGGGATTGGGAGGGGATTCAGCGACGCATGGGGAGAGGGAGGGGCACCCTACCCGATGTCTTAATTAGGGAGAGAGAGGGAGGGTGGTTCACGCAACAGTGCATGGTGATGTGGATGGGGTCTGACAGCTTGGGGGGAGGGGGAGGGGGAGGGGGTCCGGCGGCGCATGGGGAGGGGGAGGGGCACCCTACTCGGTGGCTTAGGGAGGGGGGGTTCACACAAGGGGATGGAGAGGGGGTCCGATGGCTCAGGGAGATGGGAAGGGTGGTTAGTACAGAGGTGTAGGGGGGGGCGAACACCCCTCATCATCATCTTCTTCTATTTTTGGCTGCCACAAACCCACAAGCCCCTATCAGCCAGCCCCAAAAGCCACCTTCTGCTTCCTTCCCCGCCATTCGTCACGGCACGGGAGGGAGCCCGCCATCACTGCCACCTTCGTCTCTTCCTTCCCTCTACCTCTCCGTTTCTTGCCCCATCACCGCTGGAGCCACCACCATGTAGGTCTTCTTCTTCCTCCTATCTCTTGTCCCTACCTCAATCTACTGCCTCCACCCTCTCTCCTCTGCCAACAACAAAACTAGCAAAAAGAATTGGTCGGCCGGCTTCAGTGCATGGGGAGGGGGGCTCTGACAGGGGGAGGGGGTGTTCTCCATCGTCGGGGGAGGCGAACGACTAGAGGGAGGGGAGGGGTATTGCAGGTATTCTTTAAATACTGAGAGTAAGTTAGTCTTTTCATAAATCTGATTAAATGTAACCATGGCTAAGTGGACGGATAATAACGGGCGGCCATAACGATGGCATGTTTGTGTTATTTAATTTTATACAGTGGTATACTTATTAATATAATTTTAAGAATATTTTATTTACAAATTTACTTTTAACAATAATTTATTTATAAAAATCTTTAATCTAATAAAACCAATTAAAGTCTTACTCCACGACGGGGGCTAAGCCGGCGTGGATTAATGTCATCTCTCTCTCTATCTCTCTCTCAAGCCTATAGCTACAGCTTCCCTATTGCCTCCCCTCCCTTGACCTGGTTGACACCGGATAGACCCCATATATGTCCATCTTTGTATCTTGGAGGACAAGATGGTTGGTCCTTATTCAAAGCATCATTTGGTAATATTTCTGGTGAGGATTTCAATCATTAGACACCTAAAAATTTTTTCCAAGTGACCTAAATCGCTTTGGCTTTTGGGTCAATCGCGATTTCAAGTTGAGGAGAGAAATCGACTCAATGCAGCTCAATGAAAAAAGTCTTCCAAAAGTTGGGCCGAGGCCATTTTTCCCCGACAACCCCCACTTGTGGAAGCTCTGCCATCTCCACAGTGCTTCCCTGCTCATTGGTTCCGGCTCCAACCGCGCGACATGTCTGATCGGCCCTTGCAGTGACCATTGGCCGGTTCGTGTATCATGGTTGCATCGAATCTAGAGGTTTCAGAGCTTGCAGGGATAGCAACATTAATGATGAGGATGCCTTCGGACAAGCAAAAGTTTAGTCAGATGTCTCGTGTTGTTGAGCCTACTCTATATATGTATCCCGTTGGGTGCATGTTTTATGAGATATAGTACTCTTTGTCATATATGTATGGCTGTGAAGTTATGAAAAGCAGCTACGTACAACAGGTTAGGCAAACTATGTCCACAAACAAAGGGGATTAGTCCTCCTCGTCGCCATCAAAGGTTGCTAGAGCTCTACTACTCTAGTTTCATCATGTTTTTCTATATGGGTTTTAGGCATGATCCAATGTCCTTAACCTATTTCATGTATGGGTGGCACGTGTGCTTCTTTGTTTGTATGTGTATGGAACTGATGCTTCTCTGCTCGTATTTCTATCGTCAACGTTAAGGGTTGACGAAACTTGACATCTAGTTGATAAAAAAGGAAGTCTTATTTGGCTGCCTTCGACGCCGTGGATGGTGTGGGATTGATTGTATGATCAAGTACAGTAAGGATGTATGGTAGAGATGGGCGTGCGGAACAGACGTGCTGAGTCAAACGCGCGCGGCGTCAGTTGAGTACTACGAGATAACCCGGTGGCAGGTGGGTTAGGTTCGATGGGAGCAAGTGGAACTGTGGAAGCAAACTTATTTATTAGGAATTAGGATAGTGTTATATATCCTCATAATTTTACAAATTTTATTTGATACTCTCTTCTTTTTTATATTATCATATTTAACTCCACGTTAAGTAATATTGCTTCACTTATATCCCTCAAGTTCTAGCACAGTAAAGTTAACGGAACATTGCGTTGAACATATAGAATCTAGGGTTTTGGAGAGATATATAAATGAGCAATTATAAAAGATTGCGCAGGGGTACATGCACTCACTATCTTAATCATGTATGAAAATTAAACGAAGATAAATTAATCTTTTTATTGTCTTAATTAACTAAACCACCTAAATTAAATTAAACAAAGAACCTAGGATAGTATATATAGGTCTATATGATATATATGATTTATTATTAGGATATATACGACAAAATAAAAAATTATAAAATATACCTAACAAAATTAATATATGTATATATCTACTTATCCCTGTTTCTTTTGAATTCACGTTCGTGACAGGTCGATCGCCGTGATTCCCAAACAACAATGTCAACAAATCCGGCCTTCATGTGGGTAAGCAACAATAGTCAACTTCTCTCTTCTGCAAAGACTTTTTTATTTTCTGCCACCCGCGCTGCGCGCGGTTTTCTTCGTCGATGGCCGACATTAATTGGCCGCAGGAGATCTAGTTGAAGCGTTTGCCAGCTATGGTCAATGGTGTCAGGGCTCTCTCTCTCTCTCTCTAACCCCACCCAGACACGGACACACAAAATCTTCGCCCATAAAGCAGACGGGTCGAGCGACTTTTGAGATAGGGAAAGAGAAGAAGCTAAATATGGAGACGAGAACGATGCGTACTCTGCGGCTTTCCCTCCTCCTGCTCTCCGTGGCCCTCCTCCTGCTCCCCGCGGCAGCCTCGGCATCGGGCGCACGGCCGTGCGAGGAGGATGCTGCCACCCAGCAGTTCCACAGCCGGCCCGACGAGCCCGCCGCACGTGCTCGCTCCTTGAGGTCGTCCCCCAGTAGAATTCCGCGACCTTCAGGCAACCGTCGCATCTTCTACTCCCCGCCGCCGCCCCGCCCACCGCCGCCTCCGCCGCCGCCGCCGCCGCCGCAGCTTCCTCGACACCGCCACCAGTACCATCACCACAGACGGCCACCACCAGCCCATCCCCCACCACCCCCGCGGCGGACTCTGCATCCTCCTCCAGTGCCAGCACCCCCCAGAAATCCATACGTTCGGCCGCCAGTACCGCCAAGCGACCGCCCGTTCGCTCCTCTGCCGCTACCTCCACCACCTCCCAGTGCTCCATCGCCTCCCTGGAGTCCCTACGTTACTCCCGCCGCATCCTAACCATCCTTCGACACCGCCGTCACCTCCAGGCTCTAATTCTGGCCACCGCGGCCGTGCGTGGGTTCCCCCTGTTCCGCTTGTTGCGTGGTACGCGTTTTCGGCAGCAAGCTTCTTCGGTGCATGCATTGTTTAATTAGCAAGGGTGGTTTGATGTGTCAGACTTTAGATAAACGGCTTGGTTTGTCTTAAAATAATCTAAAAAATATTTATCTTAAAAGACATTGCCGGTGACCCACTTTTGTTCGGTAACAAAGATGGCGATCCAATTTAGTGGTCTCCTGATCTCTCTATCATTTGCAGCATTAGGATAGTATCCTAGGTAGAAGTGATATGTCAGAGAATGAAAGCATTTTTTTCCTTGCCTCTTGTTCTTTCAAATTTGAATTATAGGATTACCTCCATATATATTAAGTGTATTTACTTCTCTAGCCATATCATTCTTGCATGATAATATTGTTACAGGTGGGGGGCCTTCTTTCCTAATATTGCCGCAGATGTCTTCTATCGGTCGTCAATTCTTGGTAAAAGATTTAGGGCCTCTTTGATTTAAGAATAAGATAGTGTTAAAATAAGTACTAACATATGAGAGAGAGAAAAAGGTGAAGTCCATTTTTTTTTCTCCACTTATTTGGACACCAATAATCCATCTCACCCCGTTATCAAAGGAGCCCTTATAGACCGATACTGAGGGGCCTACGACGATGGTCCACGTGGATTCTGAAAAACTCGTATGTCTCAACTCAAGAAATTAAAGAGAGAGGTCAGAGTCTTCCGCTCTAATTAAGCTAATTAAGGTGCAAGAGAAAACATAGGACCGAGAAGAAAGGCTAGCTCGCTAAGATGTATCGCCCCTTTGCTATTTTCTCTTTGTTATATAATGTAATTGGTGGTCCCATGCTCATTTAATTCACGAGTTAAAAAATTAATAAAAATAATTAATAAGATGCATGATCACATTTTATAGATACAGAAAATTAGTCTCTAACTCTCGTATCACATTTTTCTATTTATTTATCGGGGAAGACTACCTGACACTCGTGGAAGTCTGCAAGCACCAGAAAGAAGGGCGTCAGAAAGAGCCATGCGTGTTACTCCAGAAGATAACCTTCCGATGCTTAAGTGAGCACCGAGTTAAATAGAGAAAGGAGAAGAGTAGGCGAGAAGGAGGAGAGGAAGATCGCCAGAGTAGGTCTGGGAGAGCTGTTGGACTTCCGGACGAGTGCTCGTCGTGGCCAACGACTGATCAACAAACGCTCGCTGGACAGTAAGGGTGCTCGGAAGGGGTATTCTCTCCGCAGGTGGACAGTCGAGACCTCCTTAGTAACAGGGCGGGTAGCTTTTTCTAGCATGTTTCTCCTTGACTTCTCTGAGAGTTTCTTGGTGGAATTCACCGTGTCCGTGCTTGTTCGTCGAGGTCCCTTTTATAGGGGGTTATCCTGAAGAGGGGAGCACATCCCTTAGTAGGGAAGAACGCCAGTCGTGGAGTACCGTTTCCCACGATCGCGGGGGGGAGTTTCTCGTTGAGGGACAGTTATCCCGGAGTCGATCGATTCTATGGCGGGTCTTACGGCGCCCGCAGGACGTATTCGCCCTACGTGGGGTTGAGACTGACGTCATGGGAGGCAACGTTCGGTCGCCATAGGGTCATTCGGCGGCCGTTGCGCCTGGCTCGAAGCCCTTCTTGCATTATCGAATCCGAGGCTCAATCGTCGTGGGCCATCTATAACGGGCCACAGCTGTCGGGCGCCTTTAGGCGTGCTTGTAGATCGAGGGCCCGAATGGACCCGACGAAATTAGGCCTATATGGGTCGAGCTAATTTTACCCTCCTCATATTTTATGAACTAATCACCCTACCGTAATACGAGAGAATTAAATGAGTGTGAGACATATATATATATCTATATATGTGTGTGCGTGTATCATTGACCAATTACATGACGTGACAAAGAGAGAATGGCAAAAAGGTGATCCATCCTGACGTGGGCCGCTTTGATAAATGAGTCACTGCGGGTTAAGTTACACTTGGATTATTTATATCAAAACGAGGGCCATTTTGCTATGATAACCATATATATATTTGTGAAATTCAGAATAATAAAACCTAAATAAGATAAAATAGGGAAATATAATAGATAAAAATATGTTAATTAGAAAATTTTACTGGAATTCGATATTCTGATTAACTACTCCCAAAGAGACTCATTTTAACTTAAAATAGCACGTCCCTACTACATATCAAAACGAATAAGAAGAATAAACCCGCATAACATCATTCCATTTCAATGCCACCCGGTTATCAAATTAAGTGGAAAAGGGATGCCTCAGTGTGAAGAATGTTTGAATTGTGAGGAATAGGCTAGACGACTTTGTTCATTACTTTGGAGGCATGCAAGGAACTGTAGACTTTATGATCATAGGGACTATTTGAGCAACGTACGGATGGAACCTTCTACATACGATGTTGTCTCGTGTCTCCTTGCAATTGCCTTAACGCGAATCTTGTGATTAGACTGGGCTTAATGAGAGCCGGCCTTACTTGACTATATGGTCTCAGATCTTAAGTGGCCCACAGTTAGCCTGATGGGCCGATCTGTCTCACCAAGGGTCGCGAGAGAAGGCTTGATCCGATAATCCGTCCAACAAATATAACATTCGAGAAAAGCTCGTTGCACACCCAGGGCGTGGGTGTGCAGTATCTTTAAAATTTTTATTTTTTATCTTAACTTTTTTAGAGTAATCATCGAGATATTTTAATTTAAGATGTGAATCATGTCATCACTATCACTAGATTACTCAGAAAAAAATAAAAAAATAAATCAGATTGAATGAATAATATTTTAGTTTAACCTTTTAAAAATTAACACATTTCATTTTTAATTTTTTAAATAATCGGATAGTGACGTGATTGGTGTTCTAAGTTAAAATACTTTAAGAATTACTCTAAAAATTTTTAAAAAATAAAAAATAAAAGATATTGCATACACAGTGTACAGGCAGGAAAATGGTTCCTAGGCCACGTACCACTTTCTCTATTTATTTGTCAGAAAAATCGTCATGCACCCGTGGAGGTCTGTAAACACCAGAAGCCAGAAAGGCGTCAGAATGAATCTCGGGTGTTACCCAGGGGACAACCCTCTGATGCTTAAGTCAGCAACGGTATTAATAAGGAATAGAGAAGAGCGAGAGAGAGAGAGAGAGAAGGAAATCACAGTCGAGAGCTGAAGGGCCGTGTAGATCCTTAGAACGAGTGCTCGCCGCTTCCAGCGTTCACTCGGCGAGTGCTCGCTGGGTGGTAAAGTCGCTGGACGAGAATCTTCCCGTCAGCATAGATCGTCGGTGCTTCCTCTCGTAGCACTGTAGGGCAAGTAGCTCTATTCTCTTGTGTAGTAGATTTTGGCAGAGTAATCCACCGTGTCTCTCTTCTCAGTCGCTCCCCTTCTTATAGGTGTTGTCCTGGAGCGATGAGCATTATCCCTTGATAGGGAAGGCGTAGAAAGTGGAGTAACTCCCTTCCGTTATAGCGGTGGGATTTTTCCGTTGGAGGGCGAATATCCCGACGTCGGCTGGTCTCTGGGCGAGTCTCACAGCACTCATGGAGCGTGCTCGCCGGTTATGGGATCTGGGCCGACGTGATAAGGAGTAACGCTCAGTCGTCGGAGAGTCTTCCGGCGATTAACGCGTTTTCCCGTGTTGTAGAATTCGACGGCGAGATTGGGTTGGGCCACGCCTTAGCGGGCCGTTTATTTCGAACGTCTCTTGGACACGCTTAAGGAGACGGTTCTGATTTAGACCTGTCACTGTTGAACCGCTCGTGGATCAAACTGAATTTACCCTCTCACACATGATGTCTAACCAACCTGAGGTGTGCAGCAATTCTTTCTCATAATACTTTGCTGGGCACACGCCGCCGCATCGTAGTGCAAGAAGTGCAAGATCGACAACTAATTTAAGAGCATTACTTTTGTTTCACACTCATAGCTGTGCAAAAAAATTAGTTCAGTTGGGACCGATGTGATTCAATTTTCACCCTCATCATCGCTTGTCAATGTACAGTATTGAAATTAGTTTATACGTGATTCAATTTTCACCAATATCATTTTGGCCTCTAGCAGTAGTCACGATCAATCGAAGAGCAGCAACTTCTAGATCGGGGTCAAAAGATATATATATACTGAGAGAAAAAATTAAATGAAAGGGGATGTTCTAAGCTAGCTAGCTGATGAGGGAAAAAAAATTAAGGGCGTGGAATAGATCCAATCGTTAGTGTCAAGAAAGTTATTAGACAATCAAACTATATATCTGCGGTAAAAAAATTAGTCAAAGTATAAAATAATTGGACAATTAATTTCCACTCGGTCCAATTCCTTTAAATTATTAAGTCAGATGTGAAACATTTTCTTTATTATCAAATACAAAAACCGACGAATGATGGAATAATTGGCCGGGTGTGGTCAACTATTCTACGTGCTTAATATTTATTTATTTGATCGCTCAATTGTTTTTAATGAATCCATTTTGACTGGTTTTATATATGCAACTCTATAGATGGTAGCTTTAAAGGATAGGTGGCATATTTTTCGATTTAATTAATTAAGGTTTGTTTGTTTCATTGCGAAGTGTTATAAAAGTGTGTATTTAGTTCATTATACAATATTTTACAGCTGCTTGTTTGACTACAAAACAACATGAGATTACGACAGCTATTAGCTGATGGCAATAAAATTTTCTTGTTTTCATTTATGATTTATATCTTCCAATAAATTACAACGGAGAAAATAAATGAGTTAAAATTACGACAAACTAACAAGATCTTTGATTTCATTAATTTACTGTCACCTAAACAAAATTCTATTTATTTTAAATAAAAATTTACTAATCTTGAGACCGAAAACTATAAAATCGAAAAATAATGTAGAAACAAACAACCAAGTGCTTGTACGTGTGTGTGTGTGTGTGTGTGTGTGAGAGAGAGAGAGAGAGAGAGAGAGAGATTTCCGCCGATGAATCCGAGATCAGAACAACATAAAATAAAGAGAGAGAGAGAGAGAGAGAGAGAGAGAGAGAGATTTCCGCCGATGAATCCAAGATCAGAACAACATAAAATAAACCACCACAGAAAGGATGTCACTGTCTAATGAATCCGAAATCAGAACAACATGACTTACAGGTAGCCCCGGAGAGGGCCAAAATGGCCCATCTTAGAGGATCCGCAACCCAAGAACGTCTAAGTAGTCAGCCATGCATTAAACCGAAATTAGGAAGGCGAGGTGGTCAGCCAGTTGGGAGATCAAACAGGGCGAACGGGAGAGAGCCCACAGACGGCATGCAGAAAGGGATAGATAAGCCACCCTATGGGCACGATGGCGAGGACAAGGCGCAAGCGTCGGTCAAACGGTCCAGTCGCGGACGAAGTCGAAGTCACGAGGAATGTCGAAGAATTCCAAGGATGCCCGCGCAGACGACGAGCGTAAGGCGTCCCCCGTTACTGCGTACACTTCGCCTCTGGCGTTAATGCTCTGACCCGCCTCTTCCGGAGCTGTGCTGTCGTTGGCCACGTGTTGTTGTGGTGCGCCGGCCGTGACGGGCCAGGTGTAACCTGTTGCTGCCGGCGGAGTCGTCCTGCCGCCTGCACTTGGATTTGCATGCCGGGCAGGAGGCAGAAGTGGCGGTGATGTTGTGAACTTGGAAGGGTTCTGGGGAGCGCCCAACGGGTTGCTCGGTGCAGAAAACCCACTAGTGACGCCCGACATGTTCACTGGCTTCGGCGTAGCGGGGAGAAATGAACAGAAGGCAGAGGGGTTCGCCGAAGCGAGAGTACTACCGGATGATGGAACAGGAAAGACTGAACTACTAGTAGTAGTAGTAGTAGTCGTCGACGTCATCGCGATACGAGAGGAATAATCCCCGCTGTTGAATGTGTTCACGTTGTCGGCTGTAGGAGGAAGGAGATCAGATGGAATTAGTCGTCTGAAAGCAGATGGATTCAAGGGATTCTCGGTCATTAATGAAGGAGTCATGAGGACAGTACCGGAGTACACCGTGGACGATGGTCTCCATGAAAGGGCAGGAGCCAGTGCCGGCGATGGATTGAAGCCTAACAATCGGCTAGGAGGCACTAGAGGTGACGACGATCGAACAGAAGCAACAAGACCCGATGTGTTTATGAGTTGCGGTCGACGGGAAAGAAGAGGGGGAAGCTGGGGTGGGGGAAGATGTCTCACGGGACGTACCACGTTCATGGGACCGACGAATATTGATCCGGCCGGAGCTTCTGCGGGAGCTCCGACAAAGTGGTTCAGTGCAGCTCCCCATTCTCCCACCGCCTCGGGCACAGCGAAGCCCACCCTTGCCAGAAACCCTCCGAGAGACGCCATCATCTCCTCCAGCTGTTGCGTGGGGAGGTCCCCGAGCTTCTCACCCCATCGGTGCGGCAGGCCCCCCGCCTTTTCTTGTATGGAGCGCAGCAGCACGGCACGCAGCTCCCTCAACTCATCCGACCTCTTCTCCAGCGCTCCGATCTCCTGGTGGAGCTTCTCTACCAGTTGTCTGTCAGGCCCGACGTCCGTCGTCGACTCCGGTGGCCGCTCCTCTACGGCCGCGGCGTTTTCTCCGGAGTATATGCCGAGGAAGCGTTCCACGGCCCTGGGGACATCGGGAGTCCCGATGGAGTAGAGCTTTCCGGCGGTGGAGGTCACGAAGGCGAGCGAGTGGGTGCCGCAGAGGGTGGAGAGCTCGCAGACCTTCTTGAAGAGGCCTCTCCGCCTCTTGGTGAAGCAGACGTGCCGTGCTGCCATGTCGGAGATCATCACCATGGCAGCCCTCTGTCGGTTCTTTGTTGAGGGTTGTTTGGCCTCCATGATGCTCACCATCGAACAGCACGAGAGTAGACGAAGAAGATGAATTGGATTTGTTTGGAACAACCGGCAACAAGAAAGAGAGATGTTCTAACGCGCGCTCTCTCTCTCTCGCTTCCACTTGTTAGAGATTTGGAGTCTTGGAGATAAGCCTCCTATGCCACGTTGTGGAGATGTGAAGTTTGGAGACCCAGGGAACGAACCAACGGCGAGCACTTCTTCGATCTCTAGTCGAAGCATGTTGTTCCTCGTATCTGGTCCTACTAATAATCTAACCGGCCGGTTAAATGTTTAGGCCGCGAAACAGGAATAGATTTAAACTTCTCCCAAAGGAATGGGTTTAAAATTCTCTCTCAAAGATCATCGCTGTTAGCCCGGAATTCTAGCACCTGTATCTGTACCTCAACGTTCATAACATTTAAGGGCCAATTATATACGTACGTCCGCACGCCAGAAACTTGTTCAACCTTGTTATGAAAGGAACAGTTACTGTATATAACCTGCTCCTCATGGCACCGAAATAGTAATGTGTGAGATTGGACTTGGTCGCAAATTTTAGCTGCATGATCCGTTGTTTCAGCTAATAATCATCATATATCTGTCTACGTACGTATTTTAATAGATTAAAACATTATATCATAAGTCTTCGCCCCTTTTGATAACCGGGTGGGGATAAGTTAATCGACCCCGAAGAGTCAATTAAGTCACCCGACCCCGATTAAGCATGCACGTGTGAGGGGGAGGTGGGACCCACCTGCTCCCCGGTTGCGCTAACCGGCCGACAAGCCGGCTATACAAGCGGCCCCAACTGACCAATTTTGGTTGATATGAAGCAAAAGTCAGAGACTAAGGGAAACCATATAGATATGTGCATAAAAATATGGCAACGAGTACCATGTGTATACGATGGACCGATGAGAGAGAAAAGACGTGGATCCTATTATTTTATCCTCACACACATTCAATTCAGAGTTAACCGGAGTCGGGTGACGTATTCACGCCGAACCCCTCGAATGCGTCATCTCACCCGGTTGTCAAAGAGGCCCTATATATTTATGTAATTGTTAAATGTGACATGATGAAAGCTTCTAATATTGAAATTTCTATATATAATAACCAAACAACTTTGTGTATAATTAAAGCCTACAGTATACCGTTGAAACAGTCTTTTTGACGTTGTATTCTGTTTATATTATGTGTTAAGTTAGTTTGTCACGTTTAACTCTCTTTTTTTTGGTATTTTTTTTTTCTTACAGAGAGGGAGAATCAGGAATTGAACTCCCGACCTCTCTCTTGCAAATGGGGAGGATGTCCACTGTATCACCAACACGAGACTTTTAATAAAACAGCAGGAGATCCTAATTAATTACTTCAAGATTTTATTATAAAAATAACATAATTAGAAATACTTTTAATAAAATAGCAGACGCTTTTCTTTTCTGAAGGCACATTCGTGTGGGATGCGGTTTCTCACAGAAACCGTCTCTGAAGAACATGGTTTTTCTTTCCTTCTCTAAAACCATTTTAGGCGAACACGACTCCATCAGCTAGCTTGATTAATTTTTTGAGAGGATTGTTTGCTTAATTTATCATAATTAGATTATAAAATAATGTAAAATGGATTGTGGTTGGCTCATTAATTTGACAATAAATTTTCGGATTTTGATTTGTGATCCATATTCAATATGACAATCTGCAAAATTAGAAATGAAATGACCTAAAAATTACAGCAAATCAAATAAAATGTCACATCTATATACATAAAAGTCAAATCCAATCCACAACATAATTTGGTATATGGACACCATCGTTGCGGTAAAGATCCTAATTAATGAGTGAGTAATCATTACAACAAGACAAAAGAGGGGAAGGTCATAATCGTCTATATTGTAAAATCAATTTTCTACCGAATGAAAAACATATATATGATAGAATAGTAATCATAAAATACGATCCTAATCGAAATGCATACATTTATCTTATACATTTTACATTCATTAAAACAAAATATTCTTTAATTTTAAAATAAAAAATACACAGATTCTAAAATTGGTGATTTTAAAATGTGATATTTCTGAAAAAAAAACAAAGGACGTCACTGTCTGGTTATTTCGAAATCAGAAGAATCTTTTACTCGGTCCGGCCACAAGCCCAGGAAGGGTCGAAAGGATCCATCCAAGAAGACAAAGAGGGAGCATACTCCTGTCCTGAGATAATAATAGATAACGAGCTGAACAACCCAAGAACGTCCAAATATACAGATCAAATGAAACGAATTAAAAGGCATTGGCGGCAGTCAGCCAGTGAGCGAAGGAGGGGAATTAGACAGGGAAAATGGTATTAGCCCACAGATAGCAGAAAGGGCTAAAAACCACGACGTCCCAATGCATTATGGGCGAGGAGGACACGGCATGTGTTGGAGTGAAGTAATGCAGTTAAACCAGGTCAATCCCGGGCGAAGTCGAAGTCGCGAGGAATGTCGAAGAATTCTCAGGATTAGGGGTGTCAATAGTTTGGATCCGGGTCGGATCCTTTAAGATCCGAATCCGGATCCGATAGCCTAAGATCCGAACCCGGATCCGATCCAAATCATCAAATTTGATTCGGATTCAAATCGGATCCGAATCCGAATTGAAGATTTCGGATCCAAACTAGATCCGAAATTCATATATACTTGCTGTACTATCGTCTCCACGTTAATGGTATCCGAAGTTTGTCTGGTCCACTGCCTTGGGCCTCCTTTGCTTCCCAAAAAAAAGCATACGGTCCATCCCACAAATACCGAACAAGTAGGACAGATTTAACGTGTAACAGAAAGGTCCATCCCACAAATATGTGCAGGCAGCCAGGCACTATGTAACTCAACTACAAAAATGGGTTAGATGTCAATGCTTACATGTGCAACTATTGTGCAACTATTAGACCCAACACATCCAAAATCTACAGATTCCAGCAATATATTCTTGTAAGCCATCCAAATAAATTATTACTTCAACACTCAGGTTGGAATGCCTCAAACAAATTCAAACAGTTGCCTCAGAGTCGTCTGTATGAGATTGTCGGTTGTAGTGTCCACCGAGGCCGTGGCTTCGTCCAGCACCAAGATCCTGCTCTTCTTCAGCACAACCCTACCTAGGCTCTGATGATGATGATGATGATGATGCCTCATTAAGAAAGCATAATCAAGTTCATCACAGTTACGCTGCCACATGCAAAATCCAGTAGCTCATCAATTTAAAGTAGATTGTTATAGTGTAAAGAAAGCTTTCCATCACATGTAGTTCTTCATTGCACATTTGAATATCACAGTCAGCAACATTAAAAGTAACCACTAAAGACATACTCTTAAAAGATACTTACTGTTTCCGGATTTGGATCCAAAATTCTATGAAGGATTTTGCTCCCACAGAAAATCAGGATGGACAAGAAAACTCAGCTTTCTCAATCTGTGAAAACGAATAGCATAGCACAATCAATTGTTCCAAATTCCATAAGAAGCAAGTAACAAAATAATTCTTATTTCAAATATTTGGTTCGGGTTAAACTTTTGCTCCTGTTCTAATGTTGCATTATAGAGTAGTTAAAAATGTAATCAAAGCCTCCATCTGATAATGACCATCCCCTTTGAGAAAGAGACCTTAAGAATCCTAAAGACTATTTTTGTCTTGACATACACTACTTTATTTTCCAGGATTCTCCACTCTCAGTGATATATTTTCACTTTTGATTCACAAGGGTAATAGTATCCTCTATTTAATCAGGGAAACATGAGAAAGTAACAGTCATTCCAAAGAGGTGGGCAAACAGTTGGGGGCATAAAGAGGAAAAGGGACTACCTATGTGGGTAGAGTATAACTAACACAAGTACCTTACTATATAGTGTAGCTAGATCAACCTCATCAAATGGAAGAAATCCTGCCAATAGAACGTAACGGATAACACCACAAGACCAGACATCAACCAAAGCACCATTATAACCCTTGTGGTTGAGCACCTGGTTGACTGGTTCAATGCATCAGCATATGTGATTGACCCAGACAATAATGCAAAAATATGAAGAAGGGTATATACAGATATGTGAGAAATAAAGACAACTCATTCACAAGGATTAGTTGAATTTTGAATATCATAAAATGCTGAACCAGCAAAGTTCAAAGAGGCTGATGAATACACTAGAATCAAACAAGGTCAACACCCCAGCCACCATGTCAGTAAGAGTCGGTTTTGTAGGATGAACAAACCTGAAGCAATCTATTTGACCTGTTGGCGAATCCTATTCTGCATAGACTGACCCAAAAACTGTCATATTTTCCTGCCCTCCAGCACCCACTTGCACCTAGCCATCCAAGTGTGCCACATTACAGAAAAACACATTCTGATATGCCTCTCATCATTTTTGGAATATGAGAAAGGAGGTTGTCCCCACTCCATGGTCTTATCCTCTAGGGGCCTTTTATTCTGTTGAGTGCAAAATAGCCAACAGTTATTTGAGTCCATGTTTTAACCTAGTTTAAGAAGTGTTAGGTGCCATGTTATTTGTTGCTATATTAATCACTTTCTTCTTGATATCTAATCCCAAAATCTAATGTCTAAGGCAATTATAATAAGTAATGTATAAACTACACAATGTAGAAACAGAAACTTCAGTGAAATTATAACAAGTGCTTGTTAACTAAATGTAGAAAACAACATTCTCTAGAGTCTTTGCTCTCCTTTCCCTCTCCTGTATGGGCCCACCTTTCTAACATTAGCAAGTATAAACCTGCCCCCAAAAAAGAATCTCTGTAAAATTTATTTTAAAAAAGAAAAATCTGTTACACTGAAGGTCCAAGTAAAACAAGAAATAAAACATTAAGTGCAAGTTCAGAAATTAATGGCAAGACATGCTTACCACTTTCCTTTTCCAGCATTTGTTTCTCAGGATACCGTTTGCAACCTGGAATGAGATCCAGAATATCACCATCAACTAGACAAAAAGGATAACCAATTCTTACTGTGAAAAATAGCACTCCAGAACCATGCATTCATTGCCAGGAACCCATAGATATGCCATAAACCAGTGTATTCATAGTAGGTCCTCTTACTCTGGGTCCTCAGAGGCAAATTGTAATATAAAAGGAGGAAAAAGGATAACCACCCATTGAAATACATTACAAAATTGAGTGTAGAAAGCGCAGCAGATACAGGTTCCTTGCTACCAGAAACAATGATATATATGAGAGTTCTCTGTTCCAAGCATCCAAGCATGGTTTGGGCACTATATATGATGGAGCACCAAGGCAAGAAGCTAAACGCAGCAAATCACTGAGATTCCTTGCCTGCAAGTTAAATCAAGATAACAAAAAACATCACAAAGGAACAAAACTAGAATATCAAGAACAACTTTCTTTACGAGATTTTAATGAATACCCACTCTTAATGGCTCAGGGACAAGGTTTTGGACGGGTATATCAGAAAGCTCCAACTTCAAACCGGACTCCCTTGCGAGGATTATGACCTGTAACAAGGAAAAATCACCATATTATGCTCTAAACATGAACATGAGGTGATGCGCAACTAGTGAATGCTCAAACACCCAATAGAATGTGGAGGGGTAACTGAGGCACAGGGAAAATCAACAAAGCAGACATAGCACATGGGTTGTTTCTAGGAAATGGAGCGGTCTGCTGATGTACTTGCACATGGATTACTCGAGATTGCAGATCCTTCAGTTTCAAGATGCATTCTATCATTTTATTAAAACACAGAACTATTAAAAAAGAAATGCATCAGAGATACCCATCAAACCCTATTTGTAGCATTAAATCCTTACCGGACATGGGTGTTACAAATCTCTCCCAAGATCCAATTTTTGGAACAATTTTAGAACAAAAGATAACATACAAGATCTGAAACCCCAGCATAAGACCAAAGAATCGGAAAGCTCCAACTTCAAACCGGACTCCCTTGCGAGGATTATGGTCATTGTGGAATAGCATGAAGCTGGCAAAGTGAAGGCCAACTTTAAAGCCATCTGGGCCATCACATGATCAACATTGGGTGCCCTCTCCACTAAACCAGAACTGCAAACATGATCAACATTGGGTGCCCTCTCCACTGAACCATCTAGCTTCTTCTTTTGACCATCTGAGCCAGGATTCTGTTTACTTGAATTTTCCATTGACAAACAAGAGCTACTACTACTAGAATTCATAATTCCTCTAGGAACTTTTTTAGAGATTGCATCAAAATCCGTTTCTACCAAGGGGACGCCATCATCAGTATAACTAACCAATTCCCTGCAAACAGTACATGACACATTATCTTTCAGCTGAATACATCAGAATGTCTAAAGCATATCGAACATTATATAGCACAAGAAGCTCGATACACAGTTTTCAGAGAGGGGGTTGATCTAGAGCAAACTTCTTCCAATAACGTGTTTCAACAAGAAAGAAGAAAACCACTTGTTAAAGGAGATCTAGGAACAAGTTTTAATCTAATCATAATAAAGACTGAAAAAAGAAAAACAGCTCCTCTGAGATATCTGGTCATCATACGAAGTATTTCTAGGCATATATTCATTGATATATGGATTGAAAATAATAATAATAATCGAAGTCAAGCCAAATATATCCATTATTAGTGTAAAGACTTGCTTAAAAAAATTATAATAAAGAACAAAACATCGAGTGTATATTTATTAAGAACCTTCCGAGCGAAGGATGGTATGGCTCCCAATGAGTATAATACAAGTTTCCACAAATTTGAGATGCATGGCAACTTTCTTAAAAAACTCTCCCAACTTCCTATCCCACTAAATTTTTGATACCCTTCCTCGTAATGCAAATTATGAAAGATGTGAAATCTGAATGCATCTGAAGAATAATGATGAAATCCGGAAGGCACTTTACTCTGCGTTCTATGATGGCAAAAATAGAAAAAGGGGAAAACAGGAAATTTAAATCCTCATGAAAAATCAGCGCGGCACAAAATCTCTGGTGCAGAGTTTAACCAGCGGTATCACCACATGAAATCGCCTACACAAAACAGTGTCTCCACCAACAAAATCCACATAAAAGACCAATCCATTCCATGATTACAAAACAAGTACAGTGGAATCCTTCCACAAGTCCCCATAGCATTATTATAATTGATAAAACCCAATCAAATCTTAAGAACTTCCTACACTTCACCCTCAGAAGTCAGATCAAACGATTACATTCTACAAACCTCCACTCCCAAATCCCACCTTTATCCTCAGCACCACCACCAGATATCCAAATCAACACATAGACCTCCACATCATCACCAATCAACACATTTATCAAGTATATAGCGCCAAACCAAACCGGAAGATCCACATCAAAACCCCACGACCTCTAACCTCAGAGCTCACCCCAAAAGAGGAAAAATGCCCAATGCCGTACTCATGAGACCAAAACCCACCCCGATATTCAAAACCACATGGGATCCTCGCAATAACCCACCAAACCCACCTTCCGGATTTGCAGATCTACTCGCTCACGCCCCCCATTACACCCTGAAAGAAACCACAAACAAAAAAGGAGGAAGAACCCGTAAAGGAGAGCTCAAAGGGCCAGGAACCTGAGAACGCCGCGCTCCCGGCCGCCTCCTCTCCGCCCAAGCTCTCCCTGGCCTTCTCTTCCTCGCCGCTCTCCCTCCAACCGGGGAAGAGCACGCGCGAGGACGCGGAGGATGAGAGATAGAGAGAGAGAGAGAGAGGGGGGGGGATTTTGAGAAGACAAGAGCCGAGAGTTGAGAAGGGTAGGCCGATCACGATCGCCGATCAGAGAGAAGGTCGCCATCGCCGTCGTGGTCGCGGCTGGCTTAGGAGATCGCATCGTCGCAAGATCGCCGCCGCTGGAGAAAACCTAGAGGAAGGGTTTCGACACAGGGAAGGCTGGAAGGGCGGAAGGCCAAAGGATCGATCGGGGCAATGGTCGCCCCGAAACGGGGGTGTTTTATGGCGCCCCGAAATCCGATCCGAAGTCACTGACTTCGGATCAAAGAAAACTCACCACAAGATCAAGTAAATTCAAATTTTCGGATCGACGGTCTGATCCGAATCCAAAAAAAAATTCAGATTCGGATCGAATTTTCGGATCTCTCAGATTCGTTGACACCCCTACCTCTGTCTGTCACTCTCATTACTATAGACAGAGAAAGAGAGAGAGAGAGAGAGAGAGAGAGTTTCTTGAGGGGGAGAGAGAGGGAGGGATGGTCCATTCTGATGGAAAACAATGCGTTTACATGTGACATTGGAAGGGAATTTCTATTATATTAAACTTAAATAATAAAAAATAAGTTAAAAAAGATCAAAATTGGTCGAGGCATGTAATCATATAGTCATTTTGCACTTTCTATAGTGCAATAGGTGCCGGTGAACTCCTCTTAATATGCAATTATCTAAATTGACAACATAAAGATGCACTTTCACTTTACGACAACAGAAGCAAATACTACTAACGAACATGATAGATTTTTGCAAACAATGAAGAGAAATACAAAAGAAGAGAAGCGCGAGAAGTCGGTGAGAGAGAGAGAGAGAGAGAAGGTAAATTGTAGTAAAAAAAAATCCAATATATTTATATTTTCCAGCCAGCCTTCTCACGTCCTCTCGATTTGGGTCCGAGTCTCCCACACACGTCCATATATGCCTTTAGAAAAATATTTAGTGGACACCCTGGGTTAATTAAACACCTGGCGTGTGCATCAAGTAGATTAATTTGTAAAAAAATTTGTGAGGAGAGACTCTCTAACTTGACGTACAAGAGACGCATCCCTATTCAATAGTCTACAAAAATTAAAAAATTAAAAATTAGATTCAATAAATAGTGTTGAATCTATTTTTTCTTGAATCTACCCTTTTTGTTTTAGAGTTTTTTCACTTTTCGGATGGAGGTGCATGTTGTACGGTAAGTTAAGAATACGTGAATTTCACATCATAAAATTTTTTTAAAGAAAATTAATTTACTTGATACATATCTTGAGTGTATAATTGACCCGAGTGTGTACTAAAGATAAGTCATGTATTTAAATGAAACTAGTCGAATGAACGCGTTTCGCGCTTGAGTTTATTTTAAGATTCTTTTAATATTATAATAATATTTTCAATTATTTTGATGGCTGGCAAGAAAAATAACTGACAAAAAAACAAAGTAAATATGGGAGATATGATTATGAAAAGTGAATGCCACTATTACAATGTACGAATGTTGAGATCAGCTTTATCTTAATAGCTCATCCATGCTATGCTATAGGAAAGTGCAAAGCACTATAAAATCTCACGTCACGTTCCATAAAAAAAACAAGGGAATAATGTTCTACCAAAAGGTATCATAAATAAGCATCACAGAACTAATGTACCAAATCCATCCCCTTTAATAAAATATGTGATCTCATCTTTTTTTATAGATTAATTAACATCCCTCAATTGCATTTCTCTATCTATACAGTTGACGATGTGTTGCCATATTAAAGATTTAAAAGGGAAGACGGTGAGGAATGGATTCGTCCGGCACACAGCAGACGTGCTCGTGCGATAGACATAATATTAAGACGAGCGTTAATTTAAGTCAAACAGGTGAAGACAGATACACGTCAAGCATACAACACAACCATCTCATATTATATATCAAAGAGCATGAATTTATTTTGAAATTTTTATGTTAAATAACAAAATTTTAGATATTAAATATATAATACGTAAATAATTTAATAATATACTACAAGAACCAAAAAACATAAACAGTAAACTCATACTGTGATTGAATGTCAAAGCACGTAACCTGTTTTAGTCAAATTCTAGAAATAAGCCCCATTTTAGTTAAGTACAGTTGTGACTCTCGTAGTGCAATTGATTTTATCAGTTAAAGTAACCGATAGTGTTATGAATCCCTACTTTTGATTATTATCGTCATAAATTCTTGTTTGAACTATTTAGAAATAGTTTTAGACACGGAGTACTAAAAAAGAAATAATTTAAAATTTAGATGTTGTGTGATATATGTTGTAAACTCATGTGAGGTTTTGTTTCCCATGTTTCTTAATTTTTTGTTGTGGCATAAATACTTAGATTTCAAAGTATGATCAATGCATGTGCCATTAATTTTTTTTATCTGCGGCATGTTTCATCTTGTGCTATGATTGTGTTATTTGGGCCTAGCAATGCTACGAAGAGCTGTGAGGTCACCGGACCGAAATAGTATATTTTACACAAGACGGATGCTTTGCTCACCAGAAATGCAATTGAACTTAAGAGAATTTACGCATACTAACATAGATGTGGAAGGAGATCTGTTAGAACCGCAAAGAGGAGCCTGCTGATCTTTCTCACCATGAACCAAATGACGGTGCCGTAGGAGAAAACACCCGGTCATCGACACTAAATGCATCCTTAACTAACCAACCAACACTTCTTTCAGACACCATCGAACTCCACCCGATCTAAAAGTCGATTGACAAATAAATATGGGATAACACTAACCGGGAGAATAACAACAATTCACATTCTATACAAAAACCGTCGTTAACATCCATGTCAGGTTAAATGCGTTTGGGACTTAAATTATTCGTAGAATTACAGTTTAACCATAAATCTATAACCATCACAGATACCACGACACAAGGACACGGAGAGCAACCCAAGAGTTTTCAAAGAAAAACCCACCAGGTGGAGGAATCCTCGGAGGCGCGTGTGGAACCGGCGCAGGAACTGCCATGTACCCATTGGGGATTTGTACGCAAAGAAAAACCCACCAGGTGGAGGAATCCTCGGAGACGCATGTGGAACCGGCGCAGGAACTGCCATGTACCCGTTGGGGATTTGTACGTACGATCCAGACGCTGTGGCGGGCTAAAAAATCTAGTCATTAACACATCTGCGAGTCAGCTCGGGTTGAGAGTTAAAAGTGTAATATCGCAAGTGAACCGACGGAAAAAGTTCCGCCCTTTTCTCTTAGAGCCATTTTGATAATAAAATAAGAGAGAATATGAGGAGTTATTTCACCTATTTACTCTTAACCTAGTTTGATAGTAAGGTTAAATTATTTGGAGTCAGTTAGAAATAAAGCCTTTATTCTAGGAGTAACTCATTCTACCATTTCACATGGAATGAGTTATTCTTAGGGTAAGAATAAATTATCAAATTCAAAAAGGACAAACCCAAGGAATAACTCACCCTAACCCACCTCATATAACTTATCCTAACCTGTTATCAAACATGTCCTTATAATGTATAGTATAGATAGATTAAGGGGTTAGAGGTAAGGGTGCCAATGGGCCAGGCTGGCTGAGCTGTCGAGCAAAATCCATTTGGACCAGCAGTTGGGCTAAGATTTTAAGTCCAGTTGATAAATGGGGTGGACTTGAGCATGTTCTTTGACCTCGACGAGACTAACAGAAATCTGAAAAAAAAAATAAAGAAAAAATTTGGTGTAGTGGCTGTGTTGTTGAATTTTAATGGAGAGATCAAGATTTGACTATTTTGAAGATAACATTTATATTATTTTTGTCAAAAGTTAGAATATTATAAAAGGTCAAATGAGTTACTTGGGTTTGGTTGGGCCAACGAGCCATGGTCCATGACGGAGTTGAGCCGCCCTTCAAGGACGCGGGCCTGATTTGGGCCCGAGCCCGCCAGTTGACATCCCGAGCTGAGGGTTCTTCTCCTATATATATATATATATATGAGGTAAGAAACTCTTTATCCACATCTAATATGTGATTAAAATTCTTGGTAAGACAACACACAATGACAAAGAAGAGGAGAGATAAAAACACAGTCATTTTTTCATTAAAATTTTCTTGAAAAATCCAGAAAAAACTTCTAATGACAATGTCAAACTTTGAAAATTGTAAACATGGTTCCACCGCATTCCTTGGGGGTGAACACGGCTGTATCATCTGCCAGCTCGGGAACCTCCCCACCGGAACCCGAAGGAACTCCAGATTGGCACCGACGAGGGAGGAGGAGCGAATCATCTCTTCCACCGTTCCACGTATACCGACGTCCAGCTAACTTTTAACTTGGGTTATTCTAATGAAACCCAAGGGAAGTTGATGCTAGTTGATGCTAAGGATATATTAGAAGCAATAAATTTATATGCATCTGTAAGATGTAGGGGATTGTTTTAACATTCAAATGCTTACAAAGATAGACGTCAAAAGCCCTTGAAATAAATGTCTACATGAACTTTTTTCAATAAAGCGCAGAGCGCTAATTTTATTAGAAAAAAAAAGTAGAGAGTGGAGCAGAAAGTCACAAAATACATCATAGGGTATAGGCCAAACGGAAGGCAGACCCTCCTTACACTGCGGAGGCCGGCTCAAAGAGAAAGAGAAAATCTAAATTAAAGTATTGTACCACAATAAACAGAAGAGTCTAATCCAGAGATAATCCTCTCATATTTTCATATATAGGGAATACGTAGGGACCCTCCTATGATGTATTGCGGTGAAAAAAGAATCGTCGACGCCCAGACGTCACTAGCAACGTTCATCTACATCCTCATCGTGATCAAACTCCTCATTTTGATAATCACCAATCCAATTCTTATGTGCTGCAAGAATATCATAGTCTAGAGGAACTTAAATCTAAGTAAACTGAGGGATAAAAGGAAGAGCAGTAACACTAAGAGCATCAACGGGAGAGTGTGTATCCGCAAGACCCGTTAACATATGATCCCAAGAACTTCTAAAAATTCAGAAAAAGTTGAATCCGCTCCCTAGTTAGTAGGCTCTAGAGATCTTACCCGAGGGATGGGCAAGTAAATTTCAACTCTGTCTTTGCATATGGGGCAAGTTATATATTTTCGACGGGTAGAAGATGAAGAATAAGAATTAACCACCTCAGGAGAAGGGTCCAAAGCAATCAAAGCAGATTCAGGAAGAAGAGGTGTCACAAGAATATCATCCTCGCACACATGGACCTTACCTGGATCAGCCACCGACCAAAACAATAATTGGCAATATCCAGGGGATAGCGGGATACCTGATGACATAGGAAAAGCACTAGGCACTCATTGCTACATAGAACAGATTGCGGATGGTGGAGGATCAATAGCATAGTGATAGAAATATATGTCTTGCAAGCCAATTATATGATATGTAATGGTGACCTCATTCTTTTTTTCGGTAGGTAATTTTATTTTTTTATTTTAAATGGGGAGGGTGTTCACTCCGCCACTGGCGAGAGACCGGTGACCTCATTCTTATTTATATATTAATGATATTTCTTCATTGCATTTAATGTGTTTCAATGATCTGAATATAATGAAGTCCATGAACCTGTGCGATGATGACTGGATCATAATGAGATCAGTCGTCCAGATGCACATATTTTAAAGGTTCCCAGTCATAGAATTTTTAAGATGGGACATTGAAGATCCGGATAGACTGGCACACATAATACTTATTTAAATGATGGGTATGATTGTTCTCATAGTCATCAATGTGGAGATACTGAAGTACATGTGTGGGTGTTCATTAGTAGAATGAGTACACTGAACTGACTCAATCTAGAATCCCTAGATGGTGATCATACTAACTGTCAATCAGGGAATTCTATTATCTCAGTAGCATAGTTGGATGTTAGACATGAATCACTAAACATGTCTTGTATGAGAGCTACTGAGTATTTGATTACTGACTTATGGATTTTAGTTAAGTGGACTTGTATAGTTAGTTATTCGAAGTCAATGGAACTCTTGCGAAGGTAATTAGTTTAACAACAAAAGATCATTCACTCTCAGTATGATGTAAGAGAGAGAATGTCCTACGGATCTATACTAAGAAATCTCTGGCCAGGGTATAGGAGTTCATTATGAAAAAGGAGTTTTTTTGATGAACCTTTTTGGAGTACAAAGTACAGTTGAGTCGGGACATGATAGGATTTGACAGTAACACCATACCCTAATCCTAGTAGAGGTATTAGATGAATGAAGATCTATAGCTGTGTGGAATATGTAGACGAAAAGGTTCCAATGTTGGTTGCTTATCTCTAATGTCATTTGAGATCACGAGATGTTGTTTGGTACCTTTCGTGATCAGAAAGCCTGTTAATTCCATTAAGGTTCAATGAACTAGATTTATTAAGTTAAGAAGGGTTCTTAGCGTAATGGGCTAAAAAATCAAACAGACAATTGGACCTAGAGGGTCACACAAAATAGAGTATTGGATAGACCGGGATGGATAAATTTTATAGACAATTACTGGGTTTTTATGAAAAATGTCATAGGTCTATAAATATACACTGAAGGGACAAACCCTACCCCAAGCTCCGTGAAAAATTCATGACCGCCCTCTCTTCTCTCTCTCTCCTAGGGGTGCCCCCTCCTTCTCTCTCCTCCCTCCACGGTGGATGGCGGTGTTGAGGTCTGGTCAGCGTATGGAGATCGATCCTACTTGCTTCCTCTGCTCGTGTGGATATATGTAGAGGCCAGACGTTTGGATGGCTTGTGACTCTGAGATCCTCCTCTTGTTCATCTTCGAGTTTTTCAAAGATTTTTGACCCCGCAAAAGTAAAGAATTGTTCTTCTCACTCCGCAAATTTTTCTGTTCTTGTTCGATTTTAAAAAATCGGCAACGATATGCATCTAAGGTTTCAATGTCTTCCGTTGCGTTTCTGATCAAAACCTTACACAGAGATACTAAGTTCGCCACTACTTTGCTCATTTAAACAACTAGAGAGCTGTTTGTAGCCGTCATGTGCAACATTAGCAGCTATCTCACCCGCTTCATGCACTTCATCAACAAATCAGCCAGCGTGAACAAAATTAGTCGCTATCTTGTCCACTTCCTGCTGCACCATGATGTCTATTGACACAGCTTCAATGTTAGACTCACCCCTATCAAGACCTGCATCAGAGGGATCCTGCTGGTCGACCTTATCATGATCATCAAACACCTCCTAAAGGATAGCAAATGCATTTGAAGTAGGAATTGCATGTGCTTTCTCCTTGGACCCAGGACTTGGCTGAGCATGCACTTCCTCAAGTTGCACCACATGACGACGCTAAACCCTTTGCCACTATTGTTGAGGTTTTAGTGTTGGGGGCTTGGGTTCGATACGACGCTAAACATCATCGACGGCCTAGGCTACTAACTTGGAATCCTTAGAACCACCCTTCTTCCTATAATTAGCTACATCATGGCCTATCCTATGACAAAAAAGGGTAGAACTATGGCAGGTTGGAATAAACAATAAGTTGCCATCCTCCACCCCTAGTAACACTTATCTAGATACGATTCGATTTGGATTTTGATAAGTCAAGTTCCACATAAACCCTAGCAGTCATAGTGTTTGTGAGATTTTTTGTATTGTTATCAATCTTCAAAACCTGACCAATATTACAAGCAATGGACTTGAAGAAGTACTTTTGATAAATGTGTAGCATCCCAATTTTTGAAAGCCCAAAAGAATATTAGTTTTCCCTTGATAAGAGCCCAATAAGTTGACATATATAGTTGGTTTGAGCTCATTATGCGTCATTAACAAGTGGAAACGAGTAGTTCATTATTTATGTCATACTTCATGTAGAAATGTTCAAATGAGATGTAATTAGACTCATTTGAAAGATAATTTAATTATCTACAAGTTTCATGAGCACTTTTTGAGATTATGTCATTTAATGGATCAAATATGCCAAATAACTGAGTACATTGATGGTTGATCGAGTGATGGTTGATTGAGTGATGGGTGACCGAGTGATGGGTAACAAAGCTAAGGGTGGTTGTGCTTGAGCCACCATCCAAGTTAACTGAGTCATCCCGAGGGTGGTTATGCCTGAGCCATCAATCCGAGCCATCGTCCAAGTTAACCGAGTCATCCCGAGCTAAGACCCATTAGAACTATGGCCCATTCGAGTTAAGTGTTGTTGTCGTTGAACTATAGGTGGTGTGGCTGGTGTTGTGGCTGAGATATAGGTGCTGTAACCAAACTAAGTATTGGTGTGGCTGAGCTATTAGTAGTATGGCCAGTGTTGTCGCCGAACTATAGATTTTGTTGCTAAGCTATAGGTAGTATGAACTAAGAACATGTCATTTGTTATTATGTCGTTTTGATTCTATTTTGGTATTTAAAAAGTTAAATACGTGCATGCAAAGGTTATACACGAATATATGTAAGATTTGAAAATACATCAAGCATGGTTAGAACCCAAATTGCATGTTAAATTATGATATGTGCGATCTATTTAATGATGCTTATTTTTTTATTAGCCGTCAACCATAATTGATATATCCACGAGCTATTTATTGAGCCAAATTAAAATTATTCAAATGAAAAATAGTCAAGAGATTAATACGAAAGTAAGCTTATGGATAGTACCATTTTAAGGGAAACTGTTGACCATCTGTTGTAAGCATCATCTGCTATGGAACGATGCCCAATGTGAAAATTAGTAAAGAGATTAATATGAAAGTAAGCATATGCACGCTACCATTTTAAGGGGAAATGTTGGCCATCTAAGGTAAGCGTTTGCTACGGAACAATGCCCAATATCCGAGAACAAGCGAATAGTTATTGAAAATTTGAAAATCAGACTTAATGATAATCTGGTAGATAGTAGGATACTAACTCCCAATCTTGTAAAATTGATCAAGATCAAGAGGCCCCCAACATGTTGACCATTTTTCTATATGCCTATCTTATGGTGTCATGATACTGAATGGCCCTTATATTGTGATTTTTACGCACGTCCGGTTGCTGAAACGAGAGTGCATCTAATTTAGATTGGTTTAACTTGTAATTGACCTTAATAATTTGAAGTCACAAATGAATATGAACCAAATTATATTGGAGCCTGCGCATACATGATCAGACCATGTGAATGTGATTAAACTTGATATGCAGGCTACTGGCGAATTTGACTGTAAATATAATTGTGATTGTAATCGTAACTTCAATTGTAATTATAATACCAATTGTATTTGAATTGTGATTGTGATTAGAGGTCTGAAATACATGTTAATCCTGTGGGATTGTAAATCTGGAGCATATGCTCATATGCCAATTGTTTCGCTGGTCTGTAAATCTCCTTCGGTTTTGACGGTGCTTGGAGGGAGGAAGGGCCACGAGGGATGATAGCAGGGGGCGGCGCTGGGCCTCCTCCGCAACCGGCCATGGCCTTCGGAGGCCAAGGCGCGCCGGCGGCGGCCACGGCATGCTAGGGAACCCTAGCAGAGCACCCTGGCGACGGCGGCGACTTACTTGATCTCTGCAGGCCGCACTTATAACTGCCCCATCAATAAATTCTTGAATTTCTTTAATAATTGTCACTCGTTAACAAATTCTTGAATTTCTCTGACCAAACTGTCTGCGCTATTTTTCTACAATGTATCGCAGGAAATATCCAAGCCATTGATTAAATGAAACGGAGAGTATAGTGTTGCACCACCATCGGTGTAACTATAGTGTTGCAGAACCATGAGTCTCCGAGATCACATTCTTACATATTACCGCACATCCCCTCACCCAACCGTGACCGATCACGATCAACACGAATTGGGAAGCGCATGACGACAAATAAAATAAAAATGAGAACAAAAACAAAAAACGGATGTGTGGACTCTCTCACATGGTGGATGTACTTCCCTCTCTCTTTCGTCCATGTAGGAAATCTGAAATGACTCCGTGGCGCCGAAGACAAACTACACGTTCGTGGAGAAGGGCCAGGATGAAACGGATCGTACGTGCCGCCAAGGGAACTGCAAAATATATTATTATTTCATCAGGGCTTTTTTGTCTATTTAACGACCACAAGCATACTGCATATATATAACGGTGGTCCGAAGGTACCGCGCGCAAGCCAACTTGTGTTGAATGAGCAGCATCGGCGGCCACGTGTCCTGCCGCGCACCTCAGCACTCAGCGTGCGCAACAGCCGCGGGGTCGTCCGCGTCGGGGCTGGATCCAACACCGGTCTCGACGACCACGCCGCCGGAGGAAACGTCGAGGAAGTAGAGCAGGATCACCAGCACGACGCTGCAAACGAACATGGGGATGGGGCCGAAGAGCCACAGGAAGAGCGGGAAGGAGAAGTAGAAGGCCCTCAGCCCCAGCGACCAGAAGTAGCTGGCCTTGTCCACCGTCTCCGCCACGTACTCGGTGGTGATCACCAGCTGCGGCAGCCGCGACGTCGTCGTCGTTAACTTGCCCTTGGTGGCGGCGACGACCGGGACGTTGATGAGGATGCTGGAGTGGCTGTAGTAGCGGACGGACTGCACCTCGAAGAGGAAGGCCAGGAGGAAGCAGGCGAGGATGGCGAAGAACTTGATGGTGAGACCCAGCTCGCTGACGTCCCCCACGACGATCTTGGCCCGCCCCTCCTCCAGCCTGCCCGGCCACCCCCCGCTGTTGGTCATCAGCACGGCGATTAGCGAGCAGAGCATGATGGCGGTGGAGGCCATCAGCGTCGACGCCATGATGTTGTTCCGCAGGCTTTGCACCGCCAGCATCCCCGTCTTCACCGGGTCCTGCAGTGTCATCCAGCAGGCAAGATGCAGACAGAGATGGGGAGACTATATATTTATATATACGCTTTCACATACATATATATAGAGAGAGAGAGAGGCGACAAATTGAAATTAAGGACGCATGAGGGAAATCAAATTGTGCAAGAATATAGCATGCAGAGGGAGCGATCAGAGATGAATTGAAGCTGCCCCCCCCCCCCGCCCCACAAACCTCCATCATGCTCTGCACCCAGAAACGGCGGTTGATGGTGTTGATGCCCATCACTGTACTGGTGGGTTGCCTCCGAACGCGGAGGACCAGCCAAACGTGGTAGGCGACCAGGACGAGCAATCCCAGTGGGACCAAGACGTAGTCCAGCGATTGCTTCTTCATGAATCTGGCGATCAGGACAGACGATGATGATACGACGAAGAAGAACAAGAAGAAGAGGAACAGGAGCAGGAGGTCTTGACAGACGAGAAGTTAACGTGGAAGACGCTGCTGTGGAAGCCACTTATATAGAGAGAAGGCGATCGAGGAATAACAACATACGGGGTTCATTGAGAGCCACTTTGGTAAAGTAGTGGGTCAGGGGCTTATCCCTAGTGGCCCACCTTTAATCTATCTTGGATGATTTATTTTATCCTTTTAATTAAAGTAAAAACATTTAAATTTATCGTTAACTAACTCTGATTAAGATAAAAAAATAAATTAAGATTAAATCATCTCACTCCTAATAACTCACGCTAACTCGAATTACCTTTTTTATGATAGTGACGTTAAATTTTTATGCATGTAGTGCACGTGCGAGAAACGATCTAACAAGGGACGAGATGGTCATGGCAGCGGTGACGGTCAATCTCCTTTGACGGGTCCACCAACCATCATGAATGCCGAGAGGATTCATATGACGACTCGCGTGACCCTCATTTCAAGTTTCCCCAAAAACATGTCTCAGTTTAGAATGAACTAAAAAAGAAGGCAGAAAGAAGTCATACGTGCCGTATTTTCACTGTCGTTTGTGCCGTATGTATTACATTGTCCAGGGATGGTTACACGAATAATCCTCTTACATGTACAATTGTAGAATTATTTTCTCAATTTAATATTTTTTAGTAACTTCTTTATCTTGCAATATGTAATCGAAAATATCTAGGCCATTACCAAATATTAGCACTCTATTAAAATATCTCATTTAACCTTAATTAGTTCTTAACTAAATTCAAAAAAATTAAAACACCATTAATCTCCTCTAGATAATTCTTTATCTCTCTCTCTCTCTTTCTTAACTAAATTCAAAAAAATTAAAACATCATTAATTTCCTCTAGATAATTCTTTATCTCTCTCTCTCTCTCTCTCTCTCTCTCTCTCTCGCTCTCTCTCTCTCTCTCTCTTTGATATAATATGCCGGTCAAAGTAGAACCTTTCTATAGGGGCTTAATTTGTCATCTAAAAATTTGATTTTGTGGATAGAAAGAAAATATAATTTACATCTTGAACGGAGGTTAGCTATAAGGGTATTTTTAGCACTATATTTAATATAAGAAGGTTGTTGAAAATTAATAATAATAAAATTAAAAAATGTTATTATACATATAAGATGGTTATTTTTTACAATTATCACTATGATTTAATGCTATTTAGATTTCAAGGAGAAATTATATATGATTTCATCTAGTATTTGTATGTGCTCGTGCATGGTAACTATATTCTTCCAATCTAAACTGGATGTTAATGTGAATGTCTCAGTTGGCCAAGCCATATAGAATCAGCGACGTTTTAATAAAACGCTGCAAGAGCATATATATACCCGATCCATGCATGGGTATACATGTACATAATTACATATTGTCACTTCATAGGATTGCATATTTATTTTGGATCAACTAATTAATTCGGCCACTTGATATCAACGTCTAGTACGAATTTGGCTAGCCACCCATCTTCACATTTCTTATTATCATTATTGTAAGGTTCAGGACTACCATCTAATTATCACCATTAATATATAGCTAGAACGTGCATTACCAAAGCTCCTTTCCCATAAACAAGTAGGGGACAGCCAAACTTGAAATAAGCAATGTTATCGGCGGGCACGTAGGTTTAAAGATGAAGCATGCCGATTAATGAAGCTGCAGTACCCCCCTCTTCACCGTACCCCGTCCAGTACCAAAGAGGGTTGCTTGATTATTACCTTCGAGTAAACTATTAAAACATTTGTAAACAATCTAGAAAGAGAATACTCGCAGCTATTATAGTTAAATCATAACTACATGTCAGTCGATGTTATAAATTTTGAGTAATGTTTTCTCCACCCCCCGCTCCAATTACACCCAGAGAGTGTGCAGTAATTATTTTAAAAAGAAAATTAAGAGGTGAGATTCGTCCCTCTCCAACTTGTCGTACACGAAATTCATTCACCCCTCTAAAGGCCCAAGAAATTCAAAAAAAAAAACAAGACGTGTGAATATTAAAAACATATTTCGTTAGTTTTTTTAATTTTTTGAAATATATGATATCAAAATTAACTTGCACGGTAAATTAGAGGGAGGTGAGTCTCATCTCTAAATTTTTTAAAAAAAATTAAATTTTAAAATAATTTTCTCACTATTAAATTTTAATTAATAATATTAATAACTCTTTTTAAATATACTTTTTATATAATTATAATATATTTAATTAATAAAATCTAGTAAAATAAGTAAAGTCACATATCTAAATACTATTCTTCTTTAACTCATTTATTTTTATTTATTTATTAATTATTTTTATTAAATTTTATTAATTCAAACTATTATAATTATTTAAAAATTACATTTAAAATTATTGAAATTATTAATCAAAATTTAGAAGTGAATAAATTGTTTTTATTAAATGAAGAAAATTTTAAAAAAATAAAAAATAATAAGATAAAAATATATCATTCAAGTTTAGAACCTACCATCTCGTATGTGTAACACAACATCATAACCAACTAAGTTAAAGAAAATTTTTAATTTAAAAAAAATAATTAAAAACAATAAGATAAAAATAACCCATTCAAATTTAGAACCTACCCTCTCATATGTGTAACACACCATCGTAACCAACTAAGTTAATTTGTCTTAATAAAATTTGTTATAATTTTATTTATAATATTTTTTGAGTTAAATATTTTTTTATTCTTTCATTTTGTCACGTGATGGCACAAGGTCACATCGTATCGTACGAAGTCGCAACTGATATGATCGATACCAACGATACACCAAACCTTGGTGAAATTCTGATTAATACACCAAAAAGCATAGTCCCAGCATTGGAAGTCTCACGATTCTCACCTTCACCTCTCCCGTGTCAAAGGAAACCCCGTCGCCTAGATAAAAGGTACACAACCCACCGCCAAGTGGCCACCTGTCCTAATAACTCGTGTTTGCCGTTGGGTAGGGGTTACATCTAGTCACCTACTAACTTTTTAGACTTCAAGTGGGTTCCCCCTAGGACAAGCCTCGCCACCACTTTGAATTGCGGACTTAAATGGCCGGCGATTTTTCCCATCCGATTGATCTATTTTTAAAAACACTAATCTTTTCCTCCTACTTCTTTTAATACATGAGACGGGAGGGGCGGGGGGAGACGACGTTCAGACAAATTGGACATATTTTCTTAGAGTAATGTATTATGCATCTAATTTGACGTATAAAGGTAATTTAAATTACAATTTTTTCTCTCGACGACTCTTCAAAAAGTTGAAATGATTATTTTTTATTAAAAATGATGTCCCGCGTCATATTCGTACGGCCCTGTGTCAGATCCGTCTAACTCACTTTTTAGCTCGTCAAAAAAAGATAAGAGTAAAATATTTTGTAAGATTGAAATATTTTATTATAAAAATAAAACGCTTTGATACAAGAAGAAAATATTTTATTTAACTATAAAAATGAACGAATAAAATATTATGTTAAATGAAATATTTGTTACGAGAATAAAATATTTATTATAAAGATAAAATATTATAAAAATAAAACTTAATAAAATATTATAATTAAATATTAAATATTTTATTTTTATAATAAAATATTTTACTATTATAAAATATTTCACTCTTATATTTTTTATTGAGAAAAAAATCGAGTCAAACAGAACTGACATGAGACCGTGCATGTTTGACATGAAATATCTTTTTTATAATGAGAATAATCATTCCAACTTTTTTTTAGACCAACGAGTATTACTCGTATTCCTGCACCCTTTGACACCCACTGTACTACCCAACGCAAATTTTATTTATCCATCCACCGACGTCACCATCTAGAGCAAGTCTAGCTTTCAGTTGTATCCTAACGTCCATTAAATATTGACAACTATCATGCTCCCCGCCCTTGTCTCGGCTCCAGTGGGACCATTCCCAACACAGACGAACTTGGCAATAATCGAAATAAAGGAAGAAGAGCAACAAATCACAAGCTACATTAGAAGAGCTCTAACTTCCATGATCCACGCAACTTATACAAAATTAAGAAGTTTTCCTTAATCATGCTCGTCCTTCAAATTCCGGCCCCCTATCTTCTCACTCATCTCTAATTTCTAAGCTCGAATAGTCTACAAAATATTAATAAAGGAACGTGAGTTTTCTATCTAAATAGGCATCAAAAATCACTCACATGCTATATGTATATATAATAAATTTTACAATTCACATACTACAAATTCATATACATAGTTTTAACATGATTATAACATCTAGTTAGCTAGAGTACTATATACAGATCAATTTCATAATCTTAACAAATCAAAGTTCAAAATTCAAATCCAAACAAGTTTCGTTACTTTGATTGGTATATTGAGTGCGCGCGCGTGAGAGAGAGAGAGAGAGTTTAGGAGAAGTTATGTGTATTTTCAATCTCTTCAAATTTGATTAAAGATTAAGCATGGCTAAATATATATCCCCGTAAAGTTTCTCTCTCTCTCTCTATATATAGTGAGAGAGAGAGAATGTGCCCCTGATTTTCACATATTATAATAAATATCCCTGATATCTTCAAAAAGAGTGTCGTTATATTCTTCCGTTGAAATGATGCTAACTTCAACGGAATATGTTGGAAAGGTTACATAAATTTTGGTGAAGTCAGAGGTATATATGTAAAATTTTAGCAAAAATAAGAGGTTATTAGGAACAATATGACAATAAGAGGGATAATTATGCAAGTAGACTTACAAAGGGGTAAATCTACAAAAAATCACTAAATAATATTATTTTAAGGGGGCTTTTTGCATGTCTACGCTTGTAAATGTTCGTATTGTCAAATAAACCCCTCGTTTAGACATTATCAAGAAAATCAGGTAAGTAATTTAAAATATTATAATTATATCCATATAGTTCTCGACGGTCAATGCAAGTGGAATTTTTGAGGAATAAACAACAGTAACCATTAAGTTACGTGAAATACCCAAAATACCCTCATTATTAGAGAGAGAAAAAAAATGTATGGCAGCCCCCCTCCCTACTCTCACACCCCCAACACCACTCATGCCCCGACTATCCCTCCGACAAGCCCCCCTCCCCCTCCCTACATAGTCATAGGCCCCCCTAGTACCGCCAGAAGCCCCCTCCCCCTCCCTACATAGTCATAGGCCCCCCTGGCACCGCTAGAAGCCCCCTCCCCCTCCTTGCTTGCATAGACGCCCCCCCCCCTCTCCCCTCACGGGCCCCTCTACCCCTCCGGCAAGTCCCCCTTCACCTCCATGTAGTCACATATCCCCTCCCCTACACCACAGAGCCCCCCTCCCCCTCCCCCTCCCTACTCGAACAGATGCCTCCCCACTAGACTCCCTCCCCCCCTCCAACAAGGCCCCCTCCCTACTAGCATAAAGCCCCCCACCCTTCCCAATCCCCTCAACCGACAAGCCCCCCTCCCTGCTCACATAGAGCCACCCCTCCTAGCCCCCTCCGGCATACCTACTAGCACATATGCCTCCCCCCACCCTCGCACCCCTCCCGACCCCCTCCCCCTCTGGCAAGCACAAACACCCCCCACCCCTCCCAGCCCCTTCGACCGACCTGCTCACAAAGACACCCTCTCCCCCCATCCCTCCCGACCCCGATGCTCCCCTTGCCCTCCGACAAGCATAGATGCCCCCCACCCCTCCCGTCCCCCTCCGGCCAACTTGCTCGCACCTGCGGGTGCCCCAACCCTTCTCACAACCTCCCACGCCTTCTTCCTCTCCCTTTACCAGCATCACCCCAACCCGTGTGAGATCCCTAGTGGCACTAAGTCCACCGCCGCCTACAACTATCGGAAGAGCCGCCTACCATGCAGTAACTACAATGGGTTGAGATCCCTAGGAGTCCCCTCACCCCTCTGGCGAGTAGCCTCCCTCTCTAGGAAGAGAGA
Source organism: Amorphophallus konjac (assembly GCA_022559845.1). Classification (NCBI taxonomy): domain Eukaryota; kingdom Viridiplantae; phylum Streptophyta; class Magnoliopsida; order Alismatales; family Araceae; genus Amorphophallus; species Amorphophallus konjac. The sequence continues at coordinate 30,290,333 of CM040118.1, forward strand.
GAAAGAGAGAGAGGATGACTAACTAAGGGTATATTAGTTATTGTCTATCTTAACTCACGCTCCATCATGATTAAGTAGATGGGGGTTACGGTGAGGGTATAACCGCAACATTTAGAGATATTTAGAGGATATTCTTGATAATAGGTCTAAATTAGGGATTTATTTGACAATATGGATATTTACATAGATACATATATGCAAAAAACCTATTTTAAATATATTTATCAAGTTCTAATATGTGCTACATTTAATGGAATATTTTGATGAATATATAAAATATCAGGTTGAGGGGATATAATAGAGGATATTAAAGATTCTAGAGATATAACGCGAGGATAAGTTAGTCTTTTCTTTCTTAATCCACCTAATGTAAACCTAAATGAATGGCATATGATAGTGAGGATATATATAATACAATATATTTTATTATATGGGTATATATGATAATTTTACAAATTGGGTTATGAAGTATTAGTATTCGAGATTACGTAAAGAGTTTGGTGTTGGTCTTTTTCTTATTTCACTTGAGAGAACTCATTTGTTTCAACTGTAAAACAAAAAAAAAATGAGCCTAAATTCATGTGTAAATTTTCATAAATTTGTTCACAATTATATGTAGCATTTTTTTAACTGAAAGGTAATACTTGTAAGGTGTGAAATGAGGGAGTCCGTTCATCCCTTCATTGCGAAAGGGACAGGACGTGCTACCCCGGTCATCAGGCAAGAGATTTTCCAATAATAAGTGCAGAAAGAAAAGGAACATACATGAGACACTCTTATGAGGAAAGGAGGAGCCAATTATATGTAGCATTCGACAATGAGACTGTTATTAGGTAAACATATGTACTCGTGCCCATAATTAGTTTAGTGGGTCTTAAATCAGTCCATATCCATTTGAGTAATGCTTTGTACAACGTTGCCGTTACAATTAGGCCTCCTAAAATTGCAACACACGCTCATATTGGTCCACGAGGGCGTGACTTGGCGCTAGCACTTCACACTGGGCCCGAGGCCATCATTTACACCTTCGCAGAGAAACCGAGGCCATCATTTCCCCTGTAAAGCGCACAAAAAATCTTGAGCCAAATCCCTATTTTGCCCTTGTCATTCCCTAATCCTCACCTTCAGCGGGCATGAAATTGAAACTAAAATAGAACCCTTGCCCTTGGAGCAGAAAGTGAAAGCTCAGAAGATTTGTAAGCTGTCAACTGTGGGTTAACTCGAACGGATCTGAGAGGGGCCAAAAACACAACCCAAAAACAAATGGAAATAGAACGAAGAAATCGATGAATTGAGCAGGAAATCTCCTACCATTTGTTGTTCCTAATCTCTGATGACGATCGGTTTCTTTGTGCTAGGTGAAACGATACGACAAGATCGTAGAGCTCGAGTGGCTGTCCAACTTCATGGAGGAGTCCTCCAGCGAGGACATGCCGTGGTTGCAACTGATCTCGAGGGTGGCCAAGTCATCGTCCTCTCTGGCATCGGCGAGTGAGGCATCTGTTGGTGCAGCGGCCCCAGGGGCTGCCTCCGCGCAAGGGGGCGAAACGATGTCCCACATGCAGACGCATGTTCTCGGGAAGGCCCAAAGCAAGCACTCCAACCCAACCCCCTCTAGCTGGTCCTCCCACCTGCTCGTGCTCTGCTCGGCGGCGGTGGCAGAGGGGCCCGGTGGGATGGGTTAGTGGTGATGGTGGTGTAGATGGCGAGGGACTGGATGGTGACAACCAGCAGGAAGGCGGCGATGAAGAAGATGACACCTATGGAGTCCGGAGCCTTCTTGTGGGGTTTTAAGGTGGAGATCTTGGCTCCCTTGTGGGGAGGTGGGAAGGATGATGAGGGTATATCCATGGCGGGTCTTAGGCAAGAGTTGCATTTGCTGCATGTCCTTCTTTTTAGTGCAATATATTTCAATCCAATGTAATTGAGTTCTTGTGAAATATATTCCAGTTATGTGCAATATGTTTCAATCATGTATAATCTGTTTCCTTTCAGTGTAATATATTTCAGTCATGTGCAATTGAGATCCTTCATGTTAAACATATTTCATTTATGCATAATGGACTGTAGGGTGTATTGTCTTAAATACATAGAGTGCTTTTCAAAGAAGGTAGATGTAACGACCCAAGATCCGCATATCGGGAAGAACCCGATACCTTCGAATTCTGGCCCGCTTCCCACGAGCCGTAGGGCTCGGAAGGGCTAAAAGGTGTGTGGAGGTACAGAGAAATAAGAAATAAAGCAGGACAACTCAACAATTAACAGAAATAAATAAACAACTACAGAGTCCAGTCCAACTAAAGTACAGTCTAAGGCAGAGAAGCGTACCCAACACCGAGTGAACACTCGGCCCGGCGAGCTGGCAACTACAAACCTCCGCGCAGCACCCTCGAAACTCGAGGAAGAACCGTCACACCTGAAAAGTAGGGGTGAGCCTCCTATCACTGGCTCAGTAGGGGTCCCGCGGAACCCCAACCGTAAACAACGACGGTAGCGGAAAGTAGCAACAACAGAAGGAACAGCAAACCCAGTGGCCGGTAAAACCTTGGCTCTACAGCTACTCCTACTGGAACTGAAACCAACACCCCGATCTCACAGTCGGGAAACCACCGGTCTAACGGAAAGACCTCTGGCTACACCGCCAGAAAACAAACCACGACAACCCTGTCATGGAGGCCCGTCTCATAGACAAAGGCCCAACCCAAGACCACGCGGTCTAGGAACACGGTCACGACCTAGCCATTGTGAACCCTACACTATCTAGGAAAAACCCTCGGTGACGCTCACCGAAAACCCTAGACCTCTACCTCGGGAAACACACAGAACTTACACGCAAAACCACATATCGTAGACGAGAAACAGAAACTCAAGTCACGAGAATCTCACGTCACGTGACGGGAGTACCTATCCACCAGAAGCAAGGCCGGATGCGTCCACTGACGACTTAGTTCGCAGGCCCAGGTGTCTCCCTACGACACCCCAGGCGGAGACTGAGACACCGTATAGTAACCAGGAACACATAACAAGGACTAGCTGGGGTCGCGCTGGTCAGCGCGGGTCTGTCGCCCCCAACCACTTATGCACACACAGACCATGCGCCCTAGGTCAGATCCTCTAAATGGTTCTTCCCCCAAGCCTAAACTCAGGCTGCGCGAAGGGACCCTACGGTAACCAGACTAAAAATCGTCTCTCTTGGGTAAGCTGCTCCACCACTCCCTGGTGGGTCAGCACACGCTTGCTGTAAGAAGGCTACGACTAGTGGGGAGTCACTAACGTGAACACGGAAAGTCACACGCGCACCCATTGCGAGTAACACAGAGTACCAGGTGGCCCAAGGCCACCGGACTCGAGGCAGCCTTCTAAACCTACTAACCCAACGGTCCTTGAGTCACACAACTCGGGTCAAGACAGTTGCACGAGACGGCACATCGTCGTCGATCTAGCCTAAACCCTACGTCTGAAACCACGGTAGCATGATTCCCAAGATAGCTCACAAGCAGTCGAGTCGATCCCCTACCCAAGGAAAAAGCGAGAAACTTCCAGCCCCAGGCTGGGTGACTGGACTCGCAGTCCAAGGGCCAAGTTCACGGCCCACTCGAAAAACACTTACCGGAATGCCAATGACGTGCAGGGAAGGCCCTCCGCACTCACGCCGACTCATGGCGACTCGATCTAGCGAAAGCACGAAAGCCCAGAACACAAAGGGTCACCCAGACCCTCCAAACTCACGGACATGCTAATCGAGATAACACGGTACCTCCGGATACCCAAAAACACGGTCACGGAACCCACGGGGTGTTTAGGGTAACCCCGGGGCCGAAGGTCGACCACTGGGTCATGACCAGGTCGACCGGAAGCCCAAACGATGCGAACGGAATACATCTAACATGGAAACCAAGTGGCGGTCATCCCTGGACCGTCACATCAAGTGGCGGTCCACTCTGGACCGCAAGCCCCAAAGTAGTGGTCCACCTTGGACCGCAACATTCTCGAGGGCACTTGAGCAAGGGGCGGCCACCTCCTAGACCGTATCCCCCAAGTAGCGGCCCTAGCCTGGCCGCTATCAGCGAGTAGCGGTTAGTCACGAGGCCGCCACTACACGGGACTCAGACGGAGAAGTAGCGGCCAGCCCCCTGGCCGCTAGCGCCATAAAAATGGTCATGCCCTGATCGCTAGCTCCATGTGGCGGTCCATCGCGTGGCCGCTACCTGGAACCGACATAAGGGAACAAGTGGCAGTCCCCAGAGGGCCGCCTCATCTAGTGGCGGTCTCTGGTACGACAGCTACTTCGTTCCTAACTTGAAAATGGTGAACTCTGTGAAAAATCCCATTCCACGCCCCATTCACACCCATGTGAAAGGGAAAACAAGGAGAAATCATTCCCCAACCTCCCTAGCACCGAGAGGACACCCAAAACGTAATCAAAACGTTAAATCCGGCTCACACCCCAAAATCACACATTTAAACCCCGAATGGAAAATAAACCCTCTTGGCTCACCTCGGGCTATCAAACTCGCTGGAAATAAAGTACATGGGTTAAGGATCCGTCCCCCTACCTCCACCGAAGATTCTGCGCACCGAAGACGCCGATCCGCCAAGAAAATGCCACATGAATCGCCGCGGCGTCCCGAACTCGCGGTCGAGCTTCGCCGCGCCTCCACCGTTTCAATCCTAGCCCATCCTTGCCCGCTCCTCGCCCGCATCGCCTCTACCTTGCTCCCGCCTCGCTCCGTCGGCCGCCGGAGAAGATAAGGGAGAAAGAGAAAGCGTGAGAGAAGAGAGAGAGGGAGAGAGTGAGAGTGAGGAAGAGAGAGAGGGGGATTTAATATATAGAAAATCTAGAATTTTTGGTAAATACAGAAAATAGGGAAACATATTCCCCACTATCCTCAGAAAACGCACAACGCGTTGATAACGTCCCAGAGTTGGAGAATGTAACTGTTCTCCCTACACGGGATTTTGAAGGTTTGACAGGTAAAAATACGCGTAAATCGTAAAACTCAATCCGGGACCCATAAAAATGATCCGAAACCCACGGATCCTGATCCGAACAATATCCGAAAAACACAGGGCATTACAGTAGATGGCGAAGTTCAATGGAATTTCACACATGACGATATTCAAGTCTTGCAAGGAGAGATGACATCTAATCTTTTGAAAGATAGCATTGTCGTGCAACCTCGTATGTGAATTTTCACTCATTCGATGTAAACATTTAAGTCATTAAACACATGGATATAAACATTTCTGTTTTAGTTACATAGATGTAATTTGATTCGTATACATGAGATTGTTTAATAAAGGGCAATGTGTAATATATTACAATGCAATATGTTTCATTCCAATACAAAATCTTTCACTCTAGTGCAATACCCTTTATTCTAGTGCAAACTTCTTCAGTCCAATGTAATATGTTTTATTCCAATGCGTAACGTTTCATTACAGTGCAAACTATTTCAGTTTAGTGTAATGCGATGTTTGGACCATGACTCTTTGAGACTTGGACAACGACATCGTCCAAGTCTCCAAACGCTCAAAAAGTCATCGTCCATGTTGAGACTTAGGCGATCGTCCATTCTCCATCGTCCAAGTCTCCATGACTATAACGTTTCTTCCATTGCAATACACTTCACGAAGTCATGGGAATTTATCATTGATGAAGAATATCATTCCCAACCACCCAGTTTACTTGATTGTGGGGTGTATTACCTAAAGTGCATAGAGTGCCTATCAAATAAAGTAGATGGCCAAGTGGAATGGAATTTCACAGTGGAAGATATCCAAGCTATGCGAGGAGAGTTGAAAGCACATGTTTCCAGTTTTAGTATAATACAATTCAATCAAGTGCAATGAGTTTCATTACAGGACAAACTATTTCAGCTCTATTCAAAACATTTCATTTGAGTGTAAAATATTTCACTTCGATATAATATGATGCACAATGGATGATGGCTCTTTGAGCATCGTCCAAATCTCCAAACGGTCAAACCGTCATCGTATATGCGTGATTGTCCAAGTCTCCAAGTCTGCCTTCACAAAGAGGGTCGGGGAAGTCGCCCTGGGATAATAAGCTTCAGTCCAGTGCAAAGTGTTTCAATCCAACATTTCGATACAGTGCAAAATGATGTAAAATGATTCAATATGATGTAATGTGTTTCACTCTAGTACAATGTGTTTCATTACAGTAAAAAAAGAAACATTACAATTTTATCATTACAGTATAAAATGTTTCATTCTTCTATACAAAATGTTTCATTCATGTGCAAAAATATATCACTATAGTGCAAAATGTTTTGTTTTTATTACATGAAAAGAAATATCTACTCTATGTTACTCAACTGGCAGTTCAAAGTTTATCATAATAGTGCAAAGTGTATAATTATAATGCAAAGTGTACCAATTCAATGTAACACCTTTTATTACAGTGCAAAGTGTATCATGATAGTGCAACACTTCTTCTTCTTCTGATTTTGATCGTCTCCATGATCCAAGGTGAGGGGAAAAAATTAGAAATTCAAAGACGAAAAAATAAAAGGAAAGGAAAAACCATAGCGAGAAAGATGTCTCTACTAGAAGTACTCAAGTTATATCTCTCCTTAAAAAATCTCTCTCCTGGCAACTTAATATGTTGTGGGGTTATGTCGTTGGCTCGACGGAGGGTAGCACCCTTCTTCTTCCCCAACTTCGACGTCTACCTCGCTACTACGAGGTTTGAATTGGGTGGAGGTGCGGCGCTAGACTATGAGGAAGAGGTGGTGGGTGAGAGCACGAGCAGCCGGGAGGACCAATTGGAGGGCACCTGGCGAGAGTGCTTGCTCTAGGCCTTCCCAGGAATGTGCGTCTCTACGCATAACTTGGCTGCGTCTCCCTGCGGGGAGGCAGCCCCTTGGGCCGGTGCACCGGCGGACACCTCGCTCACCAATGCTTGGCCACCTTTGAAATTAGTTGTAGCCACGACAAGTCCTCGCTAGAGGACTCCTCAACGAAGTTAGACATGCACTTGAGCTTTGTGATCTTGTCATACTGTTTCACCTAACGCAGATAAATCGATCAACATCAAAGATCATGAATAACAATCGCAGGAGATTTGCTGCTCAATTCATCGATCTCTTTTCATTTTTTTTGTTGTGTTTGTGGCTCCTCTCAAATCCATGCGAGTTAACTCACAACTGACAACATGTAAATCTTTTAAGCATTCACCTTTTGTGTTTAACGGTAAGTGTTTTGTTTTAGTTTCAATTTCATTTCCACCGAGGTGAGGATGTGGGAGTGATGAGAGCAACACGGGGATTTGGCTCAAGATTTTTCGTGCGTTGTACAAGGGAAATGGCGGCCTCATTTTCTATGCGAAGGAGTAAATAATGATTTTAGACCCAATGCGAAGTGCTACCAAGTTACGCCCTCGTGGACTAATCTGAGCGTGTGTTATAATTTGAGGAGACCTAATTGCAATGACATCGTTGCACGAAACATATATTTCTACTCTTAGTTTAATTTATCTTTTGTGAGAGAAAATCTAATTAAATGAGAAAGGTGTTTAAAAATAGAGAACTATTTTTTTTATAAGTATTTTTTTAAACCGAGAGAGATAACGTGGGATCGAATATGGGACTTCCACTTAAATGAGAGATGCTGAGAATGGGGTCATCGATGTTTTAGTTTCAATTTCATTTCCACCGAGGTGAGGATGTGGGAGTGATGAGAGCAACACGGGGATTTGGCTCAAGATTTTTCGTGCGTTGTACAAGGGAAATGGCGGCCTCATTTTCTATGCGAAGGAGTAAATAATGATTTTAGACCCAATGCGAAGTGCTACCAAGTTACGCCCTCGTGGACTAATCTGAGCGTGTGTTATAATTTGAGGAGACCTAATTGCAATGACATCGTTGCACGAAACATATATTTCTACTCTTAGTTTAATTTATCTTTTGTGAGAGAAAATCTAATTAAATGAGAAAGGTGTTTAAAAATAGAGAACTATTTTTTTTATAAGTATTTTTTTAAACCGAGAGAGATAACGTGGGATCGAATATGGGACTTCCACTTAAATGAGAGATGCTGAGAATGGGGTCATCGATTTTTTTTTCTAAGGTAGATCTAGCCTTCTAGCTGGGGAATAATTCCCCCACAAAAAAAAAATGACGTGGAATAAAGCGTGGCCGCCCCCGGCCCCCCCCCCCCCCCCCCCCAAAAGACGCGAATTGAAAGTGGAAGCCCGGGAACATCCCTCTTCCACGGTAGTCCGAGATTTCAGGGGGGCGAGAGCCGCTCTGCACCCACAACCCCTGCGTCTCCGCTCCCTCCGCGACCGCATCAACGCAGACGTCGTCCCAGTTCTCAAGAAGACCCGCACCATGCGCACCGCCCTCCCTCCGGCGCGCTCCCTCCCGGCAGCATCAACGCTGCCAGCGCCATGCGCACCGCCTTCCCACCGGCGTGCTCCGTCCGACCGGCGAAATTGTCCTCTGCGCCGGCGCCTAGAAGCCACCTCTCCTCCTACCACTAACGCCCGGCCCCGCTGCCGCTGCCCCTACTCCCACCCCTGCCGAAGTCGAGCGGGAACTCCGACCCCATGCTAGGCGTGCTCCCTCCCGCCTTTCCTGGCACTGCCGCGCCCGCCGCTGCGACTACGAGGACTTTCAGCTCCTAGAGAGCCTTCTGATCGCAGAAGAAGCTGGAAGCGGACGCCGTGGGAACGAGGAAGAAGGGGTCCACTGCAAGAAGGTTGTTCGAGCTCTCTCCCTCCATTGTTTTTTCCTTTCGATTTAGAGAGGAATGGGGGCATTGGACAAGATAAACAGCACAAAAATAATTCCGTAGTATCTGTGTGATAAGCTTAGGAAGTCTTGGGAAGTATATGGCGAGTAATGAACATGTTCCTCCAAGTGAGAGATGAGTGCGACACCATCACCAATGTTTATGATGTCATCCACATGAGGGATAAGGATAACATGACCGTCAGATAAGAAGGGTGGGGTGCAACATAACTTTATCTCCCTTGTGCTCCTAAAATTTAATATGGCTGCACATTAATGACAGTCATGCTAGTCATCACTGCATATTCAGCGATATATGACATAATGGATATAACAGACAAGTTTAATTGGGATGGGAAGCCCCGAATCTCTACCTCTTTTTTCAGGTTCTGCTGTCATTGCTTGTTCTTTTGATTTTTAGTTCTACCTTGGATGCTTTGGCCAATCCTTTGCAATTGTCATTTTTGTTCCAGGTTCTCTGTACTTTTCTGCATGTTCCTTCTCCACCAACAACTTATAATAATGCAAGTATGAAAATTGAGACATAGATACCTGCAGCGCAATACTTGTAGCTTGTTTCATTGATTCTATTTATGTCTCTTTGTTTCCTTAATGTATTTGTAAAATAGGTGCAAGCATCCACGCATATGCAAAATCTTGAAAGATCCATGATTTTACTCATCTATCTGTTGGGTTTAATTCCTTCCAGTTCATCCATCTCTCTTTTCAATAAAAATAGACCTGCTATGCCAGTTGTCCATGCACAAAGAAATGCATAATTTCTTGCTATTATATGTTCAACCCAGATAATGTTCTTCACTCTTCAAGGCTTGTAATGCATTGCTGCCGTTGGTGGATTCTGAGTCGACACAGCAAGAAGGATTCAAATACTAACAGGAGTTCTGCAAGAGGCTCTGCTGCTCTGGTGAGATTCATGATTTGCTTTAGCAGACACAAGTTCCTTTGTCGTCCTCAGAGTGTTATTTAAGTGTACAAGATGAAGAAAGAAATGCTGTTATTTACCACTGTTTTGAAAAGCAACTGCCTGATGTCTAGGCGCCTGACCTAGTTGCTTTGGATAGCTTGGCCTCTTGGAACATTTCATCCCATCCGTAATGGTTTCATTGCCATCAGATATTTCCCCTCATGCAATCATTCAAGTATCCTTATTATACACATGTGATATATCTCATAGTATTGTGTGAAGAGTACTAAATAACAAAGTTAAGATTCTTTCTTAGGTATCAAACATGCTTATTCTTTCATATTTATTATTGGCTACAGCTGCGACAAAAGATGAGTGGCTGCATTAACTTTACATCAAAGAAAAAAAATAATGGAGGAAGTCATTAAATTGTATTGATCTTCATCCCTCTTACTAGCATCATTGTGTTCAGGTTAAAACTGCATAATTACACATTTTTTCACTTCAAAGGCATCTTTTTTTACAGTTTATATTCACATAGCATTCTATAGAATCTATACATCTCTAATATAAAACAGTCATTGTTTTTAGTCTTCTTATGTAATTGAAATATCTCTTATGTCACATTATACTCCCAAAATTGAGAGGGAACAATATTTACTAATGACCTCTCGCCAATAATTATCTCGTAAATCAGACACTTGCATTGTTGATTAGACATTCTGCCTAGGCAATAGGGAGAGGAGGTTCTACCACCTTACCTCACCCAGCCATTTTTAAAGCATAATTGTCTATTTCTTATGCAATTAGATGCAATGCTGAAGCTTTCAGAGATTATACTCACTTTGGCTTGCTTTTACTGTTTAGTCCATGACGTGTCAAAATTCATTTTTCATGACGTTTTAGCTTGTTGATGCTGGTATGTTTTGCCCCAATATTTGACGGTGCTGATGATGGTAAGAATGTGGCCCAGGTGGGAACTGGTTCACCTTTTCTTGTTTTGAAGTTAGGGGTTGTGGTGGGGAAGAGTGGGGCATATGGGGGAAGTGGAGTAGATTAGAGAAAGTGACAGGCTCAAGCAATAATGGGAGTTTACCAAACTCATTCCTATCCTATAGTGCTCCAACGCATGGACAAGGGCTGTACAAGGCAGATAAAATGCCATGTGTTCTTAGTTTGGAGGTTTCCCAATTCAAGAACAGCAGTTCTGGCTCTGAGACATTTTGTTTTGTTTTATTTTGTTTTTTCTTTCGTAGAGCCAGTCTTATGTACTGGAAGCAATAACTTCTCAATAGGTTTCCAGTTACTGAAAAATAAACTAGGGGAGGGTGAACTGACAATTCACTGTAAACCCTTAGGCCTGATTAGGCAGTTAACTGTCATGGTGATGCCAACATGTCTGTGGTTTGAGTTCATAAAAAACTGCATATGTTTTCTTTTATATGCTTCAAAACCACACCCTTTGTGTAAGACATTTTGAGAGAAAGGACCACCTAAATTTTTGCGGTGATTATCTATTTTAGCAGGTGTAATTTTGAGAATATCTGGATTCTGGTCAGTTTACTTGTTATTTATTTTTGCAAAGTTGCATCATCTTGTGTTGACTTTCATGATTATGAGTACTCTTCGATTTTTGTGAACAAGGATGGTGAGTGGTATGTTCCCTTTAATTGGGATAAATATAGAAATGATTGTGTTCAATTTTGAGTGAAAAGACCGCCATATGTTTCTCAGTAAGTCTCTATGTTAGCACGTGTGATTTTGAGAATATATGGTTATTTGTTATTTCCTTTTGCCAAGGTGTGTCACCTTGTGATGACTCTCATGATTATGAGTATCCTTGGATTGTGGTAAACAAGAATGGTGAGTGCTGTGTTTTGTTCAATTGAAAGAAATATTGAAAACATTGTATTAAATTATTGTCACTATCACTTCTAATGTTGTGTTCAATTATTGTTGACATTGCTTCTTATGTTTATATATACTGGTGTCACCTGGTTCTCTAATTGCTAGGACATTTATGCATTTATATTACATGGAATAATCTCTCTCATTTTACCTCTCCTCTTTGAGAAATATTTTGAGCCTAAAATTTCATGTTTGACATGTTATCTTTATCTAATCAATTAACATGGAGATTCTATCTTATGAAAAATTTGGCATATTAAAGATCAAGTATACTTGAGCATGGTAGAAAATATGTAATGAGAAGGAAAAATGTCTGGTAAGATGGGGATTTCATTATTATTTTCCAGGACTGGCATATGTGACATGCTCCGTTTCTCTTTGCCTTCAATTTCAATATGGAAAATTGGGGTTATGTGCTGAGGTTGAAACTTCACTGACATGTTGCTCTGAGAAATAGCATGTTACAAATTGATGAAAATATGCATCTTCTTGGAAATTGATGCATTTAATGTCAACACATATAGATGTCATCTGAATACAATTCCTATTGTTGGTGTCAATCCTTTATAAGCCTCCTGACTTTTATAGTGATCTTTTCTTGTTATTTTTTAATTTTTTATGCCATCCAAACATGCATTAACATAGAAAAAAACTATTGCACTTGCAGGCTGAGGATCAGGGGAAAGTAATAATGAAGAACCCATATCTCAATGTTGAGGAAGGTGAGAAAATCTGGATCTACTTTCTCTGTCATTTCCATAACAAATATCATTTAATCTTTGTTCTCCCCTCTTTTTTGATGACAAGATGCATATGATCCTGCAGCTAAACGGCGCTCTGATGTTGCCATGTGGTTGAATTCACTTTTTTCTGACTTAAAGTTACCCCTGGAGCCTTCTGAAGAGGAGCTAAGAACGTGCTTGGTTGATGGGAGTGTCTTATGTGGCATTCTGAATAAACTGAATTCTGTTCCAGTGGGGGAGGTGAGAAATAACTTTCCACTTTAAATTTGTTTCTATATTGATCTAGAACCTTAATGTCTTTGTCATTCTACTTCAGAGGCAACATGGGAATGTTTGTTACCCTGGACAACACTTAGAGAATGTGAAGAAGTTTCTTTCTGCAGTGTCTGAGAAAGGGTTGCTGAGCTTTAGAGAATCTGACTTGAAGCAGGTGTCATTGATTTGTTTTGCCCACCTTCTTATGTTAGATCTTAACCAAGCTAGTCTAATTATTTCACACAACTAATCGTGCTCTGGTTTTTTCTTTGCCCATGCATTTACTAAATTGAAATGAAGTTACATTATAATAATTTTGAGAATGATCAAGTGATTTATTTCCAATTTTTATTTTTTCTGGGAACATAATCTCTGGGATAATTTTCATGTTTTAATGTCAGTACAGGGACCTATTTCCACTGTTGTTGATTGCCTTCTGTCCCTTAGAGCTTATATGGAGTCTGTGGAAGATATCACTAACAATTCGAATTCACCGTCTAAGTGTGGCTGTTGGTCAAGAAAGAGATGGAAACTTCTGGAAGTTGAAAAAATGGAGAACACAGATATGTCCAGAGGAGATCATGCTCAAGGTGCACAAAATTCTCCAGTTTCAGGAGAGAGGATACACAAAACTTTTTCAGATTCAAAAATCCAGCGTATTCTGAAGGGTCATGTAATGCCAGGTTCATTTTGTGCTCCCTAATTTCAATATGGTCATATGCTTCCCAAATTTTGCTGCCTTTCACTGGGATGAACTATGAATCCCAGGTTCTTTGTCTCTAAAGATAAAAGGTCCCCTCATTGGGCCTGGACAACTTAGTTCAGGTTAATGAAGACTTTTATCACCTTAAATGACTTTTTATGACATAACATGATGATATACTCTATGCTTATGAAGTTTGATGCAAGTCACAATTTATTTGCAAGAGATATGCAACGACTTAAAATCAAATTCCCTACATTCTGCATGAACATGTCACCAATGACTTAAAATCAAATTCACTACATTCTGCATGGACATGTCACCTTTGCCGAAGCTGGCTAGGGAAGCTAAGGCAGCAAAGGCAAAAGCAGCGAAATCGCTACCAGAGGGGAGGTGCAGTGTGTAGGAAAGGGGTAGGTTAAGAGGGGCAGCTGAGGAAGTCTTTGTGTTTCCTTAGCCGAGGGCTGGGTGGCCTGTTCTATTGTACTTAGCCGTTCTTTGGGCCCTTGGGGGACGGGGATCGTGGAGAGGGCTCTTTTGGTGTGTCAAAGAGGGGTAGAGTAAGGGAGTTATCAGGTTTTGGGTGGCTGGTGGTTTTGTTTTCTAAGTCTTTGTTGTGGGTGGTTTTGTTGGTCTAAAGGGTTTTGTTCCTTTCTTTGGTTTGCTCCCCGGGCATGGAGTAGTCTGCCGTCTTTTGTACTTGGGAGATTTGTAGGAGCTCTCCCTCCATACTTGTAATTTCTTTACCTTTTTTCTTTTATATAATCTGTGTTACTATCCACTTTCAAAAAGGAAAACATGTCACCTTTGCCACTGTGCAACTTTCATAAAGGGCGCTATAGCTAGGAAACCCTTCCTCGAGCCTTGAATCAACTCTACTGTTTTATACTCCCCCAAAAAGGTCTCCTGGGGCCAGAAGGCTTCTGATGCCCCTTGCACTATAGAGACCCATAATCACCTCTTCATTCATTTCTTCCTCTTGCTCCTGCATAGAAGCATTCGCCAGCATCGAGGGTGATTGATGACACTCCCAAGAGCCTCAAGAGACAGCATGCACAAATGCCTGACATCCCTTTCCGCCCACTTTGCAATTCTCTGCACATGTCCCTTCCCCCACAACCCTGGCATTGAATCATGCACCTTCATGATCACGTGGTCTCGCTGGAGACACCAAAATCAGAGAGCTCCTATAAACCAGAAGCCAAAGCAGTCCTTCAGCCTCTTTGGGTGATGGAAGAGGCATTTTCAGATATTTTTTGAAGTTGTTTGAATGCTAAGAGGGTCGCTGGATGAGCTAGGATTGCCTAGATTGGTCCAGGCCAGAATGGGATCAGTCGATCTGGCTGATTTTGGGTGGGCCTATTCGGGAGTTGATTCTGATCCTCCTACTGTTACTGATTTAGATGACGATCGACACATTATAATTCAATTGCATTTTGATTTTGCAGACTGTGATAAGTGATTTTGGTGGATGATGTCACGTAATGAAAGCACATTTGTGGTTTGTCCCTTATGGTCGGGGAATCCAGTCCTTGTCCAAAATTGTCTAGGTCATGGTTAGGCCCCATGGATGCCCCTTTATTTGGACAATAACAGGTCCAAAACTATTACACTGGCCAATAGGACAATAAGTGAGGTTTTCACTTATGCATGAAGCCATAAACATGGCCAGGAGGAGGGGAGCCTGCTAGGGTTACCTCGGAAGGGAAGAAAACAAGTCATGTCCTGAGTGAATCAGCATCTTAACCTGGTGAGTTGGAAAGTCATACTAGAGAATTAGTGCATCAAGAGCCCTTCCTGAGTCATCAGGTTGATGACCCTTGGTTTCATGCGGCATTTCAGGTTTGCATCTCTCTCTATGCTGCTTTAGATCTGCGTTTGTCCCTTGGGCAATTTGTGGGCCAGAAGGAAACTTTGAGGGGCTTGATAAGCCAGCATGCCAAAATTTACAACTTCATTAGGCCAGCTTGATGTTGCGATGGGAACATGCAAAGTAGAGGATAGGACCAAGTGATCATTCAACTGGAAAGCACCCTTTCCTACTACGGTGGCATAAGAACCATTGCCGATGGTCACTTTGTCCTGTCTAGAGCACCAATAATAAGTGGTGAAGTGAGAAGGAGTACTAGTTATATGGTCTATAGCCCTTGAGTCAATGAACCAGGGTGTGGATAGAGAGGCAGTGGTGATACTAAGGGCCATTGCAGTGTACCTAATGAAGTGGTAGGAGAAATAGAATGGATGGTGGCACCAAACTGTGAAAGAACCCATTATAGACATTCACTCTCAGATAGTGGCAGTGTAGTCATCTGAGAAGAGGTGAAACCTCCTTATGTTGAAGTAAATGGAGGAACACCAATAGGTTGAGTGATGGAAGCATTGCCCTTACTTGATGATGCTCCCTTTTCTGTTCTAAACTTATGAGGCTTGTTGCCTGGAATCTGGATTGAGTTCCTAGCAGAACTCCACATTGTGGTTATCTCTTCCACAGTGCGTATAGTATCTTCCTCCCTTCCCTTTTGCCTTGCCACTGGTTTACTCCTCCTTTCCACCTTTGTTAGAACTGACGGCCAGGATTGTAAATGGAGAACCATAGTTAAGACGCTAAAGTGACCCAAGGCGTACTTGAGGCCTTTGAGTGCCTAAGTGCCTAGGCGTCCACCTAAATGGTGCCAAGGCGCCAAGTCCATAAGAACCAGTAAGCAAGAAGTGTAGATAAATTTCTCTATACAATGGTTTAACACCCTCCCCCCCAATTTGCAGGCCACGCAACAGACCCCATTAGCGAGAGAGAGAGAGAGAGAGAGAGAGAGTACATGGTCGTGACAGTGGGGCGGTGGGAGATGGTGGGGCGACTGTGCTGAAGGAGTGTGTGGAGTTCAATCTATCTTTGACTCGGCCTCGCATCACAGATCGACTTGCGTGGTCAGGTCACAAGGGGAGAGTGTCAAAGGGGCGGGGGGAGGGCCCCCCTTGTTGAGGTGTGTAAAATTTTTTAGACTAGAGGCAAGAGAGGACAAACCAGTTTTGGGTCGGGCCAAGCGGGCCCAAGGCACGAAGGCGGGATCCTTGTGCTACTTGGTGCGCCTAGGTGGCGCCTTGGGTCACCTTTTGCAGGCCCAACCATCTGCCCCTAGCTCACAAAATTGTGCCTTCCTGCCCATGAGGTGCCTAGGCGGGTGCCTTGACAACTATGGTGTAAACTCACTCATACCTTGAGTGTGAGTCATGGAAGAACTCCCAGTCATCACCTGTCTCCTTCCTTCTTTATTAACCACCTTAGAATACACCTCTAAAGTAAGAAGTGAATCTGCACTAAGGATCTAACTTCTCAGGATCTCAGGATCAGAGTTGAGGCCAGCAAGAAATTGGAAAAATGGTCTCTTCAACATGCTGATCAATACCAGAAGCCCATTATAGCCACTGTAGTTATCTAACTCCTGCAACTTGATTTTCAATTCACTGAAATAAGTAGTAATAGCCATACTACCTAGCTTCAGCATTTGAATCTCATTGTTTAGATGATAGGGAAAGTGATTTTGAGAAAATTTAAACTTCCAAGATTGTTTCCAAATGCTGCCTTATGCTTTTATGACTATTGAAGGAAGATTTTTGCGGCCTCCAAGAGGTATTGTCCCCAGTGCAGAGGTGCAATTTTGTTTTCTTAAAGATGCTTGCTAGGTGAAGGGGGAAGACCTGCCTTATAAGCACATGGTCACCTTTTCAACAGCCAATGTGAGATCATTTGGAGTCCCTAATTTTATGCCTCTATATTGGCCCTTTAGAAGGTGAGCATGAGCAGGCTGGGGTTTCAATAGATGGTATTAATGCTGCGGGAAGATTTTTGTAACCCCCAAGAGGTATTGTGTCTGCACTCTGCAATGGCAATGGGGTTTGCCCTTTAAAAGGCATCTCTTGAGTGAATGGGTGAAAACTTGCCTTATAAGCATATGATCATCTTTGCTACCACTGATGTGGGATTATTCGGATCCCCCATTTTTATGCCTCTACACAGCCCACCTGTGCATGCTGGGGTTCTCACAGACAGCACCGATGTCGTGGGAATATTTTGCAGTCCACGAAAGGCATTGCCATCAGAGTGAAGGTGGGCTTTTGCCCTTAAAAGGCACCTCTTGAGTGAGGGGATGAACTATGAAGGCCTACCGTACAAGTACACGATCATTTTCTCAACAATCTGTGTGGAATTATTCGGAGTCCCCATTTTTATGCCTCTACAATAACCATCTTGACTATTCATATTCCAGTCTCAGGAGCACATTGGTAGTTCAAAATCTGGTTCTCATTAGGAGTCATTTGATGCTCCCAGTCTAGAGTCATACAACCCTTTGTTGGTGAAAGTCCTTGCATCAGTAATCTGTCATTTGGCATTTTCTTACCTGTAACATGTTGGTCCCATATATACAGGGGGATTAGATACTATATGCCCCATAACGAACAAGATTCTCTAAAATCAATGTTTTCTTGAGAGTGACAGCATTAGGAAGGCATTTATGGGATGGCCTAGCTGCAGGGTTGTAAGTGAACTAGTATGCACTGAACAATTGATGTTTTGGCTTGATAGCTTAGTTTGACTCATTCATTTAAGTAAACAAACCAAACTTGAAGAAAAGTGCAGGCTTGATTAATAAGTGAGCTGAGATAAATATAGGAATGTTTGTTTATTCATGTCCATGAACATGATGTAAGGCTTCATTATATTTGTATAATAATTGATTTGTTTTTTGGGTTTTTCGCAAACTACCCAGCTCACATGTTTATTTGCAAAATTACCCCTCTTACTTTCACATTGTTTTTAATAACTTTTTTATATCAATATAGTGCCAAAAATACCAACGTAGGTAACTTCTGTTGAGGATTCAAAGAATATTTGTTTTCATCCATATAATTGAAGAGTGAAATAGAGTTTATGAAAGGTTAGGGGTATTTTGGTCTTTTTTCAAATTCAGTTGAAGTCTAACCAGGGTTAGATAAGAATTTTTAACAGAATGCTAACAGCTGGTGATGGCAAAGGTAGTTTTTGCAAGTATTGTGATGTAGCAAGGTTATTAAAAATAATATGAAAATAAGAGGGGCAATTCCGCAAATAAACATTTAAGGTGTGTCTTTTTGCAAAAATCCCTTGTTTTTTAATAGCTTACTTTAAACTCATATGTATCCTATTTATTAACTTGATTAATATGTAAAATAAACAGTGAATATATATATATATATATATATATATAGACTCATATAATAGCTCAAAGATGTTCCTAAATGGGAAACGAGGAAGACTCATTTAATAACCTAAGAGCTTGAATTGGGCTCGAATTAGGCTCGCTTATAAACAAGTTGAGCTTGAAAGGAGCAGGCTCAGCTTGTTTAATATGAAAAGGTAAAAGGAGCATGCTACAAACAGGCGAAACTTGACTCTGCTCATCTCATTTTTGCCCCTAGGCCTACGTAGATTGGGATAAGGGGACAACTTGATGAGCCTGCTATGTGGTTGGCACAGGTGTAACTTGTAGGGATATGAGAAGGTCTGGTGATACTGTTGCTTGTGCCATTTGAGGTTAGGGGAATAACTATCCTTTTAAGTCTGCCCCTAAGTGAAGCATAGTCATGACCATTTATGACTACGTGAGAAAATGGACACTTTCATATATGTTTGATTACATTTTGCATATAAAATAGCAGATTCATCTGCCTATTGGCATGAAACAGCAACAGTATCTAATATCTTTTTCCAATTTGATTTTATGAGTGGATTATGACACCATCTGAATAAGTGACAAACTTATGCTAAGGATCTTACTTTAACTGCCATAACATGAATTGATTTCATGAACAGAAATGATCTTCATCAAGAGCCAAACTCCTTCTGCAAATAACGAGGATTAGAGTTAATTTGTATTGCCTTTTTTGTAGAGTCATCAACTGCTTTACAGCACCATATTGGAAATACGTTTCATGAGGTTTACCAACTGAAACAAGGGCGTTATTCAGATCTTCCTGCTGACAAGATTTCAGAAATGATGAAATCAAATAGTTTAGACGTAAATCCTTTACTTCACAACTTAATTTTTGGGGCATCTTTTTTTTTTTTAATGCTTCTTGATGCTTATTGCGTCCATCACTTGCAGAATGCACCTACTCAGTCACTTCTGAGTGTAGTGAATGGAATTCTTGATGAAAGCGTCGAGCGAAAGAATGGTGAAATACCTCATGTATGCCAATCAGAACACGGTTAAAATAATTATGTAACCAGCTTCCTATTTCTCATGGCAGTGCTACTTGCCATTGTTATTCTGATATTTATTAATATCTTATTTAAATGTTGTCTTGTGGTTTTTTTCTGGTTGTTAAAATTGCATCTTGTGTTGATTTTATTCAGCGTGTTGCATGTTTATTGAG
This sequence comes from Amorphophallus konjac, assembly GCA_022559845.1. Lineage (NCBI taxonomy): Eukaryota > Viridiplantae > Streptophyta > Magnoliopsida > Alismatales > Araceae > Amorphophallus > Amorphophallus konjac. The sequence goes on from CM040118.1 coordinate 30,310,034, forward strand.
GAAGGTTGTCCAAGAGATTGAGAGAAGGATTTCGACCCAAGCTGAGCATATAAGAAATGTAAGATGTGCATGAAAACCTCGTTACATCCGCAGCATCATGTTGGAGATAACTTAGTGCATCACTTCTGCAGCAAAATAGCCTCATAAAAGCACGTGAGGAGAAGTACCAGTCAAGAATTAGAGTGTTGGAAACACTAGCAACGGGGACATCTGAGGAAGCTCAGGTATTGTTTAATGGTTTAACCAAATGTTAGATATTCTATCTTTTAAAGATACCTTGGAGTTCTAAAGTTGTCTTTCTCTTGCAGATTGTAACAAACCAACTACAGATCATCAAGGTTTGTATGTTTTCTAAAAATCTGTTGTCTAACACGGTTATGTTTAACTCATCATTTACTCTCTATCGGAAGAGACCAGTTACTCTCCTTTGTTAGTTATTCATATCTTCCAATTGGATCATCCATTAGTTTGAGAAATGGCAAATCGTCATATGAAAGAGGGAGAATCATTTCCTGTTTTTATACATTGTCATTCGAGAGTTAAAATGACTAGGCATATATATATATATATAAAATATAGTTTTAGGGTAATCATCAATCTTTTATCACATCTAAGTGGGGTAATATCCTTGATAACACATTCTCACCTTACATAATTTTGTACTATATATAATACACAACTATTTAAAAATTTTAAACTGTGCAGTAATTATTCAAAATGAGGATTTTAACTTTTATTTTTTCAAGGGGCTTTTGCATATAAACCATTCTTAGAGTGAAAATTGCATATTTGTTGCTCTTGCATTTGAATTGTCACATACATCACTAACGGTGCATTTGGAAGGGATTGTGGGGTGTGGATTTTTTTCAAAATTCCCTAGAGAGAGAAGAAGCACCTTTTGGGTAGCTTTTGGGGATTTTGGGTTGTCACCTTTTTTCCCCCTATCTTTCACTACCCACTAAAATATCTCTTCTTCAAAATCTGATGGATTGGGTTGCATTTGGAAAGGCTTTATGTGAGGTGGGGATTCCAAGGCCATAATCTCTCCCCAAATGTCTTTCCAAACACAGCCTAAGGCTGTCAATAATCTGCAAAAAAGCAGCAAAATGATCTTGTGCACCTGTTTAAGTGGTCTTTTGGCATACAAAAAGAGTAGTCGTTTAGCTCATCATTGTCATTCGTAATGATATACATCATAGGTCAAATGCAGGAGTGATAAATCTGTAAGTTTAGTTCTAATAGTGGTTTATTTGAAGAAAAAAACCCCTATTTCAGCATACTCCTTTATGGGTTATGTGCCCTGTTGTTATTTTGGTTTCATGGATGTAGATGGTTGTCCTTGTCTATTTTCAGCATACCCTTAAGAAGTCCTATCTTCTTAACTCTTTGCTAGTCTATCTATGATCCTTGAAATCATCAACTTTTGCTTGTCCCCAGGATTTTCATTTTTAGGTTCTCTTTTTCGGAAAGTGGTATCTGAAGATATGACATCCGCTACTCATGAAATAGGCGATTAAAATTTTTTGATACCTAATTTCTTTTCCTCTTAACTTTCAGTTTGAAATAAAAGTAGTTTAGGTAAATACAGAGGTACAGATTTCTAGTGCTGGAAATCTGTTTCAGCTTGTTGCATTGGGACTAAACTTCAGTACTTTCAATTGAGTATTCTCGATAATAACATTGTCTACGCAGATTGTACGCTAAAGGTAGAAATGTCCCTTGTAAATTAGGTTTTAGCATTCTACATTTGTCCATTATTTGGTGAATCAAAGAAGAGATGACAAACATTAGGTCATTCACTTTAGCTACTATTCTAAGATCTTGTTCTCCTATTTGAGTATTCATGATAAGTTCAGATGAAGTTGTGAGTTTTAGTAATTATTGCAAATTTATATATAATCTTGTCTTCTCAATCACTGTGATTGAAAGATTATTCTTAGTTGATCAATGGTGTCTTCAGCACTATGGTTATGATCTGTAAGGAAATGAATCTCGTAAGGTTCATCACTATGATTAGGGCTTTGAAGAAGGCAGACCACTATCAGACATCTGCGAGATCAGATTCTGACTTTGATGACAGAAAACTCATTCTATTAGATATTATGATTTCCGGATGCTTTGTGAGGTATCCTTTTCTTAACTGCAGTAAAATGGACAATAGCAAATGCTGTAGTGAAGGAAGAGAAATAAGAAGAACAAGTAGGATGAAAAGAAAGAGGAAGGATCCAGTGAAGATGAGGTACTTCCATAACGGTGGCAATGGAAAGCCCTTGTAAAGATCTCAGAAAATCATGAGCTCTCTGGATATTTGTCTCCCCAGATCCAAGGTCCTTGGGTGAAACCAGGAATTGGGCCAAAAAGAGGAGAAGCCAATGTAGAAATAAGAGGACCAAGAGAATGTGGATTTGAAATTATCCTGGTATCTTTTCATTTTCTTTGAGTTCTCTCTAGATTTTTTTATGTCTGATAGGCTGAAATGGCATGGAGAACCAAGATGTCAATCCTTGGTAGTGATGTGGATAAATGGACTAACCCTTGGTGGTTGATGGATCTTTAGAATACAGCTGCTCTAGCCTTGTTTCTTGTGTGCCTCACTGAGGCCTCCTTGGTTTATTTTTGGGCCTTTCATGATGTTGGGTGTGAATTCTGTAGTTAGGTTCACTTATTTCTTTCCTTGAGAATGTCAAGATTAAAAGCCGGAGACTAAGCATATTGAGAAGGGATATGGAGCAAGGAATGCTATGTCACAAGATTCTTGTGAAATCTCACGAGGGTGTTGCTCTCGGGAGGCTTCTGAGAATGAAACCCACTGGAACAGGAATTTTCCTGTGATGGCGGGTTATTTAATTTAAATCAGCCCTGCTTATTCTGACGAGGCCAGTTCAGGAGGGAATTCTAAAAGTTGCCACACCTTTTTTCAACTGGTCAAGAGGAAAGTCAGGAGAGAGTCGTCTATAGGGTTCCTCCCAATATCCCATCCCAGATGCCTGCTCTTGTCCTCCAGATTGAACCACTGCCACCCTTCATCTACCTTGTGCTGCAGTCATTAGTGAGCAGGAGCAAGAATAGAAAAAGGACGAGGAGAAAAATGGTGTGCTTCACCTTGTGTTGTGAAGCTCCAGCTTCCGGTGCTTCTCTGCCTCCTATGTTGCCGCCGCCGCCGCCGCCGCTGCACCGCTATTTCGTTTGGACTAGGCCCAGGCTAGGCCTGGACTAAGCACGAACAAATTTGGCATTTCTAACCAGGGCCCAGCCTAGGACCTTTGTCTAAGGCTCTTTACTGGCACATGGATCTGAATATAGAGGGTGGAGAGAGAGATGGAGATAAGGAAGGGAGGGGGATAGCGACTGCAATAGTGATGCAGATGTCATATTGCAAGTCTCACAGTGATGACTACACAGATCATGCAGTGGAGATCTGGCATATGAGGCCATCCCCGGACCTAGCGACAATGCAAACTCTACAGCAACCCATGTCAGCAAGGTTGGGATGGTGGGTATTGTAGGTGGTTGTAGTGGTTGGGGGTTTTATAGGAGAGGTGAAGGGGGAAGAGGAGAGGTTGACAGGGAAGAGTGAGGGGCGGTTGGTGGTTGTAGGAGGTGGCTTGAGGGGGGAAAAGAAGATAATAGAAGGGGAAGGAGTTACATAATACATTCATGTGCCAAGGGAAGGTAATGGGAAAGACTGCAGGGGAACGAAAACTAGAAGATGGGATTGGGGGTTGGGTGGGGAGGAAGTGAGGAGGGGATCAGATGCCCTTGGTGTGAGGAGAGGCAGGAAGGAGGGGAAGGGAAAGTGGGGAGAAGAGATGAATGCTTGGAGGCCCAAAGGGGTGGGGTCTTGCACATAGGAGGAGCGGTTGAGCCCATGAGCTAGGCCTTGGGAGGGTGTATGACCTCTAGGTTGGCCCAGCACAAGAGCACCCTCTATTTACATGTTCATTTTAATTTGTCATTTACACCAATGCTGTTGTGTCTTGAATTTGTATTCTTTATCAAATTTTCTTCTTGTATTTACCATTGCTTTATGGGTGTATACATATATCTATACGCAATATCACTAAATAATGTCATTGTGTATTCATTGTAAAGCACAATGTAGTTGTGTCAAATTCTAAACTAAAAGTAAGAATGCTACAGCTGCATTGGGCTAGCCTAGTTGTCATCTTTTTGGATATCACCTAATGTTACCTATTTGCCACTACACATGTGCCTGTATGTGCTGCTATTTGTTTTATGGAGAGGAATATTTTCATATGTTCGAGGAGCTTCTGAGGATGATGCGAGCCTGATTCTGAGTACTTTTAACACCTTTGCGAGTTTGCCAAATAAGGTCAGAGAACTGATGATATGAGGCTGTACTATTACGGGAAGGATGGGTAATCGCAGGAAAGTAGAGCAGGTTCAAAATCACACTCCATGTGAAAATGATCATGAAGATAAATGTTAAGTTTTTTTCATTTGGACATAGAACTGGTAAACCTGGGAACTAGTTTCTGCTACAAGACTTTGTAAATAATTTGAGAGTTAGCTAGTCACAAACTTAGAAGCACATGGTAGTTTGCAACTCGATAAATAGACTGGCAAACTACTTGTCAAAGAAGTGTGAGGAAGAGTATTTCAGAAAGATAGCATTAGCAATCAAGGTTGTGATCAATATTTATATGCTTTGCCAACTCATGAGAATCCACTTGCTCACAATTTTTGAAAGTGCTCTGGTGATCGTAGCGTAATGAGGTAGAGGCAGAATAGTGATCATGAAGGAGACACCAAAGCTGGATAATCCCAACAGAATCATTGGCCAGAAGTGTGATGCTCAGCCTTGTTAGAGTGAGAGATGATCACTTGTTTTTTTTCTCTAGTAGATAAGAGATGAGAAAAATACAAAAGGTTCTAGTTGAATGGTGATCAGTGGGATCTCAAGAAAGCCATGTAGTATGAGCAATGAGGTGGTAGATGTAAAGAGGAAGTGATAAAGAGGGAGAGAGGGAGGGAGGGAGGGAGGGGGAGAGAGAGAAAGAGAGAGAGAGCTGTGAATACCAAATTTGAATGGCAAGATCTCACGATCCGTGGAGCCCTTTGGTTCTGCCCACAGTACAAGATGAATGCTGCTCACTAATGAACATTTGTAATGTACTATGAGAAAGAAGGTAAACATGGGTAGAGAAAGTGAATTCTAGGCCTATAGAATAGGAAAGAAACCCAAGGTCCACTATCTCAAATTGTCAACAAAGATATCACTTGAGGGATGCGATGATGCAAGAGTCCCCTATGATGATCATGTGATTAACATAGACAAGAAGAACGTCTTGACTATGAGGGGGTGCACAAATAAAGAGAGCATTATGGACACTCTCAACATGGTCAGTATCAATGACAACACGACAAAACTCCTCGAACTGGGCCCATCGTGTCTTTTTAACCGTATACATAGCCCAACAAAGAAAGACACACACCTGATGGAGCGGAAAGGGCAGATGGAGGCTGCACAGATGCCTCCTTGGAGAGACACTCTTCACGTCCATATGTTAAAGAGGCTACTCACAAATAGCATTGAATATAGCACAATAATGTGCATCAAAGTCATCGATGCTTGGGCACAGAACTTTCCTTATCATTGATCTCATATTCTTGAATTAAACTGTGGAAAAGGTGTCAAGCTCTATGATGTTCAATAGACCTGTCAGACTTGGTTTTGATATTGTAAATGCAGCTGATGAAGATTTTCCATCTTGAAGGGGAAAAAGAATGAGAGGACAGACTCAATCTGAGAAGAGGAAGCTCAACTTGGGAAGAGTTGGTGAAGGACATGTAAGGCTGGGAGTAGTGGAAGAAAGAGGAGGATCAAGATCATGGAGAAAGGAGAGATCCTGTGATGAAACAGTGTGATATAGGGCATTCACAAGAAATGTGATGAGATGAAAGACGCAAAGGATCATCACAATAGTAGTCTGTATGCTCAGCATTATATCCAAGAAAAACATACTTCACAGGAGGAGAAAACTTGGTGAACAAAATATATGCGGTTGCCGTGATCCAAAGGAAAGGATTTAAGGCACTTAAATGGTGAACACTGCAAGCATGGATGGAGTATGTTGGTGATATTCAATAAAGTGCTCATGGCTTTGGCCTAAAGTGAATGAGGGACAGAGAGGCAGATGAGGTTGGGACATCTTCCTTGTAGTGACACCATTCTGCTTGTGTGAGGACCGGATTTCTGACAAAAGTGCCATGGGATGGAAGGAGATTGTGCATCTTAGAAGATACTTCAAACATAGTCTGCATGAAGGACTTTGGTCAATGTAACTGCAATTGAACCATGGCAATAAACTAATGCTAGGGGAAAGTAACATCAGATCGTTGATGATTCCAATTTTTCGTAAAAGCTGCTTAGACCCGTATTGGGGCATTCACAACTCAATCCATCCCTATATTAGTTTTGGACCATTCCACCCATTGACTTGAGCTTTATGTTTGGAGTAGAGTTTAGGAACACCAGGTAAACCAAGAAAAGTCATTAATCAAGCTTATATAATAGATACTTACCATGGAACTCAAAGGAACTAGACCTGCAAATTAAGAACGTAAGTCAAAATTATCTGTAAATAGAAGTTTTGTGAAGAAAATGGGAAGTCAGGTGATTCTAGTCCCACCATGCTGCTGGTGGGAGATGTAAATGTCATGGAGGCAGAGGTTCGCGTTAGCACCCTGAGGTTTGAATTTCAAACCCTCGAGCGGCGGATCCTCCTTCGACAGGCTACCGGGTCGGAGTCAAGGCTACTGGACCCAACGTGTAATCGCATTCACCGTGTCCCTAGTGTTTTAGGGGTATCGGGTACCAGCCTGGGTCTCCAAAGGACTCGAGACTTACCGGATCCGCCTCTTGCGGTGTTAACGGGCGCACCAGACTTGGGACTGTACATCCCTTCCGCCCGAATATAGTCACGGACAGCCCCCATCTGCAGTGCCCTTCTGATCCGGTCAATAGTGGCCAACGCCTCTCCGACAGAGCCCCAAGCGCTAGATGTGAGGAGGTGGCAGCCCCGGTCACCAAAACAATAGTCGGTGATGCCCTTCTAATCGGTGACGGAGCTAGAATGGCGGTGAATCACCCTGTTTGATCGGCTAGAGGACATGTGGTGGCAAACAAGGGCCACCCTGCCCTCTGTGGGGGGAGGGGCTGGCCCACCTGGTGGAAGGTGAGAGGCCTCAGGTGTAGGCTCTCCAGGAACTGGGGATATCGTGAGAGCCTCGACTTTGCGTATAGGGCTGGAGGTGGCTGTGTCTGAGCCTCTGACCTAGGATGCGATGATGATCCCTGGACAAGTACTTGTGAGCTCTCTTGGCAGAGTGGAAGACCTTTGGCAGTCAACACATGTGGGTGCTGTCTCTGCTGTCACCGTCATCTTTGGTGGGTGGAGTCCGACGATTGCTCTAGCACTCATCGCCATTGAGGGAGCTCGGGAGGAGGAAGATGGGTCAGCTTTAAAAGGGGAGGCGGCTATTTCGGGGACACCGGTAAGAGCCAGGCTGCAGGGGGGAAGGGGCTCTGAATGGTGACGGCCTGTCAAATAGTGGTTGTCTGGAAAGGGAAGAGATGAAGGAGATTGTGGAAGTTGTAGAGAGACTGACGGAGGCACAAGTGAGGGAATTGGCGGACAAGATGGGAGTCTCTTTTATAGGGTTGGAGGGGGACCTAAAAAGGGTTTTTACCAAAATCCCAAAGAAATGGCTCGCGGGATTGGCGATGGAAGCTAAGGTGGGGAAATCCCAGAAGAGGGGATCAAGGGAGAGTAAGGGGGGAGGGGAGAGGAGGAATGGGCAGCAAGAGGGGGAAGGGTTGGAAGACCAAGTCTCACTATGAGGATTGTGTCATACAATGTGAGGGGGATATGTGGGGGTGAGAAGAGGATTATTATGGAGTTGGTCAGAAGATGTAAAATTGATATTTTGTACCTGCAAGAAACCAAATGTGAAGGGGACGGGTTGTCTATTATGAGAGAGATTGGGGGAGCTAGACTCTCTAGGGGGTAGCTTCCTTGGTTGAGGGGAGGTCTAGGGGCATCATGATCCTCTGGAATCAATTCGAGGTGGGCGAGGTGGAACAGGACAGGCAGGTCAACAGAGGGGCTATTTCTCTACATTTCTAAAATGTAAGGGATAACTTCTTCTAGGACTTCATGGGGGTGTATGGCTCTCAAAGTAGAGACGAGAAGAGACTGCTGTGGGAAGAGTTGGCTCGTCATCATCACACCACAGGCCGGCCATGGTGCGTTGGTGGGGTTTGTAATGTTGTTGCGGGTCCATGGGAGAGGATGGGAGCACATGCCCAAACGGAAGAGATGGAAGACTTCACTGACTTTATAGAGGAGGCTGCATTGATTGATGTCGGTATGACCAATGCATAGTTCACTTCGTCTAACCTGAGGGTAGATCCCACTTGCTCCAGGTTGGACAAGTTCTTGGTATCCATTTATTGGGAGGACCACTATCCTCATGTTCAGATATCACCTTTGGCTAGGCCTGTGTCTGATTACAAGCCACTCCTTCTGAAGACCAGTCATACTCAGGTGAGGAGGAGGACTTTCAGAGTAGAGAGGTTCTAGTTCAAAGAGGCAAATTTTATGGACACTGTTAGGAGGGCCTGGAATGAACAACAGGTTGAGAGGTCAACCATGGTTATGCTGGTGGGCAAAATGAAGTAGGTGGCACAGGCTCTCAAGACATGGGGCAAAGGTAAAACCATACTTGGTAGGCCTGCTAAAAGGCGGGATCTTGTAACAACTTGAGGGATTGAATTGCTTGGAGGAGGTTGGGCTACTGGAGGAGGCAAATAGAAGTCTCGGGGACACTCTCATATTGGATTTCCAGGAAATTCTCACAAGGGAGGAAATCTGCTGGAAGTAGAGGTCGAGGGAGAGATGGATCAAGGAAGAGGACAGGAATACTGCATATTTCTACCGCATGCTTTAGGAAGGAGAAGAGTCAACTCCATCACTTGCATCACAGTTGGTGAACACCTCTTTTCCAAGGAAGAGGATATTAGGGTACATGTGAAGGACTTCTACTTCGGGCTCTTCACAAAGAGGGACTCCAACAGACTAGGGATTGCACTGGATCTTCTCCCTACCTTTCACAAGAGGAGAGGGAAGCTCTCTCCCAAAGCTTCTCGGAAGAGGAGGTCAAGTAGGCATTATTCTCTCTTACAGGGGACAAGGCACCGGGTCCAGACGGCTTCCCATTGACTTTCTTCCAAAAGTGCTTGGATTTTATTAAGGATGACTTTATGGATGCTGTGAGGGAGTTCCAGAAGGGAAGGGCTCATTTTTGGGGTATAAACAAAACCCTATTAGTCTTTATCCCCAAAAAGCAACGTGAACAGTATGTGGAAGTCGTGGCGGATCCTGGTGAGTCCACAATCACAGAAGAGCAGGCCGCATTGGGAGGTAGGATTGCAGGGTCCGAGCAAGGGGGAGAGTAGCAGATTTGAAGGAGTCGGGCTGGCCTGTCTTCCCCTTCTACGCCAACAGGAGGATGGAGCAGCAGCAGACAGGGGCATAATACAGACGGTCTGGAGCTGAGGGACGGAAATATTGATCTTCTCTCAGCTGAGACCGGGTCTTTGAAGTTAGCTACACCAGTCAAAGGGCTCAAGTTGTGTCTCAAGGGAGTGGAGAATAGTGATACAAAATATAGTGAAAAGGAAGAGGACTTCAGTAAGGCTCTGACAGTGTGGGGGTTTGACACCATGGGTGAAGAGGCACAGGAGGAACTGGAAAAGTTCAATCCTCTGGCTACGGTGAGGCCATGCACAGAGGACCAATGGTCTGATGAACTGATAAAGCAAATAGGGCTGATGGTAGGAATTTCATTTCACGGGAGAGAAGAATTGGTTAGGAAAAGTTTGAGGAAAATCAGAAGGGACTTGAACCTGCAATTAAGTCTGAAAAAGAGGGCAAACAAGACAGTAGGATTTGGATATGGGAAAAACAAGGTTCATTCTCAGTGAAATCAACAACTAAAATGTTGCTGCAAGGAGGGAAAACAGTGGTCTGGCATAAGCAGCTATGGAACAGGAATTTACTTATCAAGACAAGGCTGTTTCAGTGGAAATTAACATGGAACAGAATCTCAACAATGGATAGAGTGAAGAAATACAAGCCAGAGGTTAGAGATACTTGTATGTTCTGTGGGTATTACAAGGAAACTAGTGAGCATTTATTTTTGGAATGTGGAATCATCTCAGCAGTCTTGACTCTGCTTTTCGAGACAATCGGGATGCAATGGAACAGGGGAAATAGCATTCTAGACTCAGTATGGAATGGAGAAACATTTACCCAGGGATTGAAGATAAGGAAATATGGATGATGTGTCTGCTAGCTATGTTATGGTCCATCTGGAGAGGGAGAAACAATAGAATTTTTAGAGATGAGTTCAGAAATCCATCCACCATTTTCAGAAGCTGCATTATGTGTATCCAAGATTGGCATTGGTCTGCTTTCAGCTCCAATGCCATCCAATCGAGGCCACTGTCCAAATTGGGAGGGTGGAAAACAATGACCCTGTAATTAGTGCTCTAATTCCTGGAGGTCTTTGCCTCTGTTGGAGGGGAGGAGGGTGTTTACTTCTTCTATCATGAATCTACAGTCTAGGTAGACTTTCTGGGTTTTGCTTTATATGTACTCTTTATTTATGCTTTTTTTTTTTACCATTAATGGATTGTGGTCTTTTGGCCACCTTCCAAAAAACAGTGTTTCAAAGACTTCAGGCTCATTAGCTTGCTGAATGGTACATACAAGATCATCATTAAGTGGCTGATAGGAAGACATGAGAGAGTTATTGGCAGGCTGGTTAGTGGCTTTCAGGGTGCCTTCATTAGGGGGAGCATATCCAAGAATTTTTTTTTGGTGGTTCATGAATGCCTTTTTGTCATGAAGACTTAGAGAAAAAAAGGTGTGGTGCTTAATCTAGACTTTGAGAAGGAATATGATAGAGTCGACTGACAATGTCTGTTTGATGCATTGGAGAAGATGAGCTTTGAGGATTGGTGGATTGACTGGATACGTGCCTGCATTTATTCAGCTACATTTACAGTTCTTGTGAATGGGAAGCCTTCCTCGCCTTTCCATAGTGGTAGAAGATTGTGCCCACATATTGAGCAGGATGTGGTTGAGAGTGGAGGTTGTAGGGCTAATTAAAGGCTTCCAAACCGACAAAGGTGGGGGTATCATCACATATTTACTGTATGCTAACGACACTATTTTGCTTTTAGTAGGGGAGGAGTCCTAGTTCTATGTGGCCAGGCTGATGCTTAAATTGTTGGAGGAAGTCTGTGGTCTTAAGGTCAACTTTAGCAAGAGTCTCTTTGTGGGTGTGAATATGGAGGATAAGGCTCTTGAGAGGGCAGCATGCATAATGGGCTATCAAATAGGAGCCTTTCCCCTCTCTTATTTGGGCCTTCGGCTATCCCTAGAGGCCCTATACTACAGTGAGTAGCAGCCGGTGGTGCAGAGGTACGAGTCCAAATTAGCAAGTTAGAAGGCGAGGCTTCTCTCCTATGGGGGAAGACTGGTACTATGCAAGTCAGTTCTTGACAGTTTACTGATCTACTTTTTGTCCATATATTGGATTCCAAAGACAGTGGGTAAGAAGATTGAGTCTGTTCATGCGGGACTTTTTTGGCATGGTGGTGGTGAGAGGAGGGGGGGGGTGACATGACATTTCCTGGGGTAGAGTGGCTAGAAGGAGATGGGTGGTGTGGGTATCAAAAACGTCAGAGATTTCAACTCGGCTCTATTGTGCAAGTGGCTATAAAAGCTAGGGACAGATGAGGATGGGCTGTGGGCACAAGTCATCAGGTAGAGGTACCATAGCGGAGTGAGGGATTGGGATATCTACCAGTCTCTCAGCATAACATTTCTTCCATCTGGTAAGGGATTTTGTCATGTAGGGACATCATTGGCTCTAGTGTTAGGGTCCAATTAGGTAGTGGGCAGAAATGTCTATTTTGGAAGGGCAGATGGTGCGGAGATTTTTCCTTGGAGGCTTCGTTTCCAAGGTTTTATGCAGTTTCAACAGCACGATTGGCTATAGGTTCCCAGACCTTTGACCTCCAACTATCTAGAGGTACATGGACACTGACTTTCAGGAGGGACCTCAGACCAGACAAGATGGATTAATTAGAGTGCCTTCTAGCCTTCATTCTTGACTTCCAGGCACAGCCAAACAGAGAGGACCAAGGTGGTGGAGGTGGGAGAAGGAGGGATCCTTCACAGATCAGCTTACACCGTCATTTCAGATGGAGGGGTGCACTACCGTTTCACCTCACGGATTTGGACGCCCAAGACTCCATTGAAAGTGAAGCTTCTTATTTGGAGGATCTCTCATGGAAGACTGCCGACCTGTGATAGGCTTGCTCCCTTGTTACAGAATCTACCTACTGTTTGTTGCCTATGTGGAGAGGAGGATGAGACTATGAACCACCTTTTTACGATATGTGCCTACACAAAAGATATGTGGAAAGGGATTGTGTTGGCCCGAGCTATGGCAAATCAAGAGGGGGGGTGAATTGGGTTTGCTTAAAACAATGCCCGATTTTTGCAAAAAACATATGTGCTATTAGATCTACTTATTTCAATACGATCTATTCTTCTATTTCAAGATTATCAATATTGCTTATGTTTTGATCCTAAAGTGATAGATCGTGCACGTGTAAAAATCGTGGAGAATGGAGAGAGAAATAAGGAACAATCACACAAGAGACACTACAATTTTTATAGTGGTTCGGATTCATCCCGTGGTGAACCCTACGTCCACTACCCCCAACCTGGAGGATTTTTCACTCACTTATTCAAGTGAACACATGGGTGAAAAATCACCCACACACGGTGCAATCCACACCAACCACACACGGTGCAACCTGCATCAATAACAACCACAATCGGTGCTCCACGCATCAGCAACAATGGTGCAACCTGTCCCAGTTACAACGATGCTACACGCACCAACCACAATACAACCACGGCGTTACCTACACCTATTACCACCACACACTGTGTGACACACACCAACAACCACCACGATCGCATACCCGCCATCTACACATTTGTTCTTCTTCTCTTAGATATACAGTGAAACACAGTAAAAATAGAGAAGATAAAGAACTAGGGTCGTGTAAGAAGCTCCCCCTTAGTAAATGCCACTTCTAAAACGTGGGGAAGAAACCTTGTAGGATGTAGACACATCTTGGAGTCCTCTTCTTGCAGTAGAATGTCATAGAAGCGCAAGGAGGAAGAGGAAGATTTGCCCAATGAAGCACACACAAATTTTCTCCACAAGAACACTTTTAATGCTCTTAGATCTCTTCCCTTAGGGTTTAGGGACCCCATCATGTTCTATTTATAGTGCTAGGTTCACAATAACAATCTTGGAGTTGTTGAAAAAAAGGCGGAAACTCAAATCTCACAAATGGAGCAAATCTGGAAGGTTTCCTATGCCGTTCACGGTGGACCGCTGCCCTGAAGCGGTCGACCGCCTCGATCATTCCTCTAAACAGGCTGTGTACTAGAAACAACGGTGGACCACGCGGTCGACTGTTATGACTGGGCCTTGAAATTTTCTGAATATTGGAACACACAATCGACCGCCTTGATCTTGCTGTCAACCGCCTCGACTATTTTGTTCTTTCCCACCCTTTGTCATTTCAAACTCGTGTGCGGTTTTAGCCTTCCGTTTTTGACTTCCAACCTATCTAAATCAATCAAGGATACTTTCCGAATGATGTCAACACAATCCAATAATCAATCATACTATGTTTTGGTTATCTTCAAGGTGAATCATGGCCCAATGGTCAATCATACAACCTATTTGGTTAACATTAAAATAGATGATGACCCAATAACCAATTACACAATATTCTGTGCCATTATTAAAATAGGTCATGGCCCAATAGTTAAACACACAATACATGTTTTGGTTATCATTAAAATAAATCACCATGAACCATGGAATTTTTCACAACAGATTGCATGCAGAACACAGGGTGCCCTAATTTTGCATAGGGATGTGCATCAATTGATGGAGCAGTGGGGCAGAAGATGGATTCTCAAAGGGGGTAGACACACATGGTGGATTATCCTACATGCAACTCCGTTGGCTATTTGGGGAGTGAGGAGCAATAGGATCTTCACAGGGGAAGCTACACCGGTGGACCGCTTGGTCTCCTTTATTTGTGAGAGAGTAGGCGGAGCTACTATGTAATGTGAATTCACAAAGCTCCTCCATTTTTGTTTTGTTGGGGGGCTAGAGCGGCCCACATCGACTTGATGTCTATTTTTTAGCTGTATAGGGATTTTTTTGGGAACACATTGTACATCCCTTTTCTTATTTTTAATACAATAGTGGTACTACCCACTTTAAAAAAAAAGTCTCAGGAAAATACCCATGTCCTAGTTCTTGATGCTATAGATGAACAATGAAGAACGCACAACCACATGATTGAGGAGACTTAGCATGTGAAGGTCATTGAAGATACTTCAGATCATGCAGCTCAATCCCCAACCACACTCTGCAACAGGACTCAGTCTTCTGGACTGTATACTAATCCTTTTTGAGGAAGATGAGCCATGAATGAAATTGTTGGCCAGAATCAACAAGGCAACAAGTAGAGCTTAAGTTCATAGAAAGTTGAGAAATGTGAAACATGAAAGAATATCTATGGGAGTCAAATGAGTAACATTGCGATGCTGAGGGGCATAAAGTGCACTGGCATTGGCATTGTATATCTGAAGGTGAGCAAGAATTAATGATAATAACAAGTAGAGAGCTAGGAGTTGTGGTGACAAGCCCTTGTGTCAAGAACATAGGTGGAGACAGTACCATGTAAAGTAGATGGTTGAGGACACTAAGCCAATGGATGAATTGGCCAAAGACTAGAGAAGCTGTTAAATCTGTTGGAACTTTATGACTAGCTAAGAAAGATCATAGCAGTAGCAGCAGTTGTATCTTCAACAAGATGCCTCTCTGTTGACAGTATATGTAGTAAGGGCAAGTGACAAAGCTGGAAAATTTGGACATGACAGGTTCATGGACTGGACTATGAGGACATGTAGAACAAGTGGAAGCAGTAGGGACAATGTCGGGACCTAGTGGAGGATGTGCAATTTCATGAAATTGAGTTTCCTCAACAGTGAACCTAAGATCTGTATCCTAGGAAGCAGGGGAAGAGCACTTAGCTCATAGAGTCTCGAACTCTAACAGAGATGCATTGCCAAAAGGTGGAGCCAATGGTGACCTTAGCCCTCTTTGTTATCTTGTAGGCCTTGTGCCATCTGTATTCTTCTTTTATCATCATTAACCAAATTGGGTGGAAGTAGTACACTGCTACACCTTAGCCTTTAAAAAAAGGTAGAGCCGACGGTGATCATGCTATCTCTAGCACTAGACTGCTTAAGAATTTGGTGGTGGCTTATTCAACATGCCAAGCGTGGCCAAACAATGATGTAAAGAGGTATGAACTCATGTGCAAGGTGCTCACCCTCACGAGCATGAATAGCATCCTGATGGAGCTGAGATTCCTGGCAATACCAGCCTGAATATGTGTGCGGGTTTGGGCTGTGTATAACTAGCGGGCATAAGAGGAGGAGACCGCTGGTTCAAGGTGAATATAGGGGCCGATCAAACAAAAGATATACGCCATGAGCTCATTGTCAGTGCTTAAACTAGGAGAGGTACAGGGGGATGAACTTTGCTAGTAGTGAAGCTGCTCGAGAAAGAGGTAGCAGAAGGGAGTGAAAATGTGCCATCAGCATCACCACAAGTTCACAAACTTCTAAATTGGACTGGAATTGGAGTGCTCACATTCCATAATTGCTGGCGCGAACAAATTGGATGTCCACTTTAGGAATATTGTGGATGCAAAAGCTACCATGGATACAATGAATAATGATAGTGAAGCAATTAGCTTGGAGGGTGGATGGCAAAAGAGACCCCTAGATTTCTTTAATAGGACTTTGAATCACTAAATTGTGCACAATCACCCCCTAAAAAAAACCCTTTCTTTTCCCAAAGGATAGGACTTTCCATACTGTAGGAAGCAGCAGAAATGGTTGGTGGCTGCTGGTGTGTCCCTGGCAACTAGCCGGAACAGCAGTAGTAGTGAAAGCAACTGTGGGAACAGCTGTTGGGGCAAGAACAGTATGTGCACATACTGGTTGTTTGAATGGCAATGGGGATGATGCCACGCTGCAGCAGTTGTTGCCATAGAGCTCCTATCGGGTGCCATGTCAGAGCAGCGGTGGTGGGAAGCAGTATCATCAAGAGTAGGAGAGTCTGCAAGGACTACCGGCAGCACCTGGAGTAACACATCTGACAAATGGAGGTGCCTACATTTGGACCAACTGCAAAGACAACATGTGGTAGGAAAATGGCATGGCTGCAGGAAAGCATTGTTGCTTTGAAACCGTGTTAGGAATAAAAAGAAGAATGGAATACATTAGCGTTAATGTGGGCCTTGGCCTGATATCTATACAAGTACAATTGTGTTATCATACTACAAGAAACCGTATTTGTACATCCTATATGCACGAATCATGATTGTACCGGTACTCTAATAGCATGAGAACAGAGTCGTGTGGGCAATACCAGCTTGTACAATTTGCTATAAACAACACCCCTAAACCTCAATGGCTCAAAGGATATGTCAAGTTGTGCACATCAATATGTGTTTTTCTTTACTGCTGTTGAACTTCTCCTTTTTGTATGGTAAGTTCCTTCTATGTGTTTTTTTTTAAATTTAACAAATGTTCAGACCGAGAAGACTAAAGTTGATGATAGGAAGAGAAATGGGGATCAAGATGTTCTCAGGCTGACTAGAGAAAAGGAAAACAGTGATATCATGATTGCTGAACTTAAGCAACAAATGGAAAGAAAGGATAAATCATATGAACAACATTGCATGCAACTGGAACTCAAAGCTAAGGAAACAAAAATGGAGCTGGAGGAGAAGATAAAGGAAAATAGTGATCTCATGATTGCTGAACTTAAGCAACAAATGGAAAGAAAGGATAAATCATATGAACAACATTGCATGCAACTGGAACTCAAAGCTAAGGAAACAAAAATGGAGCTGGAGGAGAAGATAAAGGATACAGAGTTTCTTCTGGAGAAGTCAAGAAAGAGGACAAAAGAGCTTGAAGCATTAACTGTATCAAAAGCTCAGAGCTGGAATGAGATGGAGCTTGTCTACCAGAACTTTGTCAATTTTCAGTTACAAGAGCTGAAGGTATGCACTTATGTTGATGTCTTTTGCTTTATTTTTGTCATTGTAAATCACAATTTTAGAAAAATAAATCTGTCAGGGCTTGAGGGTTTCTGCTGACTACATCAAACATGAAGTCTTGAATGTGCAACGAACCTGGCATGAGGAGTTTCTAAGTTTTGGTAGGATGGATATTGGGAACTAGCCTAGTCCATTTATGTCTCTGTGTATTCCTTGACATTTTAATGCTTTTGGGGGTGTTTTTTTCTTAAAGGGACGAAGCTCGAAGGATTAGCAGAAGCTGCTCAGAATTATCATACTGTTCTTGAAGAAAACCGAAAGTTGTACAATGAGGTCCAGGACTTAAAAGGTATCCAATTGCAATATTAACTGCCCATTTGATTATACATATTTCTTCACTAAGTATTTGTTTCTCATTTCTTGGCTAGGGAATATAAGAGTTTTCTGCCGCATACGGCCATTTCTTCCTGGACAGAGCAAAAGGGTGTCGACAATTGACTATATTGGTGAGAATGGAGAACTTCTTCTTGTTAATCCCTCCAAACAGGGAAAAGATGGGCATCGTATGTTCAAGTTCAACAGGGCTTTTGGTCCTGCTGCTTCTCAAGGTTATTCTTGTTACATTACTTTGGACAATGTGTCTTTTACCTCCTCTCATAATAGTGAATAGTGAGTGCTATCATATGTTCAAGGCAAGAAATTTTTTCAATGTTTAACCTTTGGAATTCCTTCCATAATTTAACACTGGCTGCTTCTACATATTAATGATTCTGGCAGAGGAAGTATTTTTAGACACTCAGCCTCTGGTACGGTCAGTTCTTGATGGCTATAATGTATGTATCTGTGCTTATGGTCAAACTGGCTCAGGGAAGACTTATACAATGGTATGTGTTTTGTATATCTTTGCAATTTGGTTGGTTGGCTTTATATCTCCTGATGAATCCAAACTATATTTTAATCTCCAGAGTGGTCCAAATGGAGCATCAAAAGAGGAGTGGGGTGTTAACTACCGTGCTCTGAATGACCTCTTTGATATATCTCGGAATAGGAGAAACACCATCATGTATGAAATTGGTGTCCAGATGGTTGAGATATATAATGAGCAAGTGCGCGATCTCCTCTCAAATAATGCTAACCAGAAGAAATATCCTTCAATTGATCTTTTACTTGTTTGACATCTGCTTTCAGATATGTTATTTGGACTGAAGAGATGGTTGGATCTCAATTTGCTTAGCATGAGGTTTCTGAATAATGTTCTTCATCTATTTGTTTAAAGTTAATTAACCAAGATAGATTTAGTACTTGAGTTTAAGTTTGCTTCCCTGATAGCTTGTAGGAGCTTGAACCTTTTTATTTTTGGATTTGAAAACTGTTCATTTTTTTCTTTCATTTCCCTTGAACATTTTTCCTTAATTTGCACACATTGGGAATTTTGAATTCTTCCCACCCCACTGGTCTTGCCGTACCGGACGCAACTATGCTTGTTGTCAAGTCAACTACAGATGTCCTTGATTTAATGCAGATTGGCCTAAAAAACAGAGCTGTGAGTGCCACTGCTCTAAACGAAAGAAGTAGCCGATCTCACAGGTTCTTCTCCTTACATCCAAATGATGAAATGTAAATATTGGAATTTATCATCTTGGAAATTTACTTATCTGGTCTTAATTACAGTGTACTGTCAGTCCATGTTCGTGGCATGGACCTGGAGACTGGGGCTTCCTTGCGTGGTTCTCTTCATTTGGTAGATCTTGCTGGAAGTGAAAGAGTTGACCGCTCTGAGGTTACTGGAGACCGCCTTAAAGAAGCACAACATATCAACAAGTCTCTATCTGCTCTTGGGGATGTCATTTTTGCTCTAGCACAGAAAAGCTCTCACGTACCATATAGAAATAGCAAATTGACTCAAGTCCTTCAAAGCTCTCTAGGTATATTCTATCTTGCGTTGTCTTTTATTTTAAGGCCCGTGTTTGCTGTTTGCCTACCATATGACATTTTTTTTCTTGCGCATTTATGTCTTTCTTCTTGCCTTTATTTTTGCAGGGGGTCAAGCAAAGACACTTATGTTTGTACAGATAAATCCTGATGCAGAATCATATTCAGAGACTTTTAGTACTCTAAAGTTTGCGGAAAGGGTCTCTGGTGTTGAGCTAGGTGCTGCAAGAAGCAACAAAGAGGGGAAGGATGTGAAAGAGCTGATGGAACAGGTCCTGTCTATCTCAGTCTTTTTGCGCCCTTTTATGCATTACATCTAGTGGAGAACTGAAGTTATGGTCATAAATGGGATGTGAAGAAGGGGATCTGAATTGAACTAGTTTTAGTTTTGACAGGCTTCCTGGGAAGTCAGTGTATAATACCAAGTGAAACTCTCTGCATCTTAGTAAGGAATTTCAGATTCGCCATTTTGTTTGTAGAATGTTGTCTTTAATTAAGCTAATCTCTTCCTGCTCAAAACCTTAAAACAAGAACCACGTTTCATCATTAAATCATTTCCAATGTATGAACTGTCTCCTCTTAAGTTCATTGCTGATTTACTTGTGTTACTTTCACTACTTTAAAAGAGTTTTTTTTTTCTGCCTTTGGTCATAAGTCCTCAGTTCAAGTTCATAATTGTCTAATTATCTAAGAAAACTAGATACTTGGATAAGTCCATATCTGGATCTATAGTACTGTCAGGAGATCATAAAAAAATGTCAGTATGCTTGACAGAACCAATACTCAGGAATCAAGAAAGTCTTCTAAATGTGTTGTTGTAATTTTTAAAAAGAAATTGATTTTTGAAAGATGCTTTGCCCTTTGGAAATTAGAGTATACAGGTACATCATGTCACTTGCTGATGATGCTATGGGATCCATTCCATTTTATTTCCGTGGATGCTTATAACGTGCTATTTGAATTTTATTATCCTTCTCACATCTATAGAAGCTCTATTAGTTACTCCCTTTTATATATATCGTTGCAGGTAGCATCCCTTAAAGACATGATTACTAGGAAAGATGAGGAGATTGAGCAGTTACAACTGCTCAAGGACCCAAAGACCCTGTCACCAAGTGCAAAAATTGAGAAGCATGCTACCTTCTCTTTGAGGCATTCATCCTCTCCTGGTGGACTAACCAATGATGGGATTTCTCCAAGAGATCGAAGATCCCTGAACGGAAAACCTATGGGGCACTTAGATAAAGGTACTTCAGATGCTGATATTCTCTCAAGTGAAAGTGATAAACACTCTGAAGCTGGTTCTCTTCAGTCAGTGGATGAGTTAAAGCAGAATGAAACTTCCAGTAAACAAAGGCAGAGAGGAGGGGACACAGGTCAAACATTTGCTGCAGAAAGCGAGCTTTTGGAGTTTGGTGATGCTGCTTCAGAGGGGAGATTAAGCGACATATCTGATAGTGGCCTTCCAATGGGAACTGAAACCGATGGTTCAATGAGCAGTGTTGTTGGGTTTACCCCCTTTCCTGAATCTAGCAAGCCGAATGACAGTACAGAGAAGGTGTAAGTATTTTCATGTACATAAATTTTAGCATGCCATTCTCCTCACATATCTAATGCATGTATAACCTTAGTGCATGGAAATATGTAGAAAACTGCAATGACCATTTCCTTGGTAATATTTAACTCGATCACACTTTAACTAACCCTTTGGCTGAAGGTTAAAATTGCAAATATAATTACAGATACACCCCTCTTTCTTCATGTGGTGGGAGAAGGAAGGGGGCAACTTGGTCTTTCGTAAAATAAGGCTATTTTTGTCAATAGTCAAAATTTCATCTTTTCAAAAGGAATATTTTGTGCATTTGAAGGGCAAGTAATGACACTTGCCGCTGCTCACATTTTCACATAATTTTGTTTTAAAAAATAGGTTTTCAAAAGAAATTACAAAAAGAGTTACAAGAGAAATCTTTTCTTCTGGTTGCAAGAATGTGTAATTTGATATATAATGCCATTGTGTAATTCAATATATAGTATATAGTGGTATATTGTCTAACTGTTGAACTCATGCTCCTCCTTATCTCTCGATGGCCTATTTCGATGAAAATTTTCAGATTTCCAACTCTTTTGGAACTCTCTTGTTGTAGATCTAAGGTTCTGCCACGAGATTCTCGTGCACCCCCACAAAAGTCTGGCTCAGTATCACCGTCTCATTCAAGATTGAAAGAAACTCCAAAGAGCGCAAGTACGTATGAATTCTAATCATTATTGTAGCCTTATGTTGCATGAGTCAATGGAGGTAAAGACTCCCCAACTTGGTTACCGCGTTCTATGCACATTGGTGGGTGACTCAAACTTGGTAGCAGTCACTCGAAACTAAGCGTCTTATATGATATCTGTGAACCTGTCTAAGTTTTGGTTAGTGGAGTTCGTTTTAAATGTTGTCTTGCTGTATCATCTAAAAATGTCATCTTTCACAAGTTTTATTTCATATTCAGGTCCGAGAAAAGTTGCAAGCATTCAAGCCACTGCTTCAACGAAGCTATCTAAGAGATGGCAATAATCAAAATACCATTGGTTCGTGAAGATGATGTCAATAATACTACCTTTCCATCCCGGAAATTCAGTTTTGTAAATAAAAAAGGGGGAGGAGAGAGAGAGATTGAGAGAGAGAGAGAGATGTCTGGGTGTTCTATTTCGAGTGAATGTAATCATAATTCAAATTCTAATTACTCTAAGTTCTGCTGTTAGTTTGCCCATTTGTAGTATGGCCTCGTCGGTGTTCACAATCCCGCTGATGTCCTCAGTTCACGAGTTTAGTACCTCACGAAGGCGGCTTGTTGTAACTAGAGGCTCCTGTTGCCAAACACACAAAGGAAGTCGACGGTTCCAGATGTCCAGTTTCCTTTCATTATGGGAACATTTATTCTTTGGAAATGACATGGCCGATTGTGTAGACCCACATTTACTTTGACTTCTACTGCATGCCTCTTTCACCCCCACCCCCACCCCCACAACATCACAAGAGAAAAGTAAGTACCACGCCCTATGGTCCACCCCCCACCAAAGTCCTCTGTTGACCCGAAACGGAGCAGCAGTCCTAGTTGGAATTGAAGGATAGACGTTGACGAAATCCGGTCATCGTTCCCTAAGAACTTTCTTCGTGGTAAAAGGAAATTGTTGTGCGACATGGAAGGCTCGCAGGGATATGTTGGTACTCAAGTTTCGTTCAGATGGTGCTTGGATAATCTTGTTTTAGT
Organism: Amorphophallus konjac; assembly: GCA_022559845.1. Classification (NCBI taxonomy): domain Eukaryota; kingdom Viridiplantae; phylum Streptophyta; class Magnoliopsida; order Alismatales; family Araceae; genus Amorphophallus; species Amorphophallus konjac. The sequence goes on from CM040118.1 coordinate 30,332,501, forward strand.
AAGACATGGATCATAGTTTGTCATGATGTGGCCGACTTCTATTGTATTCGGAGGGTTTTGAGTCATGATTCGACTTGAATCGATTTGATTTGTTATGAATTATTTAAATAATAATAAAATATTTAAAAATTAAAAATTATGATAATGATATAACTATAGCTATAGATTTTACATTTCATGGATGAAGAGTGTCAAAATCTACCGTCAAGTTTATTAGTTTATTAATTATCTAACGATGATATAATGTTCAAAAATTAGATAAAAATAAGAAAATTGACTGAATAATTCATACATACTTTAAATTGGCGAAATGGTAATTTTACCAGTTAAAATATGGGGTAAACAATCCAAACATTAAAATAAGTTTTAATTTTGTAAAAAAAGAAATTAAAAAAGGACCTCAAATATGTAGCTCGATCAAGTCGGGTCGACTCGTACTTGGTCATGCTGGTTCTGAGTCGATACATATTTGTGAATCGGTGAACCTTGACATAGACCGCACAATCTTCTTCTCCATAGAGATAAGAAGATGAGAAATTCTACTAGGGTGAACACAGAGAATCGATGTCACATAAAAGAGGCGTTTTGGTGTTACATGTTTTATCTCCCCCATTTGTCACTTCCATCTCAGTTGTTTGATTTTGATATCCTCATCTGTCACCATCATCTCAATCACCTGATTTTGAGACCATATAGTCGAGATGAGATCAATGCCTAAATCTCACAATATTAGCAATTTAGCGTGCCCTATTATCCCACTGCTCATGTGTGACAACTGTGGCAAAAGCTACAATGCCATAGCATTCATCTACGCAAGGGGAGAGGCCTGCAACAAGGGAAGGGGTAACACCAGGGGTTCAATGTCAAGTTGTGCTTGAAGGGTCTCTCCCACGCAGACACGCTCATCGATCAATTAACTGATCTGAAGTCCAATTGATCCTCGCGGTGGTGTCTGTTTTGTTGAAAAGTCCTGTTATCTCCGATTCTTAAATCGTCAACTTTATAATCAATAAATCGCGAAGGTTTTATCCAAATAGTCGCGAAATGCAGAGGTGTTAGAAACAAAGATCCTTGTTCTTGGTAATTTTGGGGAGGGGTGTCAATGGGGCCTCTGGGCTTGGCTCGTTTGGGCCAATAGTCGGGTTGGGATTTTTGGGCCGCTTAAGAAATGGGATGGGCTTGTACTTGATGTTTTAGCCCGACAGGCCTAACAGAAATCTAAAAAAGTCAAAAGATAAATAACTGCCTGTGGTGTAGTGATTAGTTAATGACTTGTAATAAATAGATTACTGTTCGATTCTGTTGAAGATGGCATTCTAGTTATTTTTGTTAAAAATTAAAAATAATATTAAAAATCAAATGAGTTACTCGGGCTCGGGCCGGCCTGGGCAGGGGAACTACTGCCTGTAATGGGCATGGGCTGCCTTTCAAAGGTGCGGGCCAAGTTGGGCTTGCGCGGGCTGGCCCAAGCCTAGCCCGTTGACACCCCTCATTTTCACCTGAAAATTAAACTTGTATAATGGCAGCGTCATCAAATGAGTTTCATAAGATTTTGAAAAGTTAATAATTTATACCATTCTAAAACATAACTATAATTTGGTGCATACACTCATTTGTGTTAAAAGTTCACGTAGAATGCTTGAACATGATGACATGACGATCGAACAATTATATTTGACATTTTATTTTAAGATCTTAAAAAAATACTTTAAAATCGGTATTAAAATACTTGTTTGAATATTAATGGTTAATAATTTGATCAGTACTTTATTTTTATTTTTAAACTCTATGATCGAAGGAGTTTTAATGGATGCACTTTATTATATAAATTAATAAATGTAATATATGAATTTGTGCATGTACATACTATTTTTGTGTCCTCAAATTTTATTTTTTTTGATTTTTCTGACGTCCAACACACATGCTTGCCGACATTGACATCGATGTCCAAGTCACACAAGTCATCAACAAATAAGAAAGATATTGTTCCAAGTCATACAAGTCATCAAAACATAATAAAGATGTTGCAAAATGATATTTTTGACATATTTTGTTGTATTTTACATTATATCAAATAAATTTTTGTAGGGTATTTGGTTGCACTTTTTAAACTTCTTTTTTCTCTCAAGAACAAAAAAATGGGAATGAGATCTTCAAAGTGAGGTGTTTGGTGAAGTTTTTCCTATTTGTTAGGGAGTTTTATTGGCTATTAGTAACTTTTAGTGCATCAAATTCTAGTCCGACCCCATTCCGACTTATTAGTCCCATTCCAAACCCAATCTCAAAGCAATAACCCTTGGAAATAAAATGAAAATAGGTTTCTAAACCCAACAGAAAATATGGATTGAAAATGGGTCGAGCAAATTTGAACCCAACCCAATCCCACTCCGAATCCCGATATTAAAAGTTATTTATTGGGACTCATGGGGTGTTTGGGATCACTTTTTTGTAAGTCTATTTTGCACTTAGAATTTGTTTTACTTGAATTTTTGTCCCATTTTTTAAAATACCATTTATTAATCATTGACATGTTTGGTAAAGCTGTAACAGTCTTTAAGAATTTTGAAATCATGTTTGGTCCACCGAGGCATATCATTAAGGATAGTTGGATTATCCTAAGAACTTGTCAACGGGCTTTGGATTGTCCTAAGAACTGGCTTCATCCTTATCCGCTTGCTGACTCATATGAATATTTAAGATACTTGTTCTTGTCATGAATCTTGTTTGATTTTTTTTTTTGCATACAAGTTAATCATGTTAATATGTTGGACCGTTAAATTACATGTTGTGTATGAAAATATTTAGGCAAATTTAACATCAATATAGAATGAGCACCTAACATTGAAATGAGTTAACTTTTATTTTATTCATTGAAAGAGATAATGATTTGAGTTAATGATAATTAATATGTTAAAATTTTGGAAGGAAAACAAGATATCGTTATGGACTTTTTAACTATATTATCTTTTTTGTGTGATATATATATATATATACCCTTTATGCTTTGGAGTCGAAAACATAAGTCTCTTTCCCTACCCGACTAACTTGCACACGTAGTAACTTCTCCCCAATAAAAGACAACTTTAAAAACTTTTTTTTTTCAAAAAAAGAAAGTCAGGATTGTTATCCCCCTCCTCCCTCTTATCTCTAGTAGCTCTTTCTGAGTGGAGTCCTCTATCGGAAGGGACATAGGGTTGGAAGTCCTCTCTTTTTCTAGATTGTTTGTGTTAAAAGTTCAAATTTAACTCAAAATTTTAAATATTGAATTGAGATAATCCTCGACAAATAATGAAAGAGATGTTCCGTGGATTATTTAATGTGAGACTAAATCTCGACAGTCTAATATCATATCTTCTTGTTCAGTACACCGTTCATTTAATTAGATGTCTTCTCCGACGCCACAAAGACCGTCGACCCCCATTTGAACGTCGGTCACTCAAAGTCTCTCTCTCTGTTGTGACATCCCCTCATCGTGTGTGTGCGTATATATATGTGTGTACACGCGCGCACGATTATCCGTAAAATCATTGCCTTATGCTTTCCTAACTAATAGGAAGTAGACCAGTTCGGAGATCTTTTCTTTAAAAATAAATTAGAAAAAATTGATGGCGAAGTAATTAGGTGTTGAAAAATCACGAGGTTCCCAATTTAACCTCTGGCTCTCTCGTTACTTGGGAGAATTAAGTTCTCAATTTAAACTCTGGCTCTCTCATTTATCTCTGAGAATTTAAGATTCTAAATTTTTTAAGTCCCGGTGAATGACTCGATAAAAAAAAAAGTTGTTAATATATCTGTATCTTTTTAGCAGTTCTAAACGAGTAGGGTAGAACCTCCGATCATTTTTTCTTATATTTTTTATTCTAGATATCTTGTCCGGTGAGTTAGTGACCAAACCCAGGTTACGGGAAAAAGGAAGACACTACAAGAGAACGTCCCCCGGTTGTGTTTAAAGGCCGCTGGTAAGGATTCTCAACAATGGGAGAGGAAGAAGAAATAAATTAAAGAGTCTATTGAAGGAGAAAGCAATTGAGTTCAAAGGTTCAACCTTAATGATTTTCATGTAATATGATCTTCGAGAGTAATAGTTGTTGCACATCAAGATATGAAATCTGTGACTACTCGTCTAACAATTCCCATATGTGATCGGTTCAAATTATAAGATAACGAGAATTGAAAGACAAAAGTCTGTAATAAAAAGTAAAGGGATTGTTGTGAAAACACCCCCCCCTTACAATTTATTCACAGAATTGCCTTCTTTTCATATTATTCTTAATAGTTTCATTTTATCACGATACTTGCAAAAATATGTTTGTCGTGACCCACCGTTAACATTTTGTTAAAATCTCTTATTTAACCCTGATTAATTTGTAACTAAATTTAAAATAATATATATCAAGTACCCTTGATCTCTTATAAACTCCTTCTATCTCTTCGTATATTTACCTCCTTATCTCTCCATCCCTGCAATATATCAATCAAAAGAACTCTTTTTATAAGGATGAAAATGGAATATTCTTTCAGTCTTCAAAGGAGGTTAACTCGAAGGTATTTCGGCACTAAATTGGTATAAGGAGGTTATTAAAAATTAATATAAAAATAAGAGATATGATTTTGTAAATAAAATTGTAAGGATGATATTTTACAAAAAAAAAAATCCAAAAAACAAGTAAAACTCTTTGCTTGCCATTACAAGATCTTCGTCGTTGGAGATCTTCATTATTGCATGTCATTGGGTGATTTTTTTTTCAATAATTAAAAAAAAAAAGAGATTAGAGGCCCCTTTCAGATGTTAAATTCTCCAAGAAAGGATCTTTCTTGCAAGTTTATGAACATCAACCCTCCTCTAAGTAATAAATAAAAATATAGATTCTCTTCATATTTTATGATGAAAGTTGTAGGAATCATAATACATAGATTTCGACCAGGACAGTCTATTTGCAACCGATTGAGGACATTTCTAAGCGACATCACTTAACAATCATATTTTTTACACCCAAGAGCAAATTAACAAAAGAAACATATCTGGGCATTATTATACCATCAAGTCACATTCTTAACGGCATCCTTGGACGTCTTGGTTCACCATTGCCTTCGTTCCTCCAAAGACATCACAGTAAGTTATACAGTGAGGTAACCTAGACAGACTAAACAAATATAATTGGCAAAGTTAGTTGTTTGACTCTATTGTATAAAACATAAGGGCCATAATTCCCCATTCCCTTGTTTGATTAGAGGATAGCTTCAAGCTAACTCATTTTATCCCAGAGTTAACCTAAAATGTGGTTTGATTGAGCTAAACAACAAATCCCAGATTTAAATATGACTATAATTCAAGGCTTGTTTCACTTTTTGCCTTCCACTAAGAAGGTACTTTTACTTTTTATCCTCCTCCCAAGAAAGACATTTCACTTTCCTACATATATCTATGGGATAATTCTGGTAACCTATATGCTTACTCTACCAATTATTCAAATGAAATTTACTTGATCCAAGTTTCCCCACTAGGTTAATTCCACTTGGTATCAATTATAAAACATGATTATTTCAGAATACTCTAATCATATGGCATGTGTTTGACTGGGAGTTTAGTCCATGATTAAGTCGGGTTATCCTGGAGGTAGTCTGGTTTTTACTTTGATTAGGAGGATAATTGGATTACGGAAGGATAACTCAGGGCAAACCCTAGGGTAACCCATCATTCCATATTCCAACCTAAGAGGTGGAATCCATATTTGTAGACATCATTTGAAAAAACATCTGGAGCCAAAGCTTGGGGATAAGTCCAGGATAGATTTCTAGAGAGTCCATATTTTCATGCACTCGTCATTATTTTTCCAATGAAAATGGGATAACATGTCACTGTTCTCAATTATCTCGAGACTCCCCCCCCCCCCCCCCCCATTGCCCTCCATCCTAATTTTCAATTTGGTAAGGAGTTAGACTTAGAGTGGACAACTCAATCTATTTAAGTTAGTCCAAGGTTAATTCATTTTTGATTTGATAAGAGGGGAGTTAGTCCGAGTATAAGGAGGTGGGTTAAATTATCTTTAATCTAGTGTGATTTGATAAGTAGTGAGTTAAACTAGGGGTAATTCAAACTCAGATGTCATATTTATCCCTCCCTTTTATATTTTTTAATCTCTCTCTCTCTCTCTCTCTTTTGCAGCAAGGAGAAGGGTTTCGCATCTGGGGAGGAGAGATGAGGAAGGTCGAAGGTAGCTCGGTGCTCAGGGGAGGGTTTCGCAAGAGGAACGGAGGGGTCGAAACTGGGAGAAGGGTTTCGCGAGGTCCCGAGGCGATGCGATGTCCCAGACGAGGCGAGGCGACTGGCGAGGGCAGAAAGACACGTGGCCAGACCCAATCAACGAAACCCACCTCAGACGGTGGATTTCAACATCGGTGGTTAACACGGGTTTAATGCTTGCTTAATCTTAATCCACCGAACTTATCAATCAAACCAAAAAATTGGTTAATAAATCTAGGACTAAAAATTGGGTTAACATTGAACTAACTCAGGACTAAATCGTTACTAAATCGGAGCTAAAGAGGCAAGTCGGGACAATAATTTGAGCACACTTGAATCCACCTCTGTACGAGTTTTTTGGATTGGGACCTTGGTTTATGCTTGTGGACTAACCTATTGATGACATGAAAGAGAAATAAAGTAAAACTCAAAGAATTCATTCTAGAGAATAAGAATAGGCCAATCCTATCCTCCAATCAGATGGGATCTATAAAGAATAGGAAAGAGCGTGTCGTGTGCAATAAAGATAATAAACAAATCATAAGAAATAGAGGAATGCACATGCCATCTTGGGCTTGGCAGATCACCCTTCTCTTTGACCGTTTGATCTAGAGATTGGATGGTCGAAGATGAACCCTGTCTTTTGGAAGGTTGAGCTTAAATTCGGTGCTCCCTACTACCGTCTTATCTTCAAGTTGGAGAGCGACTTAAGAGTAGGGCTGTTCATAATTTGATTCAAATCAAAAAATTAAACTGAATCGTTCGATTCGGTTCAATTTGAAGTCGAATTCGATTTGCTTCGGTTTCGTAACATATGAAATCGAATCAAACTGAATAAATCGAATTTATTATTTATATATTTTTATTCATATAATATAATATAAATAAATGAAAAAAAATAAAATTTTAATTATATACATATAAAAGTATATAAAATATAACTATATTTATTTTTAATTTATATACATATAAGTCATTAAATTTATATATATTATAATAAAATATGAAAATTCGATTTGAAATCGAATTAAATCGAATTTTTTCGATTTGATTCGATTCAATTTAGTGAACAAATTCGATTTGATTCAATTTGAAAAAAAATGATCCCAAACTGAACCATATTCACCCCTACTTGAGAGGGTGGCATTGCATGTTCAAAGTGACATAGCATCATGGCATTCCTCAAATTCTCTTATTAGGGTCACTTTGATAACAAGTTAGGATAAATTATTCGAGATAGATCCGGGTGAATTATTCATTAATTTTTTTCTTTTAGAGTTCGACGACTTACTCTTACCTTTAGAATAACTCATTCCATGTGAAATGGTAGAATGAGTTATTCTTAGAATAAGGATCTTAACCCTGATCGACTCCAGATAACTTAACCCTACGACCAAACTAAGTTAAGGACGAATAAACAGAATAACTCATCATATTTACCCCTTATTCTGTTATCAAAGTCGCCTTAAGAAATAAATATCAGAAAATGTGAGACCTCACAACTTCTTGCACTGTACATCTCCCTCTCATGAAGCCCCCCCCTACCCTTGAGAAAGGTTATTAGCCCCAAATAAGTAGCGAAAGGCGTTCAAAGTAATAATTTTTTGTGATATTTTTGTTCATGTAAATGGGATACAATCAAAGGTGCAGAAGCTCCTGTCACCTAAAAGAAAACCAAAAGATCATTTTGAATATTTTTGTTCATGCAAATGCAAAAATGATAAATTTATCATTTTTGTACCAATAGTAATTTATATGTTTTTTAAACAAAACTTTTATGACAAATGACCCAGCTTGCACTAGGCTGTTTGTTTGGGACAAGAAAATCCATTTTCGAGGACAGAGAACTTTTGGAAGTATGTCATTAGAGTATTTCCATTTATTGGTTATGATCAACTCTCACCATCAAAGACATTAATTTGGGATTTTTGCATATGAACCACTGTTAAAATGAAAATTACATATTTATCATCCATGCATTTGTATTTGCACACGTATCATTAAAAACATCTGAGTTTGCACAAAAAAAAACCCACAGATTTGTCTTTTTGCACTATTTTAAGTGGTCTTTTTGCATATAAAAATAGCAAAATATAGGCATTTTAATGATCTGTGCAAATATAAATGCTGGAATGATAAATCTATAATTTTTATTTAAAGGATGGTTTATTTGCAAAAATCCCTAATTTTAAATCCACCAAGAATATAAACTCCCCTGAAGACTGAGATGCTGCATCCTGGGTTCTAGCGAAGTGGTTTACTTTAGATTTGCATTTCATCACCAAGTGCCTACCCAAAAGTACATGCATCCAGCCAAAAAAATACACCCTTAGTCAAGCAACAGAAACTAGTGTCAACCAACCAGCTGACAGTAACGAAGAACCTCAACAGAACTAGAATGACAGTAGAGACAGATAAAAATGAGCTACTGGATCTATTTCATTGATTTCCAGGACTAGGAAAGATTGGTGATGTTGATTTAATCACATTGTGGAAATAAGGAAAGCTATTTAAGTAAATGGGGTGAAAAACAAACTGAATCCGCTAGTGATGACAACCTTCGCCATGTAAAACCTTAGGGAAAAGCATATGTTTATCCGATTAACAAATCCTGCACAAAAATCTATATTTGGGAATCATTTAACAGCCCCAATTTCAAATCCTCCACAAAAAACAACATATAATACATCTCCAATAAGAATAGTGAATAGTTGGTGAGAAAAAAATGGTAGATAATGAAACATTGAATCTTCATTGACCTCACCTCTCTACTAAGAACAAGGAGCCATCAATTAAAAGGAAAAAATATATAGAGAACAGACTGGAAGCTATTATATATCCAAAAATCTTGTAACAGACCTATCACACCTCCAAAAATCTTGTTTTCTATTCCCTTTACAGGACCCATCAATCCATATCTTATATACTCCACCCAGAAGAACAGTTCAATCTTCTAACCCTTTCAAACTGCAGCAAGGAATATGTTGATTGCCACTGTTATCTAGATAACAACCTCTAGACACAATTGTGTCCAAATATGTGTTTGCACTTTCTCCCCCAACACACCAACATCCCTAGTCTTTCTGGCACATGGAGTTCCTAAAGATTGACCTCAGCCAGAAAATTAAAGAAAAGTTGAATTAAATGATTAAAATTGTATAGTGCCCGCCAATCTGTCTATTAACATACATTCAACTAAAAGGTAGATTATTAGATTTTTACTGATTTAAAGAGATCCGTAAATATTCAAGCTGTCTTACCTTTTCTTCTCTCACAACCTGATGGAATCTTAAAAAACATGTTGAGAAGGGAGACTGCACTATCATGACACCAGTGTTGCAGCAATCAACAGAAGCAAACAGCAAGGTCTCCAATGCCAATCTACAACTCTCCATCCACAAGAAATGAAGTATATGAACAAAGGCTGCCTTTCTTTACGCCAATATGTTTGTCAGACACTAAGGCATAGGAGAAAGTTGTAGTTGCACTAGGATTTCACTCTAAATTTGGACTGGATTCAAACTAAAGGTTGTTTTAATAGTCTCTCCAGTTAAACAGCCTCATTGAATGTCAACAAAGATTCAAATAATATTTCCTTCTAATCAGAGGATGCAGACAAATTACAAAGGTTGGACATGAGGACAGTCAGTAACACAAATTGATACCATTAAATTTTAACATGTTTAATGTTTCTTCACAGATTTCTCAGTCAAATTTGAAGATGATATGTTACCAAGCGGCGAAATGCAAGTCACTCCATGGAACCTACTGCAGCTTTGAATTATTCACTGATGCACAAAGAGAACTTGGAGAAGGAAAGGTCAAAGATCGATGCCAAAAAGGCAGTTGTCACAAGGGACAAATGAAAGAACACAGCAAGAAAAATGTTTAACTATCACAATGAACTGAGGAAAGAACATAACAAGAAAACTCAAAAGCATTAAGTTTGTCCTAACTAGGTAGAGGAACTCTAGAAGAAGAAAACACATTAAGACAATTTGGAAATATACACCGATAACACAAGTTAATCCTACCAGTACCTAAACCTCCCTTTATGGGAATACAAACCCATGGCTGAAATGGGAATATGACAGCATTTGAAATAAAAAAGTGAAATGCCACATTTCCATTCGAAAAAGATATTGCAACAATGAATTCTCTTAATTTCGTTTTATGAACATTACACCTTCGGAGTGGCTGAGAATCCACAACATCGTATCAAGCACTTCTGGCAATAGGACTCTACAGTTTGAACAATTAACATGATTTGAATAAGGGGGTGTTTGCATTCTCAAACTTTCAGTGAAAATAAAAAATCATAGAAAACATTTCACAGGAAAGTGTAAAACACAGAAAATATTTTATCAGAAAAGAAAAACATGTGTTTGCAAACTCAGTGGGGAAATAAGCAGAAAACAAAACCACATGTTTGCATTTTAGCAAGGAAAAAATTTTCATACTTTCTGACTGCTTGCCAAGTAGGACAACATGAGAAAATTTTCCTCCTAAATAATAGGAACCAAAGTCCACAAGATGAAATTTGGGCAACGACAGCTTTTGATTGGTACAAAGGGGCCTTATCCACATTGTGGTGCTATCTACTTAAGAATAAATTGACTTTAAAATGAATAAAAGAAATGAACTGGCTGATTATATTATGGCCTGGGAGTTCCAAACACATAGCATGTGTTCAACTTTGGCATGCCACATGCATATCCATATGAGTGTCTATATGTCCATGTGATCGATAGGAAGGGTTGATGGAACAGAGTCCAGTGTGCATGTGGTAACGCTGAGATGAGAAGAGAATAGAGTGAGGAAGTTGTGCATCGCAAGGGTGAGAGAGAGAACGCCCGTGGGACATATTTTCCAGGAACTATTTCCCCAGGGAGAGGGCTGGGGATATAAACCCCATAGAGATAAGAATTTTTCTGAGAATTTGGAAAATATTTTCCCAACTAACATGTCCTTGCATTTGCAAATCACTTAGGAAAATATTTCCCAGAGAAACTCTGAAGAACACAAACAATCCTTCATTGCAAGAGAAAAAAAGTTTGAAGCTCCAATTAGATGCAAGAGTTATACTCAACATAAAGAAAATAATATGGAGGATAATAAAGCTGGGTTTAACCAACCTTATGTCTAAGGGGCTTAAAGCATGCCTCGCATTATGCACTACAGTAACAAACTTCAAAAGGTGCCTATAATGTAGGGCATTGTTTAACATGGCAAAATATAAGATGTTCATTTGCTGAACATAAATGTACATTTATTAGCTATTTAAATAGCTTGCACATTGTTAATTCCGCAGATTGGGTTTATCAGATGATTTAGTGTTTGAGTATTGGACATTTCTCTATCGACCGCAGTCGGTGTTTATTTACATTGGCATAAAGTTCGAACACCCTTGATTAACTGTCAAAGCTAGCTTTTTGACCTCTACAATATCCATTGTGATATTGTGAGTTTTGTTTAATAGATATGATCTCGATGATCATTCATTAGAGACATACTCTTGCAAGAAACTAAAAGACTTTCCTTTCTTGAAGACATGATATTTGCATTACAATTTGTCTTTTGATATCTTTACATTTGGTCCCGATCATGTAATCGAGTTTTCGAGTTTACATCCGATCACATTCCGACCATTGGATGAGCTTATACTTATCCTTATATCTCTATATTTGCTTCTGTCGACGACCAGACCATTGAATTGGTTTTGATCTATAATGACACTATTGAATTTGCTTCTGGTCACGAGCGGATCGTGGAACTTGTTTTTTATTCTCAATCGGATGACTGAATTTACTCTTGACTACGATCAGACCGTTGAATTTGCTCCTAGTCAAGATTTGACCATTGGATTTGATTTCAGCAAGATCGAACCCTTTTTGGGGTATTTCTACAATTTATAACCCTTCCTAGATATCTTTGCAATTTTTTATCCTTCCTAGGTATATCCGCAATTTCTGACCCTTCTTGCGTATTTCTACAATTGCTGACCCTTCTTAGGTACTTTTGCAGTCTTTGAGTCTTTCTGGATATTTCTATAGCTTCTGACCCTTTCTGAGTATTTCTGTAGTTTTTTTGTTCTCCTAGACTTATATGTTATTTCTTAATTTTTCAGGATATATCTGTAACTTTTTGATGTCCTTGGACATTTGTGTCATTTCTTGATTGTCCGGGATGTTTCTATCATTTCTTGACTTTTCAGGACATTTCTATTATTTCTTATCATTTATGGACATTTCTGTCATGTGTTGACTTTTTAAGATATCTCTATAATTTTCTGACTTACCTGGACATTTATGTCATTTCTTAACTCTCCGGGACATTTTTGTCATTTCTTGACATTTCTGTGCATTATTGTCATTTGTTGACTTCCTAGGGTATTTCTATAATTTTCTAACCTTTTCTATTATAAGACATATGCACAAATCCTCATGGTTGAATCTCATCGACCGCCCCTTCATGCTTGAAAGTATTTATTTTCTTGAATTTATTTCTTAAAATGCCCATTAGGACTTGGAATAATTCACATAGGGACATACATGCAACACATCCCCTTTCTCGTATTATGTAGATGCACGGGCACAAAGACACTTCATAAGACGAGCATCTTGGACATTCCTTCCTTCATGCTTAGTTCTTGGTGGATGCCTTTCTTGGGTGCTTGGTCCTTGGTTGATGCCTTCCGGGGACTTTTCTACAATTTTCCCGCAAGTAGGGGCATTTCTATATTTTTTGTATCTTCTAGGATTTTTTTTACAATTTTCCATAAGCATGGGATATTTTTGTAATTTTCTGATAGATCAAGACATTTTTGTAATTTCTGATCTTTACAAGGTTCTATGCAATTTTCATATTTTTTGGATTTTTCTGTAATTTTTCCCAGCAGCAAGGGACTTATCTATAATTTTCTAAAAGATCAGGGTTCTTCCCCCATTTTTCTTGAACATCAGGATTTTTCCCCTATTTTCTTGGATATTTCAACATTTTTGCAAAGTTGCAAGATATTTTTGCAATTTTTGCACATAACAAGTTTCCCCCATGACTTCCAAGGGTTTTCATGGACTTTGAGCATTTCTGAAATTCACATGACTTTTCATAACCATAAGGGCATATCCCCAAGGTTAGGGGTATATATGCAATACACCCTTTGTGAGTTTTCGCAAACAACAAAAATCTTCAAATCTCCAAGCCTTCAAGCCTTCTAGTCTTCACAAGAAACTCCAAGTCTTTCTTTCTCCTTGCGCCAAGCTCTCCAAATGCTCCAAGGGGCGAAAGATGCAAGCGCTTCCTACCAAGTGTTGGCCGCACCCTCCCTTTTATAGGAGTTGGGGTATGAAGAAGAGGGACCGCCCTCCAGTAGCTCATTGATTGCTAGAGGAGGTACCTCCGGTGTTTGGGTGGAGAAAGCAACCTCCGGTAATCCCCCCCTCCCTTTCCCCTTTTTTTACTATGAGAGAGAGAGAAGGGACCGGAGGGAAGTCCCACCGGTTTGCTACGCACTGGAGGGAGGTCCCTCCGGTAGCTGCGCAACCGGAGGGGCCTCCCCCTAGATTGCTGCGCACTGGAGGGAGGTCCCTCTGGTGGCTGTGCAACCAAAGGGGGGGTCCCTCCCGTTCTACACAAAACCGGGAGAGAGAGAGGGAGATAACCGGGAGAGAGAGAGGGAGATAGGCTGGGCGGAGGGGGGTCTCTTTTTTTTTGGTGGAGGGGGGGGGGGCAAATTAGGGTTCAACAGGCATGTAACCACGAAACTCTGGATTTACAGCAACCATAACAAAAAAAATTATGCTAAAAGTAAATATATTTCATGTTGAAAGAAAGCTAGGTAATACATTGAAAAGTAGCTAAGGTGTCCAGTGACCTGGGATGATGCCAACATTCCCCACAGGTGAGCATTGCTCGGCTCTCATCTGAAACACCTTAAAAAAGAAAGGCCCTTAGTCTCTATATGTTAACCACAACATTTTGCACAGAGTTCTTCTTCACAACCCCCCTGAAACATAGTTCACTAAGCAACTCCAAGGCCTCCTTGGGCATACCCTCATAAGCCAATCCTTCAATAAGGGTCGTGTACGTTGATTCAGTTGGCATACATTCTCTAGACACCATATATGCAAATAAGTCAATTGCGCGATCTGTTTGTCGAGCTTTGCATAGACCTAGAATAATAGCATTGTATGTGTTGGCATTGGCTCTGGTACCCAGATTATTCAACTCGTGGAACATCCTGATTGCTTCCTCAATCTTGCCCTCTCTACTAAGCCCAGCTACAATTGATGAATAAGTAATTATATCAGGCCGGAGTCCTTTTGACACCATCTCTTCCAAAAGTTTTAGGGCTATTTCTGTTTTACCCACTTTTGAGAGCCCATCAATGACTGTGTTGTATGTGATCAGCACAGGGGAACACCCTTTGCTACCAAGCTGATGAAGCATCTCCACGGCAATTTCAACCTTTCCATCCTTGCACAGAGCAGTGAGCAATGTGTTGTATGTCACGATATCTGGGTAACACCCTCTAGAAGCCATTATTTCCAAGTATTCAATTGCCCTCTGCATCTTCTTTTCCTTGCAGAACCCATGAAGCAGCGGATTATAACTCAATGAATTGGGCGTGCACCCGTACTCCGGCATTTTTTCTAACACATTAATCGCGCGCCCCAGCAACCCTTTGCGGCACAAGAAGTTGATCAAGATGTTGAAGGTCACGACACTCGGCGAGCAGCCCTTCTGAACCATGTCCTCCAAGAATTTCTCCGCGTCCATCCACCTCCCCGTGCTGCACATGCTCCGCAGGATGATATTGTGACTGATGACATTCGGATTGCAACCGTAGGAGGGCATGCGGTTCAGGAACTTGATCGCCTCGTCCAGCCTCCCTTCCTTGCACATCCCATTTATGAGGACGTTGTAGGTGACCACGTCGGGGTTACATCCCTTGCTCCTCATCTCATCCAGAAGCTTCATGGCCTGCCCCACTCCGCTCTCCTTGCACGTGGCTTCTATCAGAATGGTGTAGGTGAAGACGTCGGGTTGGCACCCTCTCTGAAGCATTCCGTCGAGCACCTCCAGGGCCTGCTGGAGCTTGCCCCTCTCGCACAGGCTCTGGAAGATGGTGTTGTAAGTCACGACGTCCGGCGACACGCTCATGTGGTCCAACACGCTCAACGCGTTGTCGGTCTCACCGAGCTTGCAGAAGCCGCTGATCATGACGTTGTAGGTGATGACGTCCGGGGCGGCCCCAGACTTCTCGATTATGCGGAGGACCCGGCCGGCCTTGCGCGTCTCGCCGAGCTTGGAGAGGCCCCGGATGAGGCTGGTGCAGGGGATGATGTCCGGGATCTCCCCTCGCCGGTACATCCCTTCCAGCAGCCTCAGCCCATCTTCCAGCTCCCCATTCCGGACGAGGCGGTGCAGCCGCTCGTTGCTCTTCAGCCCCTCGACCCCACGAACGAAGCGCCTCCCGCCGCCGCCGCCGCCGCCGCCGTTGGGCGTCCCTGACGCCGCCGGCTGCCGGCCGCTGAAGCCGAGTGAGGGCTCGGCCACGGAGACCGCGGCGACGCGGCTCCTGCGGCCCCGCCGCCTCCGCCGCCGGGGCCTTTCGGGAGGTTCCCCCACTGTCTCGGAATCGGAGGAGGTAACCGGAGCCCGACAGAAGCCCAGGGCGGCAGCGCGGCGGTGGTAGCAGTAGCTCCCCTGCAGCTTCGCGCACTGGTTGAGGAAACCGTTGGCACGGCTCGATATGACAGCGGATGCCGCCGCGGAGGCGGAGCAGGTGGAGGGCCTCGCACTGCAGTGGCTGCTACTGCTGTAGCTACGCCGCACTGGTGAGAGGACGCCGGCGAAGTCGCCATCGCCGCCTATTCCTGTGGCGGCGGCGCCGACTCTCCGGTTCCCTCCACCGCCGCTGCAGGGAGTGCCCGGGAGGAAGGGAAAGCGCGGCTGCTGTGACGATATCATCATTCATCATATCACCACTCACGGGATGAGCCTGCCACTAAAATAGAAGAAGGCCACCTTAACGTGCGCCTTCGATGTCCATGTACGTATCGTCCACCTACAGAAACGACAAACGTTTGTTAACTTCCCTCGGAGTAATTCAACTCACTCTATTGTATATTATTTGATTAATGAATATATTTTATAAGAGTTTTAATTGTGAATTACAATTCCTAAGTTTGTGAGTTGAGTGAGAGTTCAATAGAAATTGAATTCACATTTTATTGAGTGAAATTGAAAATTTATTAAGAGTTAAATTCCCATTTAGTGAAACAATCATGAATTGAATTCAAATTTTAGCCAATTTAATGATAAAGAGTTTATCCATTGTTTAATTTCTAAGAGTCAAGTATTAATTTTTGAAGAATCAAAGAAATAAAAGACATATTTAATGCACAATATTATAAAAATAAAGCATAAACTTAAATATTTAAGATTTAATAAAAATAATAATGTTGCTAAAGATCACCCAAAAGACATAAGTTTTATTTTAAAAAAAATTATAAGCCATCGCTTTTCTCACGTAGCCAAAGTAAGTCCATTGCAGAAGAAATTCTTTAGTTTAACTCATTCAACGACAGCTTGATACCTTCAAGTTGAATAGGAATACAGTACGAATCATCGTCTTCTTCTGCATTCTCTAGCAATATTTCTTATTTATATGATGTAATCTCATTTTTTTTCATTCATACAATCAAATGTAATTATGGAATACGTAACATGAAATTATTAGTTTAACTTGTGTTAGATATGGGTAAGTTATTACAATTTTTAAACTAAAATAATGAGTTTTAAACATCCGAAATATTCTCTCAGCGGTATTTCTCAACGACAAATGTTTTGGTTGAATAACTATTTTGATTTGGAGTTTAAAGTTGGTTACTCTCACCGTCAAATTCATTTCAATGATAATAGGCCCACAATATAGAGTCAAAAATCTCGACAAAATTATATATCTCGCATCAACAATGTAATATTTACTTAGAAAAATAAAATTATAATTATCCAATACAATGAAAATTTGAATACATGTATAGAATTTTAATAGAAAAATAAATAATCTTTTCGATACAATAAATTCATCATCTCTTAGAAGTGTTGACTTTTAAAACATAATTATCTATTATTGAACCCTCCCAACTAATTAAGACATATATAAAAATCATATCAAAAGATCATATATAACCATTATGTCTTGTAACAAGACACTCTTTTTATTTCTAAACTTAGTTATATTAGGCCCATTAATTAGTGTTAGAATATATGTTCCATCTATCGCTCTAATGGGCTCCTATAATAAGATATGCGTTAACATAGAAAAGTCATACTTTTTTAAAGTCATACTTTTTTGAAAGTTAAAAATAAGACAAAAAATATACTTTAACTTAGGCATACAATCTTTCATCTTCTTTAAAACTTTTAAGTACTCCAAATGACTAGAGAGATATAATAAGAAGTCTCCTTATAATGATATAATATAATTTAACACCTTGTTAGAATAATAACCGACAATGTATACTGAACGTCAAAAAATTATTAAATTATACAATATCGTTGATTCTGTCCAACTATGTCAAGAAAACTTACGAATTGCGTATCTACACAAATAAATATGATGTATTTTAACACTATTTATTTTGAGAATGTTAGGAAAGAATTTGAATACATTTTGTATAATTTATGAAATAATATAAGTTAATTGTCTAACAACCACTTTATGCATACTCTACCATGTGTTCTAAGCAAATGTGATCGAGAAATTAAGAGGCGTGATCAAAATTTTCCTTTTAACATAAGCACTAAAATGATTAATACTTTAAACTCTTCATCGCTAGACTCTAATATTATTTATAACCTAAAATAAATATAATTCAACATATAATAAAAATTCTAAAAGGTCACATAAAAAGATAATTGCTTATCGAACCAATAACTAATAGTTAAATTCAAAATAAATATAATTTTATCACATATATGACTATGTTACATCCACTTATTTTCTCGAGCTGATCGAGATTTAAGCAGAGAGAATTACTCCTTGGACACCTTAAGATGGCATAACCATGAAGACACTCTGTCAGCCAAGTCAAGGTCGGAGAACAGCGCATCTGGCCATATCACATGACACAACACAACAAGCGGGGACCATCTCTGGACGCTTGGCCAGTGGTATCACATCGACCATCTTACAGCCCGTAAGCCCGACCCGAGACAAAGGAAGACACACTGTGCCCAACGACACACAATTTAAAAAAAAAGAGAGGCGAGAGGGACGACTCCCAAAGTGTTTTTTACAAGTGGCCCGATGCCGACGGTTCCAACAGTTGGGTCAAAGTTGGGATCTAGAGTCCCTGGCAGGATGCAGTCTGGTCGCGGTCACCTGGTCCTCCGCGATCAAGTAAGGATGCGACACATCCGATAGTCGCATTCTAAAGGGTTGCTAACACCCCTACCCTGGTCAAAGTGAGGGGGCTGCTAACGCACAAGGTGAGAGGGCTGCTAACGCACCCACCTTTTATAGGGTAAGGGTGTCCAACACCCCTACCCTTGTCAAAGTGAGGGGATTGCCAACGCATGCACCTGAACGTAACTGGGCCTCCCAGCACCCCTACTTGGACCCAACTGCCATTTCTAACTCATGCTTCCACCCTGACCCAGGTAAATCATTTCTAGCACCCCTACCTGGACCCAGCTGTCATTTCTAGCTCTTGCTTCCACCCTGACCCATGTGCCATTTCTAGCTCCCCTACTAGGACCCAGTTGTCATTCTAGCTCTTGCTTCCACCCTAACCCAGATGTCATTTCTAGCACCCCTACCTGGACCCATCAGACCCAGGTGCCATTTCTAGCTCCCATACCTAGACCCAACTGCCATTTCTAGCTCCTGCTTCCACCCTAACCCATGTGCCATTTCCAGCGCCTACACTTTGACCCAAATCTCATTCCCAACGCCCCCCACCTTGACCCAAAGCCCATTCCCAATGCCCCCCACCTTGACCCAAAGCCCATTCCCAGCGCACCCCACCTTGATCCAAGGCCTATTTCTAGCGCCCCCACCTAAGTGTGACTGCTTATTTTAGCGCCCCACCTAGACTGAAGTCCTCTTTCCAGCACCCAGGCTCACCAGGACCCAGGTGCCATTTCCAACGCCCTTCACCCAGACACGACTATAATTTCTAGCAACCCCACCCAGGCCTAGGTGGCAATTCCAGCTCCTAATGCCACCCTGACCAGATGAAGGCACCCAGAGCACTCACCCAGACCTCCCTGGCATTTTCACAGCTCGTCCACCTAGGGCACCCAGCGCCCCTAGGTCGACCAGATGGGTGTTGGGAAAGCTCCAGTTGAACCCAGGTGTGACTGCCACCGCAACAACCCTAACCGGGGTGACCCTTTTATAGCTCCTACCCCTAAGGCCTTTCTCTATAAATATGAGGGTCCTATCCGAGGATGCAGGAGCAGATGGAAGCGCACCCATGGAGGACCCCAATGTGTAATGACCTAAGATCCGGATACCGGGAATAACCCAATACCATTCGAATCCTGACACGCCGTCCACGAGCCGGGAGGGCTTGGAAGGGCTAAAAGGAGTGTGGAGGTACAAAGAAATAGAAAATAGAGCAGGACAATTCAATAATTAACAGAAATAAATAAACAACTATTACAACAGAGTCAGTCCAACAGAAAGTACAGTCTAATGTAGTAAAACGTACCATATGTCAAGTGAACACTCGGCCCGGTGAGCTGACAACTAAGAACCTCCGAGCAGCACCCTCGAACCTCGAGGAAGAACCGCCGCACCTGAAAAGTAGGGGTGAGCCTCCTGTCACTGGCTCAGTGGGGATCCCGCGGAACCCCAACCGAGAACAACAACGATAGCGGAAGGGAAAACAACTACAACTACAACAGGAACAGCGAACCGGTGGCCGGTCAAAACTCGGCACTACATCTACTCCTACTGTACTGGTCAAATAGAAAGAGAAATCCTGATCTCACAATCGGGAATCAGACCACTCTAACACCAGACCAATTGAGGAAACACTCACGACAACCCTGCCGCAGAAGTCTGCCTGTACAGGCACGACCAACCGAGACCGCACAATCCCACACTGGCACGGTGAAGCCTCGGCAATCCCTACCAAGCACGACCCCGACTAGACCCTTGTTCTGTGGTAACTTGTACGGTGTCTCGATCTCCGCCTGGGGCGCCGCAGCGAGACGCCTGAGGCTGTAGACTAAGTTGTCAGTGGACGCATCCGGCCTTGCTTCTGGTGGGCAGGTACTCCTGTCATGTGAGACGTGACTCTCCTGTTTCCGAGTTCTGTTTCTCATCTGCGAGACGTAGTTTCTAGACCGTTCCAGCGTGCTTTCCGAGGTGGTGGCCAGGGGTGCTCAGTAGGGATTGTCGAGGCTTCGCCGTGCCAATGTGGGATTGTGCGGTCCCTGTTGGTCGTGCCTGTGCAGGCAGACTTCTACAGTAGGGTTGCCGTGAGTGTTTCCTCAGTAGGTCTGGTGTTAGAGTGGTCCGGTTCCCGATTGTGAGATCGGGATTTCTCTTTCTGTTTGACCGGTACAGTAGGAGTAGCTGTAGTGCTGAGTTTTAACGGGCCACCGGTTCGCTGTTCCTGCTGTAGTTGTAGCTGTTTTCCCTTCCTCTACCGCCGTTGTTCTCGGTTGGGGTTCCGCGGGATCCTTACTGAGCCAGTGACAGGAGGCTCACCCCTGCTTTTCAGGTGTGGCGGTTCTTCCTCGAGGTTCGAGGGTGCTGTTCGGAGGTTCTTAGTTACCAGCTCGTCGAGCTGAGTGTTCACTTGACATGTGATACGTTTTACTACTTTAGACTGTACTTTCTGTTGGACTGGACTCTGTTGTAGTAGTTTTTTATTTATTTCTGTTAATTGTTGAATTGCCCTGCTCTATTTTCTATTTCTTCGTACCTCCACTCTCCTTTTAGCCCTTCCGAGCCCTCCCGGCTCGTGGGCAGCGGGCCAGGATTTGAATGGTATCGGGTTCTTCCCGGTATCCGGATCTTGGGTCGTTACAGTTGGTATCAGAGTAGTGGTTGTGGATGTACATGGGAATTCGAGATACTGCAGTGATCAGAGTCTATAAGGTCCAATACAGTCGATAGTTGGCATAGGGTTTCGTGCATATTTTTCGCTTTGTTTCTCACTTGAGAGCTTGAGTGCGCTGCGCGGCGCTGTGAAGGTGGTTGCTGTTTGCGGATCTCATGCCGGTGTGGGGCCCAAGGGATGTGATAGAGAGGTTTCTTCCCGATGGGTCGTGGCCTCGGTTGTGCTGCGATGGGTAGAGGTTGCCGACAGGTGCGTCGCTGCGGTGCTGTGTTCAAGGTGTTTGCCGCGAGGTCAGGTGGCAGAGCGGGTGTTCTGATCGAGAAACACGCTCGGGTGAGCAGAGGATCTTCTCGGTGAGTTGCTGATTTTCGAGCATGATGTCCTCATCGTGCTTTATGGCATCAGGAATGGCGTGTCTGTCCTGATTGTTTTGTGGATTTCGAGGCAAGATTGGGCGGAGTTGTCCCAGTAAGTTCTTGCTCCTGCGCTCTTGCGTGCGAATGGATTGTGTTCGTCCTGGATTTGGTTTGAGATATGAAGGTTCTGCAGCGAGTCCGAGACTCGAGGATGAGCGTTGACGGTTGTCGATTATGGCTCGTGGGCAGCAGGCCATGATTCGAATGGTATCGGGTTCTTCCCGGTATCCGGATCTTGGGTCGTTACACAATGGGCTTGAAGGTTCTTCATGAGGCGGCTCTAGCTTGTTCTAAATTTAGTCTTTGAAATGTTGGGGCTACGTCAGAGCTACGTCAGTGCTACGCGTGCCACGCCTCGGCTTTCTTGGGTGCTCTGATTATTTTAAGCTTTGATACGCCTGGGGCCTATCATGTTGGCACTTCAGGTATGACATATTAGCATCTCGATAAATGTGTCATATCTCAAGCCTCGGTCTTTTCAAAGAGCGTGTCCTATATAGAAGTCACCCTAATCTCGAAGAATGTGCCTCACTTGGGAGTCACGCCCGCATTAATGAACATGCTCATGTCAAAGACTGCGTTCAAGTCCCGACTGCCACAATCGTAATGAAGTCGTCACCTGACTTCCCTCAATCTTAACAGCGTGCGACTGCTCCATTCGAGCTGGTGCCTAACCACTTCGCTGAGACGGCGGTCGACTGCTCCATTCGACCAGACGCCCAACCGCTCTACCTAGCCAGCGCCTGACTGCTTGATGCGGGACGGAGACGCGAACCTAGGACTCTAGCTCGCAACTCATCCCTAGCGAGGGAAACGCAGGATCGTGCGCGGTTGAGAAACCGGCAATGAGCCTCGGGTATCGGCTTTTCCGCGTATACTCGGATTGAGTCACAGAACGGGTTCACTCACTCACTCTCGCAGCGGTGATAAAATATATATCGAGCTAATAATCCTATCGCTCTAGCAGCGACATTCAAAAGTATACGAGATAAGCAAATGCGATAAAGAAGTATGCGAGTTTACCTCCACGCTCCGGGCGTGGGGAAGACGACCCCGGCCGAAGCTCGTACTCCCGGTGTACAAATATCAACAATAATTACATAATTGATGTAAGGCCCACTCCACGTAGGGAGGTAAAGGGCAACAATGTGGGACCCGGGAGTAGCGACCTCGGGTTGACGGGCATTAATTTGGACGGTTCTCGGGCCGAAGACGGGCTGCTGCTCGGAACGGTTCTGTGGGGCCCACGGGACAGCAGGTGGGTCCGTCTATTGGGACGGTGGTACTCGGGCGTATCCCTACTGCTGCGGCTTGTTGGGGCGCTGCTGGAAGGTTGCTGATCGATCCCCGGGAGCGGCGGTGACCGAGTGTGCGCCGGCGTATTTTTCGAGGAATTAATTCCTGGACTGATTGTGCTGGCTGGGCTCGGATCTACTCTGCGCGCCTTCACGAAAATATTTCTTGAGGCCAGATCCGGTGTTGGATCGATGCAAACTTGGTACCGATGGATTGAGGACTCAAAGGGCTACAACATATAATTTTTTCAGATCCATCAAGTGAATGGATGGAAAATGAAAACGAATGTCCCTCAAAGGTTTCTGCTGGCTCGGACTGACAGACACACAGGATAGACTGAGTTTTCCCTGAAAACGAATTTTGACGGACAGGAAGATGATAGATCTATACCCTATAAAAATTAGGGGTGGAAGGTAGGAAAGTGAGGAACACGCATGAATGTTTGGGGATTTTATGGAGATGTATAAGGGGGTGGAAAAAACAGAAGAACCGACTCCAATCCTACAGATCTGCTGACTGGCAGACTGTTAGGGGTGGAACAAAAAATACGGTAAAAATAACAACTGACCTTTGATTGGCACGAAATTTAAAATGGAGGCTGGGGATAACAAGAAGAACAATCACCCAAAATTGAAGCTCAATCAGTTCTCGTGATGTGGTGATAAAAATTGGGCTTCAACCTTTTGTCCTGATATGGACAGAACTCCGACGCAGTGGCGGTGGTGGCGCGACGGCGGCTCGATGGCGGCGGGCTGAGCTTCTCACTCAGAGAGGGGAGGGGAGGAGGCTTCACACCTCAAGAAAGTCGCAAAACTCCATCTGCAAGGGGGTGGGAGAGAGAAAGGGGTGCCCTTGGGCTGCTCTTGGCAATTTCTGAAATTTTCTCACATTAATCTATGAAAATAGCTAATTACAAGGGCTATACAGATATGTAAAAATGTCATAAACTACCCTCAGATCTAGGTTAGGGGAGGGGTATACAAGGGATAGAAGATATTCCCCCCATGTGGTCAAAAACCACCAATAAAAAAACCAATATATGAAGGGTGTGCCCCCCCCCCCTTTAAGGAAGAAAATATTGATTTTTCTTCTTTTATCTCCTTGGTCCAAGCCCACACTTGGACCATGGACCAGCCCCACAAGCCCACCTTGGACTTTGAACCAGCCCCACATGGGCCCTAAGCCAAGTGGACTAATGAGGGAGAGGGTGGGGGACCCTACTGTACCTAATGGACTTTTACAAATAAACTCACTAAAACCTAAGGACTCACACTTTGGCTTATACTTGCCATACAATTGCGTACCCAATTACACAAGGGTATAAATGTAAATAAAAGAACACAAATGCAAACAAAAATGTTAGTATCCGGTGTTGATTCCCATCAATTCTCCCCGGATGGGAAAAACTCGACCCTGTCGAGTAAGGGGTGCAGCTGCTCAAATGGCTCATGCGGATCCGTCACTGAACCTGGAAGCGCGGAGTACGCTTCACTCCAAGTAATCGTCACCTGCTTATCCCGTATATATTCGATATGCACACGCTGATGTGGGAATGAGGCTAATGGTAGACACTCCAAGGTGGGGTCACTCTCAAAGGGGAGGAGGCGGCACGAAGACTCACTAGGAATCACCGCTGGGTCCCTTTATGTGACTAGATCCGATATGTTGAGGTAGAGCCGATCCCAAATTCCGGTAAGTCTCCAACGTACGCATTAGATCCGACTTGCCTCGCACTCGAAAGGGACTGACAACGCGAGCGTACAAAAGACCGACTCAACTCGATGTATGCATATGCACTCGACAAACAAACTGTACGAAACAAAGACTCACACATGATCCTAAACAAACCTACTGTTAGTCCGACCCATATGCAATGGTGGACCAGGATATCCGAATGTGCGCCATGCATACACTAGATGCAATCGGTGGTTGACGGAATGGGGGACTCCTAGACATCCTAATCTGTCCCTAGCATGCAGCTGCCTGTTAGATTTGGGAGACTTGGGAGGGCTAGGAGAGCCGAATGCTCCTTCTTCGTCACCCCTATATGATGACCGTGGAATGGTCCCATGGCTGAGTGTAAGTGGACTGGCCCGTGGGGAAGGGGTGTGGTAGTGGACTCCTGTGAAAAAGGGGAGTAGATATGATGGGTCAAGGGGTTCACTAGGAAAGGGATCGAATGGATCAAAGAAAGTGTAACCCCTCGATATGGGTTCCTTCATGACACGGTCCTAAATCGGAAGTTCTTGAAGGTGTAGGTGGTCACCTTCATTCATTAGGGAGGATGGGACGGTGCTCTCAAATGGAAGGTAGTGTTCCTCCCTCGGGAAAAGTGGAATGAAGTCAGACTCGGCCGACAAGGGGAGGAATAAGAGAACCTCCGTGGTGACACGAGTCGCGGTGCACACAGAGGTAATGGACCCTAAGGTGGGGTGGGTGAAGCTACGACTTGTGGGTTGGTCGAAGCCTCGGGCCAACATATAAGTCAACTTCATTTGCGAGTCTAATCCTATAGTAAGGTCATCCAACGTATTAACATGGTGACTAGACCGGAATGTGGTATGGAATGAGTCGACCGGCACTAATGGTAGCGTGGGGTCCATGGGTGGGTAGCAAGGCGGAGTAGGGACCAAGCCGATCTTGAGCCAACTAAGTAGTGGCTCGGCAATGAAAAGCTTTCCCGTTAGAAACACGGGTGGCTTCGGCTGAGGTGGCTCCAAATGAGGTGGTTCCGAATAAAGATCAGAAGGTGAGGGTGGTGGCAATGGAGCTCTCATGGGTGGGGAAGGGGTGTCCTCCCTGAGGGGAAGAGGTCCTTGGGGTGGCACCGGGTTGGGAGGCTCGGGCAGGAATCCGTCAATTTGAGTACACATCCTATCCAACCGATCCGAAATGGTTTTGAAAAGTTCGGCAACGGTGGGGGTTGGAGTAGGGGCATCGTGGTGGACTCGCTCAAGGACTCTCGGCCTAGTCGTGGGTTTAGGCTCATCGACATGCGGGGCTCTTTGCCTCTGACTATGACCCACTTGGTTGGAGGTGATCGGGCTGGGTAGGTAGACCATTCTAAGCTCACCCTTCGTCTCTCGCCACGACTCTATGGGCCATTGCCTCCTAATTTCCCTCAAGTATTCTATGTCCCTCCATGTTTCGGCGGCTTCGTAAAAAAGTCACCTTGTGGCTAAGTCGACTTGCATGGCATCGGACATAATGTAACACTCAAAGTATGTGTCCATAGCAGCTTCCCACTCTAGGTAGTCGCTCGAGACTTTGGAGCCATAGAAGTCCCGAGCTTCGGGCCTACGGAGGTGGTGAGGTTGGGTTTCCCATCCTTGGGCGTATCGCCACCATGCATAATATGTGGGATTTTGGGGATCCATGGGACATGGGGAGCTATAAGATGGCCATGCCGACAGTTGGTGACAAGACACTAGACACGGCCTTAAAACGACAATGCAAGTTGGAATGCCGACTCGACTACAAACATAGACTCAACCCATATCCGATACGTGGCAAAGGTTTGATCCGAAGATCGCGCTCACGCAAGTGAATCACCTTCCCGATAGGCGTAACCTAACGTTCGGGCAACACCTTTTGATATACCAAATAAAGGAATGTAAATACAACCTAAGACCGACTTAGACTCGACTTAAATGACTTTTTTTTATTTTTTTAACAAATACTACCCTAGACTCAACCTTCCGCTCAGATACAAATTTGATGCGGGACGGAGACGCGAACCTGGGACTCTAGCTCGCAACTCGTCCCTAGCGAGGGAAACGTGGGATCATGCGCGGTTGAGAAACCGGCAATGAGACTCGGGTATCGGCTTTTCCGCGTGTACTTGGATTGAGTCACGGAACGGGTTCACTCACTCACTCTCGCAGCGGTGATAAAATATATATCAAGCTAATAATCCTATCACTCTAGCAGCGACATTCAAAAGTATACGAGATAAGCAAATGCGATAAAGAGGGAGGCGAGTTTACCTCCAAGCTCCGGACGTGGGGAAGACGACCCCGGCCGAAGCTCGTACTCCCGGTGTACAAATATCAACAATAATTACAGAATTGATGTAAGGCCCACTCCACACAGGGAGGTAAACGGCAACAATGCGGGACTCGGGAGTAGCGAACTCGGGTTGACGGGCAGCAATTTGGACAGTTCTCGGGCCGAAGACGGGCTGCTGCTCGGAACGGTTCTGCGGGACCCGCGAGACAGTAGGTGGGTCCGGCCGCTGGGACGGCGGTACCCGGGTGTCTCCCTGCTGCTGAGGCTTGCTAGGCGATGCTGGAAGGTTGCTGATCGATCCCCGGGAGCGGCGGTGACCGAGTGTGCGCCGGCGTATTTTCCGAGGAATTAATTCCCGGACTGATTGTGCCGGCTGGGCTCAGATCTACTCTGCGCGCCTTCACGAAAAGATTTCTTGCGACCAGATCCGGTGTTGGATTGACGCAAACTTGGTACCGATGGATATAGGACTCAGAGGGCTACAACATATAATTTTTTCAGATCCATCAAGTGAATGGATTGAAAATGAAAACGACTATCCCTCAAAGGTTTCTACTGGCTTGGACTGACAGACACACAGGACAGACTGAGTTTTCCCTAAAAATGAATTTTGACCGACAGGAAGACGATAGATCTAGACCCTAGAAAAATTAGTGGTGGATGGTGGGAAAAATAGAAGAACAGACTCCTATCCTGCAGATCTGCTGACTGGTAGACTTGTAGGGGTGGAACAAAAAATACGGGAAAAATATCAAATGACCTCTGATTGGCACGAAATTTAAAATGGAGACTGGGGATAACAAGGCAAACAAACACTCAAAATTGCAGCTAGATCAGATCTTCTGATGTGGAGATAAAAATCGGGCTTCAACTTTCTACCTGATCTGGACAGAACTCCGACGCGATGGCGGTGGCGGCGCGACGGCGGTGGCTCGATGGCGGCGGCGGCGGCGGGCTGAGCTTCTCACTCAGAGAGGGGAGGGGAGGAGGCTTCACACCTCAAGAAATTCGCAGAACTCCATCTGCAAGGGGGTGGGAGAGAGAAAGGGGCACCCTTGGGCTGCTCTTGACAATTTCTGAAATTTTCTCACATTAATCTATGAAAATAGCTAATTACAAGGGTTATATAGAAATGTAAAAATGTCCTAAACTACCCTTAGATCTAGGTTAGGGGAGGGGTATACAAGGGATAGAAGATATTCCCCCCATGTGGTCAAAAACCACAAATAAAAAAACCAATATATGAAGGGTGCGTCCCCCCCTTTAAGGAAGAAAATATTGATTTTCTTCTTTTATCTCCTTGGTCCAAGTCCACACTTGGACCATGGACCAGCCCCACAAGCCCACCTTGGACTTTGAACCAGCCCCACATGGGCCCTAAGTCAAGTGGACCAATGAGGGAGAGGGTAGGGGACCCTACTGGACCTACTCGACTTTTACAAATAAGCCCACTATAACCTAAGGACTCACACTTTGGCTTATATTTGTCATACAATTACGTACCCAATTAGAAAAGGGTATAAATGCAAATAAAAGAACACAAAATGTAAATAAAAATGTTAGTGCCCGGTGTTGATTTCTATCACCGCTCCTTCGAGCTGGTGCCCGATCGCTTCATCCGAGATCACGACCGACTGTTGTGCCCGAGCGGGCGCCCGACCTCTCCTCCCGAGCTGGCGCCCGACCGCTTCGTTCGAGCTAGCACCCGATCGCTCCGCCAGAGCCGGTGCCCTGCCGCTTCGCCCGAGTCGGGGCCCGACTCTTCACCCGATCCAGCGTCTGACCGCTCCTCCAAGCAAGCACATGACGGCTCTGTTCGAGCCGACGGCCCACCACTCCGACGAGCCGACGCCAGACCGCTTCGCTAGATTTGGCGCCGGATGGCTCCGTCGAGGCACCCGATCGCTCCTCCGAGCTGGCACCCGACCGCTCGGTTTGAGCTGGATCCCGAAGGCTCCGTTGGAGCCGACGCTCGACCACTCCGTTGAGCCGACGCTCCCCACTGCTCAGCTGAACTGGCGCCCGATAGCTCTGCCCGAGTCGACGCGCGACCGCTCAGCCCGAGCCGACGCCCGACAGCTCCGTTCAAGCCAGCTCTTGACCGCTCTGCCTTGTTGGCGCCATACTACTCTGTCGAGCCGGCGCTAGACCACTCTTTGGAGCTGGCGCACAACCACTCCGACGAGCCGGCACCCGACGCCCAATCGCTCCGACGAGCCTACGCATGGTGCTCGTCCGCTCCTATGAGCTAGCGCCCGACCGCTTCGCCCGAGTCGACGCTCGACCGCTCTGCCTGAGCCGATGCCCGACCGCTCTATTTGAATCAGCGCTCGACTGCTCGGTCCGTGTTGGCACTAGATCGCTCCGTTCGAGCCCACTCCTGACTGCTCCGTTGAGTTGACTCCCGACAGCTCCGCCAAGCCGACACCTGATCGCTCCGCCGGAGCTGGCGCCCGACTGCTCTGCCTAAGTCGGCACACGACCCCTCCGTTAAGCCGGCGATCGATCGCTCCGCTCGAGCCAGCGCCCGACTGCTCCACCCGAGCCTGCGCCCGACCGCTCCGTTCAAGCTGGCGTTTGATGGCTCTGTTGAGTCGGCGCCCGACCGCTCTGCCGAGCCAGTGCCCGATAGCTCTGCCCGAGCCCGCGCCCGACCGCTCCATTATAGTCGGCGCCCAACCGCTCTGTCAACTCGGCGCCCTACCGCTCCGCCGAGCCGACGCCCGATCACTCCTCCGAGCCGGCGCCCGACCGCTCCCCGAGCCGGCGCCCGACCGCTCCCCGAGCCTACGCTCGATCGCTCCATCTGAGCTGGCGCCCGACCGCTCCATCCGACCGGCATCCGACCCCTCTGCCCGAGCTGGCGCTCGATAGCTGCGCCGAGCTGGCGCCCATAGCTCCGCTAATCTGGCACCCACAGCTCCTCCAATCTGACGCCCGACACCTCCGCTGAGCTGGCGCCCGATAGC
Source organism: Amorphophallus konjac (assembly GCA_022559845.1). Classification (NCBI taxonomy): domain Eukaryota; kingdom Viridiplantae; phylum Streptophyta; class Magnoliopsida; order Alismatales; family Araceae; genus Amorphophallus; species Amorphophallus konjac. Next base: position 30,362,520 of record CM040118.1, read on the forward strand.
TCACCCCTAGCCGGTGCTCGATAGCTCATCCTGAGCCGGTGCCTGACAGCTCACACTGAGTCAAGTTCGACTGCTTTGCATGAGCCGTGCCCGACTGCCCATACGAGTTGAGCTAGTCAACTCCTCACTAGAAAGAGACATGCAATAACAGAAGACAATACCCGAGAGGTGAACGTCAAGGAACTTGCAAGCCTTCTCACGACTGGGTGACCTATCATCACATGCTAAGGGTACATCGCGACCCCTCTCGAGCAGCGTCTAGCGAATGTGAGTCCTACAGTGGACATTACGTATAAAAGTGGAAATACCCACGTAACGATGCAAGGACCCGGGGACCAACATAAATAATGGAATTGTCGCATGGCTTGCACACAACCTATAATTGGGCTCTCAATTCCCCATATAAAGTCTTCACAACATGTGTCAATGAAGTCCAGTCTGGGAATTGATTCTCGTCTTCACCGGCCACCAGTTTCTACGTCATCGTCAGATTGTCATCTACCTCCCAGCTCAGTCTCTACTCGGCCAACGGAGTCGACCCCACACCCGAGTCAGTACTTGCCTTCTCCTAGTCGAGCCAATGTCGGCACCTCCGCACCTAAGCCAAAACCCGCCAGCATCACGCCGAGCCGGCGTCCTCCTCACTCTTGCAAACCTGGAGTCAGCATTCTCCTCAGTGCCCACATCAGGACCAGTCTCCCTGCCTCCATTCATCCCAGCTATGTTGATGTCGTTCCGTCATCACACCGAGTTACGCCCTCCCGCCGTCATGGCTCCTAAGCTCCCTAACTCTCTTCCTTCGACAGTAGAAACAAGAGTGTTTGGATTATGACCGATGTAAATTAACATCGATTGTAGTCGACATGCTTAGTCAATGGGGAAATGTCCTACACCTGAACCCCCACATCGCCTGATATACCTTCACCTACATAATCAAACCTACTTCAGCTACCCAAATAGCTACCATGCACACACAGACCATATCCACGTATCGCCCATATGTCTAGACATGTGTCGTGTCTCGGAAGCACATCCCAGTTGAAATATAATTCTGCATTAATCTTTGAAATTTGACTTGCACACCCCCAAAACACATACACGTAGTCTCAACCAACAAATCACAAATCAACCACATCCATTATATTATTTTATACTCTCGCCGTTCTGCATGTGTCCCATCAAACATACTCATAATAATAAAAATCAAAAAAATTAAATTCAAGCCAGACTTTTATTTAAAGTCAATTAGTAAATTCAATATTCCTAATTCAAAGCAAAGTCAACTCTAGAATTAATCCCATAAATCAAAAGTCCTGGTTTAGTAACTTTGAATTGTAACCAAGTCTTTCTCTCCTCATGTGATAATCTAATGAATTACAACTTTTGATTCGAAGTCATAAAATGAGCAGCATAAAATTTGAGTATAAGATCTAAGTCCGATATCTTATCAACTGCATCTAACCAATGGTCTCCACCATGTATTAGCTTTTTTACATATTTTTATCATGAAAATTGTCAAGTGCTTCGATCAATGTCACCACATCATATTTGCCTTTAAATTTATTTTTTTCTCGAACTTGAGAAGAAGAAAGTGTAGATGATCTATATTTCTCTTATTATTGCTACCTTCATTTGTTTCTTCAACCTCATGATTGACAACTTGCACATCATAGATTCTATTTCATTTTTATTAACAACTTTCTCAACTTTATCCTAAGTTTATTTCCTAATGTCACTAAACTCTCCCTTTGTAGTACTTATCTCAAAAAATGTGTAAAGTTTATCCCAATATTTAATACCTCTGTATTGGTATTTTTTTACCACCGTGTGAGACTATATATATAACATCAATACTAAGCCAAATAAATTTTATTTTGTTTTTGAGAAGGTCACATAATATTAGCAAATTTGAAAAAAAATACAACCTTCGTATATGTTGTACATTACTCTTTATCAGCAATCACTCTATTACTCGCCTCAATCCATTTAAATCCACCACTATCCTTTAAAACTTTGAATGTGATGTACCTCATATTCATTGTTCTAATTCATGATTTTATATTTTATCTAATGATGTTGACTTTTGTCTCCTCATTAAATTGAACTAGAACAACCCTAAACATCTTCCCATACTTCTTTTGGAAATGTCCCATCTACTAATCTTTTTACTTCATCAATTTACTTAATTAAAAGTCTAAGAAATCATTTATCAATTTTTGTTTTCCAAGAAAAATAACTTTTATCCCTCTTATAAGATTCTTTTCCTTCCTTCGGTTAACAACATTTGAAACTTCATTCATCTAAAAGAAATGTATGAAAGTTAGTAAATTCTCAAACATGTAATGTTTTGACATAATCAAAATATTATTAAACTATATATATGCAAATATATCATATGCATCTATAAGAGGCAAAAGCAGTTCTAGGGTAGAAAGTAGTTCTAGGGTAAGGCTTGAAGTATATGCCCTACCAAAGGTGAAAGACAGTGTGAAGGAAGTGATATTCTTCTTCTGAATGCAGTAGTTGCGAGAAGTGGATAGTTTCTTTTGTCAAGTTATTGAGACCGCTGAATCGTTTATGGTTTGTAGTTGGCTCCCTTTTTGTTCTTCTCAACACTAAGTATCTTGAAGGGATAAAAACTTGCATAATCTTTTTACTGAGTTATAACTCTAGTTGACTTTATGTAAGTTTGAAGTTGGTTTCTTTTTTTATTTGCTTCAACGGTAGGCGAATTGAAGAAATAAAGGCTTCAACAATGAGGGTTGAATGGGAGTGGAATTGAGCGTATGCTATATGTGTTTCTTTTTTTGAGGAGGGAGGGGGTGAGGATGTTAACATCCTGAAATTTGAAGAGCTTAATTACATGAAATTTTATAATAAAAAATCTAAGATATAGTTATTTATATCTATACGTATCAGACTTCCCTTCTTAAGCCCATGAGTTGAACAACTTAGATGATACCAGAGATTTAGTCGATGTTCCATCTAAGGTAGAAGGAAGTAGACGATGAGCTAGAGTTAGACGATATTTCATCTAAGGTCGAAGCGAGTTAGATGATATTATATGTAAGGTCTAAGCAAGTTAGATGATATTCCATCTAAGGTTGAAGGGAGTAGATGATGTTCCGCCTAAGTTAAGAGATTAGACGATATAGTACCTAAATGGCAAGATTAGATGGACCTAGATATGCGATAAAATTGGATGATTAAAAACTAGTCATTAGATGATAGAATTGGGCGATGAACAATAAGCCATTATACAATGGAAGTTAGGCGAAGGAACTTGGGTGATGAAGCATCTAAATGAAGGAACTTAGAAGATTTACGAAACTAGGCGAAAGTTTGGACAATAGATCTAGATGATGGAGAGTTAGACGATATAGAAACTATAACACCCCAGATTTTTTTCCATTTTTTTCGGATCAGAATCCGTGAGTTCGGAGTGCCATTGTGAGTCACGGGTCGTGTTTTATGATTTACTCGGATTTTTGACAGTCGAGCCTGCAGAACCCTGTATAGGGTGCACCGTCGTGGTTTCAGACTCCGGGACGTTGCATGCGCGTTATGCATTTTCCGAGGATTGTGGGAAATATTTTTTCATAATTTTATATTTTCTAGATTTTATAAATCTCAAATCGATTTTGTATTTAAACCCCCCTCACCCCCCTCTCTCTCCCCATCTCTCATTTCTCTCCCTCGCCTCTCTCATGTTCTCTCTTTCTCTCCCTCTCTTCTCCGGCGGCCGACGGAGGAAGGCGGGGACGAGGTGGCGAGGCTCGTGGGGCGAGGAGTGGCGAGGATGGAGCGTTGAACAGGGCGGTGGAGGCGCGGCGCTCGTTCGCGAGTTCGGGTCACCGGCGTGGGTTTCGTGAGGCGTTTCGCAAGGAAACGGCTTCCTCGGCGTGGGAAATGTTCGGTGGAGGTAGGGAGATGGATCCCTGGCCCCTGTAGTTCATTTTCCCGCGATTTGGTAGGCCGAGGTGAGCCGAGCATGGGTTTTTTTTCATGTCGGGATGGTTTTGCATGTTTTAGGGCGTGTGACGGTTTCGTCGGATCGATCGGTATTTTACCATTTATTTCCTTCCATTTTTGGGGTTTGGGACCTGGGGAATGATCCCCGTTATTTTTCCCCTCGATTGGGATCGAGTGGGCGTGGAAATCGAACCCCTAAGGTAGGTTCGGACGGGGTCCTTGCCATTTTCGGTCGACCGACCGGTTGAGGCCGGTCGACCTAACGGCTGGCCACGGAGTAGGGCCTACTGCCCAGTTCAGTCGACCGACCGAGCCAGCAATGCTGCTGGCTGTTGGTCAGGTTGACGCGCCCAGTGGGCAGGTCCACCTGCCCCTGTTGGTCGACCGACCCAGGGTGTTGGTCGACAGAAATCTAGTTCTTTGGCCCGTTTTGGCCCCCGGTTGACCCGGTTGTGACCCATTGGTCGACCTATGGACCCGTGGATGTCTGGACACCCCGGGAGTCCCGTGACCGTATTTTTGAGTGTCCAGAGATACCATGTTATCTCGATTAGCATGCTCGTGGGTTTTGAGGGTCCGGGTGACCCCATGTGTTCCGGGCTTTCGTGTTACGCTTGATCGAGTCACCGTGGATCGGTGTGAGTGCGGAGGGCTATTCCCGCTAGGGCTGTCAATGGGCCGGGCCCGGGCCGGGTTTAGGTCGGCCCGGCCCTGGCCCGACTCATCAAAATTAAGGCCCGAGCCCGGCCCGGGTCCGACCTATGTCGGGCCGGGCCGGCCGGGTCGGGCCCGACCTTATGTAAAAAATGCAAAGCCCGACTAAGGCCCGGCCCGACAACTTAAATAAACTAAATAATAATAATAAAAATTAATAGATTTAGTACTATAAAACTTATAATCTCACTAAATTAACTAAAAATTTGATATTAATTACATAATTTATGTGAAAAGATAGTTTTAAATTTGCTAATTAAGTAAAATAATATAATTTTACCTAGATAATTTTTAAAATTTGAAGTGAGAATAAAAAAAGAGAACGGGCCAGGCCAGCCCGCGGGCCGAACTCAAAGCCCGAGCCCGGCTTGCGGGTCTAGTCGGGCCGGGTTTTTAGGCCCGACTAAAAGCCCGTGGGTTGAAAATGACCTTGCGGCCCGGCCCGAAATCGGGCCAGGCCCGCGGGCTTGTCAGGCCGGCTCGGCCCATTGACAGCCCTAATTCCCGCACGTCGTTAGTGTAACGACCCGAGAATCCGAATACCAGGAAGGTCCGATAATCCGAGACTCGAACCACCGCCCACGAGCCGGGAGGGCTCGAAAGGGCTAAAAGGAGTGTGGAGACACAAAGAAATAGGAAATAAAGCAGGATAATGTAATAATTAACAGAAATAAATAAACAACTACTACAATAGAGTCCAGTCCAACAGAAAGTACAGTCTAAAGCAGTAAAGCGTACCACATGTCGAGTGAACACTCGGCCCGGTGAGTTGACAACTGAGAACCTCGAACAGCACCCTCAAACCACGAGGAAGAACCGCCGCACCTGAAAAGCAGGTGTGAGCCTCCTGTCACTGGCCCAGTAGGGATCCCGCAGAACCCCAACTGAGAACAACGGCGGCACAGAAAGCTGTAACCACAAGTGCAATAGTAACAGCAGGAACAGTAAACCCGGTGGCCGGTCAAAACTCGGCACTACAACTACTCCTACTGTACCGGTCAAGCAGAAAGAGAAATCTCGATCTCACAGTCGGGAACCGGACCATACTAGCATCACTTACAGAAGTAAAACGTACGGTAACCCGCTGTAGAGGCATGTCTCCCGGGACACGGTCAACCTGGACACGCTGTCCAAGGTGCAACCCCGACCATCCGGTCGCGGGTACCGCACAACAAGACGCCACCTCGGTAAAGCCACTAGCACTAGTCTCACGGCACGAAAGCCGACACACTTGCCACGACGAAATAACCAGAACTCAACGGTCAACACGACCAAAAACCCGAAGGTCAAAGTCACGGAAACTGATAGTCTGTCACTCTCTACCCAGAACAGGAGTACCTCCCACTAGAAGCAAAGTCGGATGCGTCCACTGACGTCTTAGTCCGCGCCTCAGGTGTCTCCCTCCGGCCCAGCGGGAACTGAGACACCATACAAGTAACCACAAACAAGTGACGAGCTGGGGTCACGCCCGTCGACGTGGGTCCAACCGCCCCCAACCACGTGTGCACACACAGACCGTGTGTCCATAGTCTGGCCCTCTGACCGGTTTTCCCCTCAGCCAGACTCTGGCTGGTAGACGCAGGGCCCGACGGAAACTAGTCCAAAAACCGTCCTGAGGGTAAGTCTCTCCACCTACTCCCATATGGGACCACTAAACGTGTAAGCAGGCTACTGCTAGTGGAGGGTCACTGAGAGCATAGTTTAAAAGGTCTTGAGGCGGTTGTGAGGAGGTTTATGAAAGCCTCATAAGGCGTATGCCTTAAGGCAAAACGAGGTGTAAGCCTTAATAGAGAAGAAAATAATCTTAAAATAATAAAAATGCTAAAAACAATAGTGATTTTCATGTGTTAATGCTATATCAACTCAATGATAAATTCATGTTATTTCAAACGTACTAAATTATGAGCCAGCTTTCTAATGCAGTTGGTTCGTCACCCTTCCCCATATGGGGAAGGGCCCGAGTTCGAGCTCGATTATCCCCTCCCTGTTAAAAAAAAGTACCTATCAAGAAAAAAAATATTGAATTATGTTTTAAGGACAACAAAAGAAACGTAAATCTTAGGAGTACCCTACAACATTTCATTACATCATCTTCTCAAGTGATGCACACGTCTCAATTAAATACCTTGAGGCGGTGAAGGCGGTGAGACGTACCACCTCAATCCAAACAAGGCGTAAGCCTCAAGTAAAAGACATGAGGCGCATGTCTCAAGGCGTTTTTCTAGTGTCTCACCTTGAGGCTTAAGCCTTAGTGCCTTGAGGCTACGCCTTTTTAAACAATGGCTGAGAGAGTACACTCTCAAGTCAACGGAAAATAACGTCCGAACCCGACGAAGTACGGGGACCGTCCCACGTACTAGCACCGTCGCACGGTGACCATAGTCGGAGATGAAAAGGGATTCACAGTCCACGGGCCACGCACCTGGCCACGCAGAAATGCCAAAACACGATTCCCAAGGCAGCTCACAGGCCGCCAAATCGAATCCCACTCTCAAGGAAAAGAGGGAACCCTCCAGCCCTAGGCTGGGCAACTGGACTCGCAGTCCAAGGCCACACACATGGCCCATGCGGAAGCACAGAAGCACGATTTCCAGGGCAACGCACAAGCTGCCACGCTGATAACTGGACTCGCAGTCCAAGGCAAAACACATGGCCCACTCGGGAATCATCTTCCAGGAAAACTCACGGCATGCGGGGGAGACCCCACCGCACACACACCGATACACTGTGACTCGATCAAGTGTAACACAAAAGCTCGGCACATGAGGAGTCACCCGACTCTCAAACCCACAGGCACGCTAAACGAGGTAGCACGGTCCTCCCGACACCCTCAAAACATGGACACAGAATCCCATGGGTGTCTGGGGCATTCACAAGACCGCAAGTCGACCACTAGGTCGTAACCGGGTCGACTAGGGACCTACACAACGCGAAACGATCGCGGCAAGCACGAAGAACCACTTCGGCGCAACACAGTGCTTGGCGGTCTACCTTCGGGCCGTCACAGTTGTAACGGTCCAAGGCTAGACCGTTACAGCACTCTAACGGTCCAACACAGGAGCGTCACGCGAGAGGGGCAACACCGACTGTGACGCACCCACCCTGGGGCGTCACAGTCTCTAATGGACCAAGCCTGGTGCGTTAGAAGACAGAACGAAATAGGTTGTGACGCACACCCCTCGGGGCGTCACAGCCTCTGACGGTCCTACCTAGGCGCATCAGAAGAATGGGCTGCATCAGCTCTGATGCTCCTATTCAGGGGCGTCATAGTGCTCTGACGGTCCTACCTAGGCGCGTCAGAGACTCGTGACCCCAACGGTCGAAAACACGGAAATAGACGTAGCGGTCGAACCCAGGCGCGTCACACCCTCTGGCGGTTTATCGTGGGACCGTCAGAGCGATCGACGCCCTGCCGACAAAATAGGACCCTGTGACGCACCCTCCTTGGCACGTCACAGCACGTAACGCACCCACCCTGGGGCGTTACAGACTGTGACGGTCACTGGAAGGATCGTCACACCGTCCCGAGAACGCTACGGCGGAAAACGACCCAAAAATCATCCCACGCCCCCATACCTCCACAGGAGAGGGGGAAAACAAGGGGGAAGTGATGCGGGACGACTATGAGACTCGACTCGGATTGGGTTGCAGCCTTGGACTCTATAGGACGACGCGACTAGTTGGACGACGCGACCAGCAACAATGATACAATGCGGCACCTAAAGAGCTCCAGAATAGGCGATATGCCTCAAACAAGAAGCACTAACTCACGGTCGTCCCTATTGAGGGAAGCGCGACGATCTGCACGGTTGAGTAACCGGCTTTGAGTCTCGGGTGGTCGGCTCACTCTCGTGCTCGGAACGAGTCCCGGGACGGGTCTCGCACTCACAACTCACAGCGGTGGTTTATATATAGCAAGCTAATAACATATCCTACTCACATGCAGCGGCATCTAGAACGCATACTAACTAAGCAAATACGACAAAAGGGGGGGTGGCGAGTGTACCTCCACGCTCGGGGCGTGGGGAAGACTTCCCGGCCGAGATCCGTCACTCCCGGTACAATAATTAAATTAATTACAACATTCAAATCACGGCCCACTCCACGCAGGGAGGTAAAAGGCCACAACAGCAGTCCGGGAGAGCCGTTCAAGGGCTGACGGGCAGCAATTGATGGCGCTCGGGCGGACGCGGTCAGCCGGTTCAACATGGTTCACTCGGGCCCGTAGGACGGCACGTGGGACCCGCTGCTAGTACGGCAACGTCCGAGGTGGCTCCTGGTTGCAGCGACTGGCGGGGGCGCTCCTGGAATGTCCCAGGTCGGTCCCCGGGAGCGGCGATCACCGGAGTGGAGGCCGGCGATTTTCTCGAGAACTATTTCCCAAGGCTGTCCCGTAGCTCAACTTCTGGCCAGATCTGCGCGCTCCAACAGGATCGGCTGGTACGCTCAAATCCGACGTTGGATCGAGACACAAAAGGTACCGTTGGAAACATGACTCGAAATCCTACGACACATTAGAATTACAGCTTCATCCAACGGTTGGATTTGAAATGAAAGTGACTGCAAACGACTGAGCACACTGTCCCGAAATGCAAAATAGGCTGGACAGAACCTAACCTCCCTGATCAAGGGCTTTGACTGAAGACTTAATGGACGAATTAGGACTCAGGATTTTTATGGTAGGTAGATAAGAGGGTTACGGAGACGTAAATAGCTCTTTTGTGAGATTTGGACAACGTTTGATGAGTGATAAAAATCGGGTGCCAAGATCTATCCCACGGATCTGCACACAGATAGATTTTGAGAAGAAAGAACAGGTGGCAGGGAAAGGGGGGAAACGGGCTCTGATCAACACGAAAATTAAACTGGGAATGACCTATGATGGGAGGAACCTACCCTCAAAGTTTCGTGACGATCCAACGGTCAGAACTCTCGTACCCGATCTTTCTCCGGGCTGCTGTCCTGCAACTCCGAGTTTCGGGGCAGCAAGAAGATGACCGGCTTATGGTGGCTCAACGGCGGCACGAACGGCGGCGGCGGTGGCGGTGGCGATGAACGATCGCAGAAGATAGAGGAAGAGAGGTGGATAGAGAAGTTTGAGAGATATAGAAGATTGGAACTTAGATCTAGAAGAGATTGGAGGTGGGAGAGGGAAGAACTTCAAGAACACAAGAGGGAGAGGGGGGGTGCCAAAATGAATTTCACTTCAATTTCTTCATTAGTTCCACACAAAATACAACAAGGGACTATAAATATGAAAACCATAGATCTAGATCCAAGGATATCCACTAACACCAAGGACATCCACTAACACCAAAGGACACCTACTAACATTGGTCAAGGGTGGGTGGGAGACAAGCATGGGGGACAAGGAGGGGGCATCCTCCACCTTTGTCTCCTTGGTCTAATAGTCCAAGTCTTCTAGAAGCCTATCTTGGGCCTCGGGCCAGCCTTTTAGGCCCACATGTGTAGAAGTCCAATTGGGCTCCTAATTGTCTTGATGCCCAATTTAGAATTTGGACCCCTTACATGAAGTGTAGTCCACATTACAATCTTGACCCAACTAGAAGCTAAAATATAAAATACGCACTAATACACTCCAATAAGCAAATACATGGTAATACACTCACAATAAACATAGGAAAGTATCAACACTCAGGTAGGGACTCCATACTGTCGCCCAGCCACAACGATGTCGATGTCGACCGAGTCGTGCTGCGGGCCCGGTATCGACGGCTCGCTGAGTCGGGCCGTACTCGTGCTCTGGTGTCCTCCCCAATTCTCCATGGGTGGGAGAAGCTCGACCCCGTTGAGTAAGGGTCCGGGTCGCTCTGGTACCGATCCAGCAGATCTGGATCTATCCTCTGTAGCTCTGCCCAGGTGATCCAGGTGTCATCGGACGCGGGCCGTCCCCTCCAACGCACCAAGTAGCGCTGGTACACTCCGCCTCGAGTAGTCGTCACCTGCTCATTTAGTATGCATTCTATCTTCTCTCGCTGTTGAGGTAACAAGGCTGGAGGTGGACACTCTGGGTGGTGTCACTCATAATGGGTGGAGACGGCTCAAAGGGCTCACTGGGTATCACCGCTGGGTCCCTATAAGCGACAAGATCCGAGACGTTGAAAGTAGAGTTGATCCCGTAATCCTCTGGCAAGTCACAACATATGCATTCGATCCTACTCGCCTCACTACCCGAAAGGGACCGGCACCGTGAGCATGCAACTTCTTCACGGCTCCTGAGGGAAACCGTTCAGGTCTGACCCTGATCATGATAGAATCGCCCTCCTGAAACTCACGGTGGTGCCTATGGGCGTTAGCCAATTCTTTGTATCGTGCGTTGCTGGACTCAATGTGACGACGAATATGCTCATGCAACTGTCTAATATGGCTAGCAAAAGACTCGGCTGACTCAGACACACGGGACTGGATGGGAGATGGGACTAGGTCTATGGGTCTCCTAGGTCTACGGCCAGTGACAATCTCGAAGGGGCTCGTACCTGTAGACCTATTGACCGAATCATTATAAGCGAACTTGGCCAAGGGTAAGACCAAATCCCAATCCCTGACTCGATCTCAGACAAGACACCTAAGAAGATCCCCAAACTCCTATTGACAACCTCAGTCTGACCATCGGTCTGGGGGTGATATGCAGTGGAGAATTTTAATTGTGTGCCCATCATGTGCCATAGGGTTTTCCAAAAATATCTAGTGAATCGTACATCCCTATCTGACACTATGGTACGGGGAAGGCCAAACCTCAATGAGAGAAGAACAGGCGAGCAACTATAGTGGCATCCGAGGTCTTGGAACATGGAATGAATAATGCCATCTTGGAGAACCGATCGACAACCACAAAGATTGACTCATACTTTCGGAGGGTGCGGGGCAATCCTAACACAAAGTCCATGCTAATGTCCTGCCATGGACTATCCAGGATGGGAAGGGGAGTATAGAGGCCGGTACTTTGCTTCCTTTGTTTGGCCATAGCACAAGTGCGGCACTGGGCCACAATACGAGCAACATCTCCCTTTAGGCTAGGCCAATAGAATCAATGCTCAACCGCCTCTATAGTCTTGTTCCGACCAAAGTGGCTAGCAAGACCTCCCGCATGCATCTCCCACGTAAGAAAGTCACGAACAGAAGTCCGTGGGATGCACAACTTGTCACCCCGGAATAGGTGACCCTCCTGTAACACAAACTCGCTATAATCGCGCGAGGGACCATCCTGAAGGATGGCATAGATCGGACCAAAGTCTGGACAGTCAACATAAGCGTCCTTCAGCCTCTCTAGCCCTACCACCTCCACACTCATGGTGGTCAACATCATCACTCGACGACTCAGTGCATCGGCGACCTTATTCTCCGCCCCTGTTTTGTGCTTGAGCACAAAGGTGTACTCCTGGAGATACTCCACCCAACGACTATGGCGAGCATTCAGCTTCTTTTGGGTATGGAGGAATCGTAAGGCCTCATGGTCAGAGAAGAGGATAAACTCCTGGTGCAACAAATAGTGCCTCCAATACCTCAATGGCTGGACAACTGCGTAGAATTCTTTGTCGTATGTGGAATATCACAGTTTGGCATCATTAAGCTTCTCGCTAAAGAATGCAATGGGGTGAGAGTCCTGACTCAATACGCCACCAATACCCACACCAGAAGCATCACATGTGACCTCGAACACCTTAGAAAAATTAGGTAAAACAAGGACAGGCGCCTGGGTCATGCGCTCCTTAATGTCCTGAAAGGTCGTGGCTGCAGCCTTAGTCCATATGAATGCCCCCTTCTTTATGCAATCAGTGATCGGGGCAGTGATAGAACTGAAGCCACGAATGAAGCGACGATAGAACGTCGCTAAGCCATGGAAGCTCCGGACATCGTGGAGGGTGCGGGGCTCGGGCCACTCTCTGATGGCCCTAATCTTCTCCGGGTCAGCGGAGACTCCATCTCTCGACACAATGAACCCGAGAAAAGTGATATGATCAGACATGAAAGCACATTTCTTTGGGTTGGCGAATAAAATTTCTCGCCTCAACACAATGCAGACTTGTCTAAGATGGTCTAGATGATCTTCCTTAGTGCGGCTGTAGATAAGGATGTCATCAAAGTAGACGACCAAGAAGACCCCTATCATAGGGCGTAAGACCTGGGTCATCAACCGCATGAAGGTACTAGGGGCGTTGGAAAGCCCAAAGGGCATAACCAACTACTCATAAAGACCATCCTTGGTCTTGAATGCCATCTTCCACTCATCCCCAGGCCTGATCCGCACCTGGTGATAGCCACTACAAAGATCTATCTTTGAAAAGATAGTGGCTCCCGACATCATATCAAGCAAATCATCCAATCGGAGAATGGGAAAATGATATTCCACCGTGATCTTGTTGATTGCACGGCTATCAACGCACATCCTTCATGTGCCATCCTTCTTCGGGGCCAATAGTGCAGGAACATCACAAGGGCTCTTGATGTCCCGAAGAGATCCCCGACTCATCAACTCCTCAACCTGCCGCTGTAGCTCGGCATGGTCCGTGGGACTCATCCTAGAGTGGGGAAGGTTGGGCAAGGATGAGTTCGGGGTGAGGTCGATCTCATGCTGGATATCCCTCATAGGTGGAAGGCCTCCCGGGAGGTCTTCGGGAAATACATCGGCGAATTCCCGCAATATTGCAGCTATCTCCGGGGGATGCTCATCCTCGGACCTAGGGGCAACATCCTCAACGCCCCTGACGACGACAGTTAGAATGGGGTTACCCCCGGTCACCTCCTGCTCCATCTCTCTCGGACTGATCATCATCAACCTCCAGGGTGGAGGATCCACTATGCTAGGAGCAGTCGAAGAAGTGGTAGCCTGTAATGCCCTGGATCTTGATGGATCTTTTGCAGGTCTTGTTGGATCTTTGTTGGATCTTTCGGATCTGTTTCGGATTGGTTTCGTTGAGTTTTGGTCCGCTTTTGTAGCTTCCGAGTGAGTTTGACGAGTCGTATGGGTTTTTCTCTCGTACTAGTTACGGAACCCTACGGTGAGTTTGTTTGTCAATTCTCGAACTCGTGGATGCTGCAGCGACGATGTACTCTTCGAGCCGGTCGTTTTGACTATTTTTGCATATTTTTCTGAAATTGTGCATTTTCGACGCATTTTCAGAATTTTCGGAAATTAGGAAAATTTCATAATTTCTTTTCTTTTTTATTTCTTTTCCTCTCTCTCTCTCCTCACTATCGCCGTTCCTCTCTCTCTCTCTCCCGTTCTCTCTCGTTCTCCCTCCCTCTCGCCTCCGGCTGCAGACGGAGCGGTGCAGGGGCTGGGTGGCGACGTGGCGGAGCTGTCGAGGTGCGCGATGGGGCGAGGATCGGATCGATTCTGGCGCGATCCCGAACGGTGGATTCAAAGCCGGTGAAATCGGTTCGCGAGTGGATTTCGGCGTGGTTTAGTCCTTTCAGGGCTCGGTTCCTTCGGTGGAGGTAGGGTGACTGATCCTTACTTCGTCCTCTCCGTTTTCCCTGCCATTGCACATTGTTCGGCTAGGAAACGGTCGTGTTTGGGCTTGTTTTGCCTAAACCGTGATTTTCATGGTTTTTAGGGTCGGCTGGTAAACGGCGACTGTTTGCGGCGTAGTTAGTTTCTAACTGACCGCTGGGATGTTAGGATCCCATCCACGTTGATTTCGTGTGGACTGGTGTTCATTCGAGGCCGGTAAAAGCCCGGGAACCTCGGTGACCCACTTTGGGTGGATTTGATGAAATCGCCCGGATCTTGCGTTTTTGAGCTTGCATGTGGGCGTTTTGGCCCTCTTGTGTTATTTTCCAGCGTTTGGGTTTGTTTCCCCTGCGCTTCGGCGTGAATGGGGCGTGGAACGGGCCGGTTTGGCCATTCCTATGTTTTCCCGCCGTAGCCGGTGTGGCGGTCGTGCCAACGACCGTCACTTGCCTCTGACGGTCCCTTGATAGACCGTTACTTCGTTTGAGGTTTTAACGTTTTATGGCTTCTGGGTGTGTGACGGCCCTGGTCTGGCGCGTCACACCCATGTAACGCGCCTGAGCCTGTGCGTTACATGCCGCTTGTCGTTTTGCGGATTGAGTATGGCAGTTCCTCTGACGGCCTGGTCCTGGCGCGTCAGAGCGTTGTAACGCGCCCAGGTTGGGCCGTTACATTGTGTTTGACTGAGTTTGGCTGGGCGTTGACCGTTTAAGGCGGTTGATGTAGCGGTCGTGTCCCTGTGCGTCACAGCGTTGTAACGCGCCGTGCTTAGGCCGTTACATGCTGTTTGGCTGAGGGCTGGGTGGATGTGTGCTGTCTTGTGTGTGACGGCCTTGCCCCCGTGCGTTATTTGGATGTAACGCGTCCTTGTGGGACCGTTACATGGCCTAGCTTAGCCTTTTGTTTTTCGGGCTTGTGCCAGTGGCCCTGACGCGCCTGCCCTTGCGCGTTAGGTGGCCCTGACGCGCATGCCCCTGCGCGTCAGGTGGGTGTAACGCGTTTTCCTTAGCGCGTTACATGGCTCGAGTCCCCGTGTTTTTGTCTTCGTTGGTGGCTGTAACGCGCCTGTTCCTGCGCGTTAGGCGTGTGTAACGCGCTAGGCCTAGCGCGTTACATCGTTTGAGCTCCGTTTGATTTGGGGTTTGTGTTGGACCTGACGGCCCCGGTCTGGCGCGTCAGGTGTGTGTGACGCGCCTGGTGCTGCGCGTTACATGCCTTGCATTTTTCGAGGTAGGTTAGGGCGATGTGAGTGACGGCCCTTCCCCGACCGTCGCTTGGAGTGTAACGGCCTAGGTCTAGACCGTCATATGCTTGTAACGGTCTAGGGGTGGCGCGTTACATGCCTAGTGCTCCGATTTCCGTTCCTTCGGTTTCTGCTTGTCTTGGCTTGGCCATGTGGTCTGCCCGCTGTCCCATGGATGTCTCCCGACGTCCTATGAGGGCTAGGACTACGTTGTAAGGTAGCCAGGAGTCTTCTTGCTTGAGATAGGATTTCCTATCCTACTTTTGCTTGTGTTTGGTCTGGTTCCGGTCAACCCGGGGTGACCCAGGGGTTGACAGGCGACCTTGTGTGTGGGTGTCTTGGCGGTTCCGTCCAGCCCGAGACACTGGTTCTGGATGCCTCGAGGTGTTGCCTTACCTTGGTTTGCTTGTCCAGGTGTGCTGAGGGTTCTTGGTGTTTCCCTCAGGTCTCCGTGTGTCGTTTTCTGCGGAACGTTGTTTTGCTGGCTTAGGATTAGACCGATTGGTGGCTTGTCTCGCTGTTTGTGACGATCTTGCCTTTGAGTCGTCCGACTCAGGGATCGTTACGTTGTAGGTCTAGTTGCTTGGTCCTGAGTCTGTTGGCGGTTGTTTGACTGCCTTGGTGCTTTGTTGTGCACGAGACAGGGCTTTTCTTAGACTGTCTGTGCTTTAGCACCTGTGTTTCGGAGTCTGTGCCTTGTGAGCCTCCACTAGTTGTAGCCCTAGGCTTTTGCCAACCCACCGGGAGTGGTGGAGGGGTTTTCCTGTTACGTTTGGTACGTACGGTTCTTAAGCTAGTTCCGTGGGCCCCGGCCAACGGTAGCGTCCTACCGAGGGGAATACTAGCTAGAGGCCTGACCTAGGTAGAGGTCGGTGTGTGCACACATGGTCAGGGACTGGGGACTTGCGTCGACGGGCGTGGCCCTGACTAGTCACTCGCAATTGGTGCTATAGTCTTGTGCTGTGGTACCATGTTTCCTTAGAACTTTTGTTCCTCGGACCTGGTTCTTGGTGTGTCTTGTCCTTGAGTGACATGACACTTGTGGCGCAGTATAAGTCGTCAGTGGACGCATCTGGCTGTTCTCTAGTGGGAGGGTGCTCCTGTCACCTGGTTCGTGACTCTCGCGTTTCTTGCGTATTCTGACCTTTGCGAGTTGCCCTCTCGTGGCCGTACTCGAGGTCGGTGTTCTGTCGTTTGCATGACGTTTTAGTCATGCGTGGGGCTGTGTGCACGACGTTTCCAGTCGTGTTTGTCTGTGTTTTCGGCGTCGGCGTATGCCTTCCCCTTTGCTTTGGCTGACGGACTGGGTTACCCTACTGTGTGAGTTTGGGGTTGACCGTCTGTTGCCGTTTGGAGTAGCTTAGGGTGCCGAGTTCTCCTCAGTGGCCGTGTTCCGTGTTTTACGGCCTCGCTCTTCTTTGTTGTTGAGCTCCCCTTGCTCTTAGCCTGTTCCCTACTCCTGCTGTCCCTGCTCTGTTTACAGCTTTGTAGTGTAGCTTTTCCTGCTTTGCTGCACTTGCTGTTTCTGTAGTTGCTTCCGTTGCTCTGTGCGTTTTCCAGTGGGGATTCGCGTGACCCCAACTGAGTTTCTGTTTAGAGACTCACCCCTGCTTTTCAGGTGGGTTTCGCCGCTTGCCTCTGCTATTCCTGGTGGAGCGCGTCGTTGTAGCTGCCAGCTGTACCTGCGTCAGGCTTCTCCCGACTCCTGTGTACATTATTTTCTGTCAGACTGTACTTGTTGTTTTTCCTTTGGACTAGACTCTGGTGTATAATTGTAAAATTTGAATTATTAATGAAAAAGTAATTTTATTTCTGCTACTTTAGCAATCCAATCTAATGAAATTTAATTACTTACTGTTATATCTGCTGGCTTCAATGTATTCCACACACTCCTTTTTCCCTTCGGTGCTTTCCCGCGCTTGGGAGGCCTCGCGGGTCCCATGTGGTATCACGTGTATTCGGTATTTATACCGGGTGCACCGGGTATCCGGAATCCGGGTCGCCACAGCTGGTATCAGAGCAGTGTTCTGAGATGTTCGGAGTTCTTTTCTGAGCTATCAGATCATTGTCGTGTGAGATACATGGAAATCCAGATATACAGTTACCAGAGTCCTTGAGGTCAGTACAGTCTCTTGCTGGCGTAGGTGTTGCGATGTTTGTCGCGGTGTTTTCCATGTGTGGTCTTGTGCGTGCTTGATTGGCACTGTACGAGATGGTTTTGCTCTCGTCTGGGTGTGACGAGGTGCTTTGTTCGATTTTGGAGTTAGTCTCGAGCGTGTTGCACTTGGCAGTGTTTGTCGGTTGGCGTGAACCTGCAGTGCATTGCTCGAGCTATTTTCTGTGTTTTGCTCAGGTGGCTTATGACTTTTAGCGTTGGTGTGATGGCCATGCACGTTCTTACGTTGCTTTGGTTGTCCCAGCTTAAGTCTGTTCAGCTCCTGATGCTTTGTTGTTTCGGTTGTCTCGATTGTCGTGTTGCCTCGATTGAGAAGTTGCTCAGGCGAGCTAGGATCTTCCTTTCCTGGTGAGCTTATGTTGTTAAGCTTGTTGCTTCTCGTTCTTCTTGGTGAAGCTTTTTCGAGGTGAGCCTTGGAATTGCTGTCTTGGTGATGCCTTTTGTCCTGTGTCTGCTTAAGTGTAGACAGCATTGTTTTGAGCCTGATCTGCTCCTTGTTTTACGGTTGCTTGGCTTTGGACTCCATAATGGTGTTAAGAGCTGTTGTGCACCGTATTTGTCGTGCCGTGTCCAGCGGCCGATGCGTTGTGAAGGCTCATTTGTTGTTTCAGGACGTGAAGGTAAGCTGAGATTGCTGCTTTCCGCGTGCTTTGTGCTGAAGCTGGTGCTCTTCCTTTGTTGCACTTAGGCTCTTTGTGATCGGTTGTTCGCGTGATCGGTACTCGTGGCGTGTGGTTTGCGATCTTTGTTGATTGCGATGGCGCCGGGTGTGTGCTGAGGTGCGATTACCGATGTTGTTCTGTTGCCTGTGCGCGTTGTTGAGAGTTCAGCTGAAGTGTGTGGGTTGGTTACCCATTTGTCGAGAGGTTTTGTTCCTTCTCGTTGTGGCTTCGTCTTGGCTTCCTGCGCCTTGACTTTGCCCGTTGCCGTGCCGTTGTTTGTGGTTTTCTTGTGTTGGCATCGGCATTGTGCGAGTGTTGGGGAATTTGTCGGCATTCCTTGCTGATTGAGTACCCTTTTGCTCTGCATTTCTTTCTTGGGTGTTGTGCTCTCGAGGCGTGTTTGTAGTCCTTGAGATGCGTTCCCCGAGAGTGATGTCGTTTCTCGTTGTTGTGGGTCTTTTTCTTGGTGAGCAGTCTGATGCGTGACCTGTCTTTGTGGTCGTGTGCTCAGCTGTTTCTGTGCCTTGATGTGACCCTGCTTGCAGTGTGTTCTGTGGTTCTGTGTGTTGTA
This sequence comes from Amorphophallus konjac, assembly GCA_022559845.1. Classification (NCBI taxonomy): domain Eukaryota; kingdom Viridiplantae; phylum Streptophyta; class Magnoliopsida; order Alismatales; family Araceae; genus Amorphophallus; species Amorphophallus konjac. The sequence continues at coordinate 30,381,333 of CM040118.1, forward strand.
CAGGGCCGGAATCCTGCAGGTGTTGCCGTTGTGTTGTTTTGGCGCTGTTTCTTTATGATTTTGTGTCTCTGCCTTGGACCATGGTCTTGTCTTGTCAGTTGGCTTGCTGTGCTCTCTTTTCCTGGTGTAGTTAGCTTGCGACTCGATCAGATGTGATAGCTGGCTGAGTGCTGACTTGATTGTGTTTGTGGTCCAGTGTTGTTGTTGTCATTGGTGTCATGTGTGCCAGGTGTTCCCTGTTACCTTTGGCACTGAGCCGATGATGTGGTCGAGCTGTCAGCTATAAGGACTGTGTCTCCTTGTGTAAGCTACCGCTTGTCGTGCTGTCGTTGTGTTTCTCGGTTGTCTGTTGTTGTGGCAGTCGTGTCTCCGTTCCTGGTGAGACGTAAACGATGTTGCCTTTGCTTCGGAGGTGTCAGATGTGTTCACTTTGGTGCCATGCTCGTGTTGTGGACTTGTTGTCTTGGAAGCAGAGCGTGTACCTGTAATTGTGGTCTGACGGTGTTCCTCTGAGCTGTGTTTTTCGAGATTTGTGTCATTTTATCGTGATTGTGCGGTTGGGTTGTTCTTCCCTGCTTCTCCTTTGTTAGTGCTTAATTTCGAGGGTGAAATTTCTTAAAGAAGGGGAGGATGTAATGCCCTGGATCTTGATGGATCTTTTGCAGGTCTTGTTGGATCTTTGTTGGATCTTTCGGATCTATTTCGGATTGGTTTCGTTGAGTTTTGGTCCGCTTTTGTAGCTTCCGAGTGAGTTTGACGAGCCGTGTGGGTTTTTCTCTCGTACTAGTTACGGAACCCTACGGTGAGTTTGTTTGTCAATTCTCGAACTCGTGGATGCTGCAGCGACGATGTACTCTTCGAGCCGGTCGTTTTGACTATTTTTACGTATTTTTCTGAAATTGTGCATTTTCGGCGTATTTTCAGAATTTTCGGAAATTAGGAAAATTTCATAATTTCTTTTCTTTTTTATTTCTTTTCCTCTCTCTCTCTCTCTCCTCACTCTCGCCGCTCCTCTCTCTCTCTCTCCCGCTCTCTCTCGTTCTCCCTCCCTCTCGCCTCCGGCTGCAGACGGAGCGGTGCAGGGGCTGGGTGGCGACATGGCGGAGCTGTCGAGGTGCGCGATGGGGCGAGGATCGGATCGATTCTGGCGCGATCCCGAACGGTGGATTCAAAGCCGGTGAAATCGGTTTGCGAGTGGATTTCGACGTGGTTTAGTCCATTCGGGGCTCGGTTTCTTCGGTGGAGGTAGGGTGACTGATCCTTACTTCGTCCTCTCCGTTTTCCCTGCCATTGCACGTTGTTCGGCTAGGAAACGGTCGTGTTTGGGCTTGTTTTGCCTAAACCGTGATTTTCGTGGTTTTTAGGGTCGGCCGGTAAACGGCGACTGTTTGCGGCGTAGTTAGTTTCTAACTGACCGCTGGGATGTTAGGATCCCATCCACGTTGATTTCGTGTGGACTGGTGTTCATTCGAGGCCGGTAGAAGCCCGGGAACCTCGGTGACCCACTTTGGGTGGATTTGATGAAATCGCCCAGATCTTGCGTTTTTGAGCTTGCATGTGGGCGTTTTGGCCCTCTTGTGTTGTTTTCCAGCGTTTGGGTTTGTTTCCCCTGCGCTTCGGCGTGAATGGGGCGTGGAACGGGCCGGTTTGGCCATTCCTATGTTTTCCCGCCGTAGCCGGTGTGGCGGTCGTGCCAGCGACCATCACTTGCCTCTGACGGTCCCTCGATAGACCGTTACTTCGTTTGAGGTTTTAACGTTTTATGGCTTCTGGGTGTGTGACGGCCCTGGTCTGGCGCGTCACACCCATGTAACGCACCTGAGCCTGTGCGTTACATGTCGCTTGTCGTTTTGCGGATTGAGTATGGCAGTTCCTCTGACGGCCTAGTCCAGGCGCGTCAGAGCATTGTAACGCGCCCAGGTTGGGCCGTTACATTGTGTTTGACCGAGTTTGGCTGGGCGTTGACCGTTTAAGGCGGTTGATGTAGCGGTCGTGTCCCCGTGCGTCACAGCGTTGTAACGCGCCGTGCTTAGGCCGTTACATGCTGTTTGGCTGAGGGCTGGGTGGATGTGTGTTGTCTTGTGTGTGACGGCCTTGCCCCCGTGCGTTATTTGGATGTAACGCGTCCTTGTGGGACCGTTACATGGCCTAGCTTAGCCTTTTGTTTTTCGGGCTTGTGCCAGTGGCCCTGACGCGCCTGCCCTTGCGCGTTAGGTGGCCCTGACGCGCCTGCCCCTGCGCGTCAGGTGGGTGTAACGCATTTTCCTTAGCGCGTTACATGGCTCGAGTCCCCGTGTTTTTATCTTCGTTGGTGGCTGTAACGCGCCTGTTCCTGCGCGTTAGGCGTGTGTAACGCGCTAGGCCTAGCCCGTTACATCGTTTGAGCTCCGTTTGATTTGGGGTTTGTGTTGGACCTGACGGCCCCGGTCTGGCGCGTCAGGTGTGTGTGACGCGCCTGGTGCTACGCGTTACATGCCTTTGCATTTTTCGAGGTAGGTTAGGGCGATGTGAGTGGCGGCTCTTCCCCGACCGTCGCTTGGAGTGTAACGGCTTAGGTCTAGACCGTCATATGCTTGTAACGGTCTAGGGGTGGCGCGTTACATGCCTAGTGCTCCGATTTCCGTTCCTTCGGTTTCTGCTTGCCTTGGCTTGGCCATGTGGTCTGTCCGCTGTCCCGTGGATGTCTCCCGACGTCCTATGAGGGCTAGGACTACGTTGTAAGGTAGCCAAGAGTCTTCTTGCTTGAGGTAGGATTTCATATCCTACTTTTGCTTGTGTTTGGTCTGGTTCCGATCAACCCGGGGTGACCCAGGGGTTGACAGGCAACCTTGTGTGTGGGTGTCTTGGCGGTTCCGTCCAGCCCGAGACACTGGTTCTGGATGTCTCGAGGTGTTGCCTTACCTCGATTTACGTGTCCAGGTGTGCTGAGGGTTCTTGGTGTTTCCCTCAGGTCTCCATGTGTCGTTTTCTGCGGAACATTATTTTACTGGCTTAGGATTAGACCGATTGGCGGCTTGTCTCGCTATTTGTGACGATCTTGCCTTTGAGTCGTCCGACTCAGGGATCGTTACGTTGTAGGTCTAGTTGCCTGGTCCTGAGTCTGTTGGCGGTTGTTTGACTGCCTTGGTGCTTTGTTGTGCACGAGACAGGGCTTTTCTTAGACTGTCTGTGCTTTAGCACCTGTGTTCGGAGTCTGTGCCTTGTGAGCCTCCACTAGTTGTAGCCCTAGGCTTTTGCCGACCCACCGGGAGTGGTGGAGGGGTTTTCCTGTTGCGTTTGGTGTAGATCTCTTTAAAAATCTACTTAAATATAAAAGGCAATAGATATGATGAAAGCAATAAAATAGCACGAGGTGCTAAAAGGAGGTTGTGATCGCCAGAGACACGAGGCCTCAAAAATATAACAATGAAAGCATGGGAGAGATGATCGCGAAAAATACCTCAAAAGTGCGGTGATGTGAGTGCTTCCTTTCTCTTCAAATCGGCCGGCCGATGAAGAGAGTTCTTGCTTTTATTACCCTTGCAAAACAAACAAATACCACCAAAAGAATTGAATTAGAAACAAGGTGGGTGTAGCGTCAAATTCTTGAATAGATGAGCATGAAATATCATAGGATTAAGACACACCTTGTGGGTGGTTGGCCCTTAAACCCCTATGCAAAAGGGTGGGAGATATATGAATGATATGAAAAATAAAGAAAAGGATGTGCAAGGGATGCACTGTCGGAGGTTCTCAACGTGGTTGAGAAGAAAGGAATTAATAGGAGACGAACATGATGAAGGTATATGCATGCACGTATGTTTAAGATAATAAAAGGAAAGGAAAAAGAAGAGCCTGTGCTTTGGCCTTGGATGCTCGATGGGGAGATGCAGAGGCTCCTCCTTCGGCCAGCAGCAGCAACAGCAGCAGCGCCTGTGAGAAAACAAAGCAAAAGGAAAAAAAACGGAGGGGAAGAAGGGGGTCCAACCGAACAACAGAGCAATCGGCCCTATTAAAAAGGCAGAAGAGAAGGTAAGAAGGAAAGAGTACAAGGTAAGGAAAGATAAGAACGGGCAAGAGCCCAAAGAGGGGAGGATAAGACTGGGTAAGAGCCCAAACGAAGTAGGGACTCTCTGGGGAAATGCTGCGTTCATTCGGAATACAAAACTAAAACACGACTTGGACCAGGGCGTCAATTAAAGAATTGACGACCTGCCAAAGGGCGTCTTTTAAAAACACGCCTTATCTAAGGGCGTTAATTAAAAAAATCAATTTTAGAATTTATTTGAAAAATAATGAAACACGTCTGATTCAAAGGCGTTAATTAAAACACGCCTTAACAAAGGACGTGAATTCAAAATATTCAAAATAGGGCCATTTTTCATTTCTCAATATTATTTTCTCATTTTTTAGGTGGAGGTGCATCTCGTCGCCCTGATTCCAACGACTATTTTTGCGAATTTTTCTGACACCCGGAAGGCCACCAAATCACCTCTGGAAGAGAGTGGAAAATAATATTAAAAAAATCAATTTGAAAAAGTGACGACCGTGTGTAAGGCGTGAATTCAATTTTTGATTTTTTTATTCTTTTCAAATTCAAAGTAACGTCCATGGTTAAGTCGTTAATTCTCAAAAAATTCCGAAAAATTCTCAGAAAAATCCAGAAAAAATAGAAATTTGAAAGAATGGACGCCCTCCAGTATAGTCGTCAATTTTTTAAGAAACGCCCATGTATAAGTCGTTATTTAAAAGACGCCTCAGATCAAGTCGTTATTTCTGAAAAATAGAGAAAAATGCCCAGAAAATCCAGAAAAATCCAGAAAAATCCAGAAAAATAGGAAAAAATAGGAAAAGGGTGAAAAAAGGGAGAAATCTAAAAAAAGTGGGAAAAACCACTCAAATAGAACTAATTTGAGGGTCAAATTGGGATATTACAAGGCAATATGAGATGTACTCACAGTAACGTCAATTTTAGCGTGTCTACAGCTGCCCCGCCTTGGCGTCTGCTTTGCAAGGGAGCAGAGCAAACTGAAAAGTAGATGCCAAGGTGTGATGAGACACGCAATCAACATCACTTGATGAGAATGAAATCAAAAGCTCGAGATGAAGCAAATCTCGGGAAATCCAACGAAGTCAACAATGTTCGGATAAAAGGGGGAGATGTGCACGCGGTGCACGAAGGAGATAAAAAAATGATCAACTTCCAGCGCGGTGGAAGTACCCCAGGTCACAAGCCTGTAAGTTTCACCATTGGGGAGCGGTTACCAGCCAGTGGACGTGCTGCAGCCAAGGTGGATCAATGGGAAAATTGGAAAATAAGATGATAAAAATCCAAACAGGGAGCTTTCGAGAAAAGACCCAAAACAGCAACAAAACGAACTGAGGACACAAATCGGCATGGAATATCTCATATCTGGAAAAGATTAAGATCAATTTGACCCACAAAAACAGCTTATCAGAATGATTTTTCAACAATTGTTTCAAATTCCTACATGAATGCATGCTGGGTTTAAAGGGAAAAATAAATCAAATGAAAATATAGAATAATCAAGGATAATATTGTTAAACTGCCAAGACTGGGTCAAGAAACCGATTTCGCGAGCTGATACTAAGCCGAAGCCCGTTTATCCACGCACCAATTCGTAAAAAGGGAACCATCGTCCCCAATCTTGGACGGCTCAACGGCCTATCCGTGTGACTAAGACTCCTCTGGAATCATCATTGTTTTTGATGAAGGGGAACTCAAATCCCAGATTTACCAAAGCCACAAGGTCCTTGATATAATCTAGTAGCATATGTAACATATAGTAAAAATGCATACAGGGAGAGATGGTGGAGCAATAAGTATGGGGGAACTCAGAAATGAGCTGCAAGCACCGTGGGACTTTGATGATGATGCCCAGTCGGCGGGACCAAGAGCTTCTTATCCTGCGCTCAAAAATTCATTAGCCAAGATATAAAAGATAACAAACAATGAATGAGGCATTTAAGCATAACAATCATCAAAGCATCAATCATAGCATGTATATGGCATGAATAGCATAAGTCAAATCATGGTATTGCAAATCGTCATTATTTGTTGTTTGTCATGAGGATGACAATCTGGCTAATCAAGTTTTGGAGTTAAATAATCAGGATCTGATAATGCCCATCGGCGGAGTAATCAGATGAAACGAGCAGGAGTTGATTGAAAGATTTGGAGATGAATAATCATGGGATATGATAATCAGAATGATATAGGGAGATGATGCCCCTGGGTGGCATGTCATGAGAATATTGGGAAGAATCAATAGATTGATAGCAATAAGTAGAGAGAGGACCCATCCCGTGCTTTTGGTCTCTGCAAAGCTGTTCCTGCAAAACACCATCAGAAAATATAATGCAATTTTTTTGGATTTTAGAAATATGCAAATTTTTATGGAGTTTTGGAATATGCAAATTTTTATGAGTTTTGAAAAAGATATTCAAATTTTTATGAGTTTTGATCAATATGCAAATTTTTGTGAAGTTTTGAGAAAGGTATTCAAATTTTTATGGATTTTGGACAAGAAATATTCAATTTTTTGTTTGATTTTGGTTAGACATTGCTAAAGCAGCATCAAAGGGTGTTTTAAACCACTGGCTAGGGGTCCTCGTTCCTTCCCTTTTTGCTTAAAATTGTCCAAAGCTGGGCGTGCATTGTAAGGTGGCGCCCTATAACCGACCGCCTTTGATCAACGGTGCCCCTACCAAGGCCATACCCGAGAAACATTCGGTCTTGGAGGGAGAAGAGAAGAATAATTGGAGATAAGCTTTACGCAGGATGGGAGATATCAAGACTTGAATTCCTTCCAAGGTGCTTCCCCTCAAAGAGGTAGTCTGTTGTGCCGGGGCTTTGTGCCTTTGCTTTTCAGACCCTTGACATGCATACGACCAGGGTTTTCCCTGCGGGGACTTTGCCACTCTTGACATGCCTTAATTCACAATTTTGAATTTATTGAAATTCTGATTTGATTTTCATAATAGCCCTTTTTGGCGAGATATGTATAATGGAATTCATATGAAAACTCATTGATTTTGGGTCAAGACTGCCCCTATTTGAGACTCCTCTCGTATTGGGGATTACCGAGGTTGGTCATCTTATCCGTCAATCTCTTGCCCCTGCATTCGGCCGAGTAAAGAAGAGAAAAGACTTTCGGAAACTCATGGCATGGCCAAGGTAGCAACGATGTTTAAACAAAGGAGCCGGCTAAGGACGCCGTGAAGTGTGTGAAATGCCTAGCTAAGGGTTGCTCTTAAACAAGCAGGGAGAGAATGTTTGAATTCCCAGTGCGGGTTCTTTATCAACCAAAGTGCTGCCAAAGCAAGTCTAAAGACTCTTTTTGAAAATGATGTAATTAAACAAAAGCCTAAGATAAAGGTCTAAAACACAACTCTTAGTCTTGTTAAGAAGCACTTTATTTTGAAAATCACGCATGAAGTAAGGAGGCAATGATATCATGCAAATGCAAACTTACGCCAGTATATTACCTTGCAACCTTCATAGAAGCAGCTGCTGCTGGAGGTGATCATCATGTGATTTGTCCTCTTTTGCAGAAAAAAGATTGGAAGCAAAGGATTGAAAGTGGCTTAACAAGACAGAATGGTGCCCAGACCAGACTCAGACGAAATAAGGAGAAAAGGAAGAGAGGCGAGGGCTAGAACTCCCTCACTAAGGTGCGGAGACCCTGATCACATGGAACAGTCTACAGAAGAAGCGGAAAATCAAGAAGAGGGGTGAGGACTAAAGCCTCGGAAGCAGTGGGAGAAAGGGCAGATGCCCAAGGCAGTGGATGTGGAAGAAGTTGGGTCGGACCCAGAATTAGGAGGAATCAGAAGAAGAAATTGGTAGATGGAAAGAGGTGGATCCGAAGGGTCCGGAGGTAGAGGAGGAGAATCATGATAGGAGGAATCCGGAGGCTCCGGAGGAACAACGAAAGAAGGGACGCGATGCCCTGGGAAGAAATATGGAAAAAGATGATGAAAAAGGAAGAAGAAAATGAAGGAGGTGATGTCCTGGAGGAGCAGAAAGATGAATCGGAAGAAAGATGGATGGTCCGGAGGTTCCGGAGGAATGGGATGGAAAGGGGCGTGATGCCTTGGAAAATGATAGAGAGAATAAGACAGAGAATCCGGAGGTTCCGGAGGAATGATGGAAGGAGGGACGCGATGCCCGAGGGGAAAGTCCGGAGGTTCCGGAAGAATGAGGTGGAAAGGGGCGTCATGCCCTAAGCAGAGAGATAAAACACCTGGGAATTCCAGGGAAATAGGGGGAAAGGGGACGCGATGCCCCGGGGAGAGTGGATTAGAAGAGAATGAAGGTGAATAAGATGGGAAATGCGGGATATCCGGAGGTACCGGAGGAAGCAAATGGAAAGGGGCGTCATGCCCTGGAAAAAGATAGAAAGAATAGGACGGAGAATCCGGAGGTTCCGGAGGAAGAAGATGAAAAGGGGCACGATGCCCGAGGGATAAAGAGAGGAATGAAGGAGGATCAGGAGGAAAATCCGGAGGTTTCGAAGGTAGCAAATGAGAAGGGGCGCGATGCCCAAGGGGAAAATCTGGAGGTGCCGGAAGGCGGGGAAGATACGGGTTTGGAAACCCGGGAAGCAGGAGGGGCAAATGTATGCAAAATGATGGATATAATGGATGCAATGAATGCATGAATGCAACAGAATGCATGAAATGCAAGGGATACGAAGAATGTGAAGGGCGAGAAGATGAGATCCTCCTCCTAACCCTGGGAATGGCCCATGAAAATGATGTGATAGAAATGGATGAATAAAAGGTGGAACAAATAGGGGACGGCCCCTTAGCACCAAGATAACTGCCCCTCCACGGCAGTGAAAGTGTATAGCCAATTGGCCCAATAAAAGGAGCTTCAATAAGTGGCAACCCCCTTTGAAGGCAAAGATCAACAATGTGAGGGAGTTGGAGAGTTGGAACGGGAAGCATCGTATTGCCCATTGAATGTGGTATATATGGAAAGTTGAGCAAAATGGGCATTCGCCCCTTGTAAGGAATAATGAATTCGGAATTCAGAAATTGGAACAAGGGGTGCCCTGCCCGGCTCTTAGATGGCATCAACGCCTGGCATGGCGGCGACTTGACTTCTTCGGCCGTGATTGGCACAATAACCCGGATTAGCATCCGGCAAACAAATTCTTGCGTCTTGAATAGCGCGGCCAAATCCTTGCTGCCCGGCTCTTGATCATTTTCGGCACAAATAGCTGCAGAAGCCCGCCCCTTCCGAGTAGTAAAAGGAGGTGAAGCGGAGGCGGAAGGCTTTGTGAGTGGTGGAGGTATAATGGAAAGTGTTGGCGTAAGTGGAGACGGAGGTTCAAACACATCAAGTTTCTCCCTTTGCTTGCAAGCGGTCGGGGTTAGCTCGAGTGCAAAAAGTGGTGGGTCCTGCTCAGGATTAGCCATTGGTAAAGGTGGAGGGTTATGTGGTGGAATAGGCAAAGTGGGTTTTAAAGGGATAATGGAAGACCGAGGTGGCGGTAATGGGAGGTTAATTGGGGAAGGTTTAATGGTGTAATTAATGGAGGCCGATGGTGTGGAGGTAGATGGCTTAATGGGTGGTGGTTTAATAGTGGAAGGCTTGGGGGAGGCCAGTGTTGCGGAGGTTAATGGTGTAACTGGAGGAGGTGTAATGGGTGGAGGGTTAATGGGTGAAGGTTTGGTGCGTAGGAAATGCCGAATGGGGCGAGCGGTGTTTGGAGTGGTGAAAAACTCAAGATGCGTCGGCGCGGGTGATTGGAGTATCGACCCATCGTCGTAACACCAAGAAGTCTCGGAAATAGGGGTTGGATCGGGGATGGTGGCTTCATCCTGAGCGAGGGGTTCATCGAATGAAAGTGGGGGAAGTGGAAAGTTAAGGAAACTCGAAAGGGGTGCCTGCGGAGCTTCATCATCATACACCGGCTCGGATTCTTCAATTGCCGGTTCTTGCTCGCTTGGAATATCAACGCCGTAGTCGTCCATCCTATCCTTCCATTCTCTCTCCATTCTTGTAATGTCATCCAAAGCCGCATAGAGAGGATTGACCGGAGTAGGAGGAACCGTGACCCTCTTTAATTGTTCCTCCATGGAAGTAATCTTATCAAAAAGAGATTGTTGGAGGGGTGTGACTTGAACAATAGAGGGCTGGCAGGGCCTTGAAGGAGGAGGGGCCGCATAAAAAGGCCGTGGAGAGGAGTTGACGGTATGACCCGTAAAAGAACCCGGAAGGGCCGGATTGCAATGAATAAATGGGCCTCGGGGCCGTGAGGGAGGAGGAATAGAAGGAGGCGGGTGTCGGACCACCCGAGTAGAATGAATAGGGGGAGATGGGTAATGGGCTACCCGAATATGATTGGAAGGAGGAGGTGGGTGATGGTCCACCCGTGTAGAATTGGAGGGAGATGGGTGATGGGTCACCCGAATAGAATTGGAAGGAGGTAGGTGATGGGCCACCCGTATAGAATTGGAAAGAGGGGGAGATGCATGAGATGTACCCTCAACGGCAGCCTTAAGGGCTTGGATCTGTTGAGGGGTAAGATGATCTAATGCATGGATGATTCGAGAGACCTTCTCGTCATTGGGAGGAGACGGTCCCGAGGGAATAGTGGCCTGAAATTGAGTAGGTGGACCATGAGAATGGACATTGCCCATGGGTTGGGTATGACCATGAGAATAAGAACGTGGTCCCTTGAAAGAATGGTGAGAATGCTGATTAACATGTTGAAATTGAGGATATGAAGTGCTAGGTTGTGCATCCTCATGAATTGAATTGAACATGTTTCTATCATGGTAAGCCATTATATAATCAAAAATTCTCAATAATTATGCAAATAAGCACACAAGTTGGAATGGTTACCGTGATTTTTGATTGTTTTATCCTTGGTGAATTAAGGATTTTAATAAAGTTTGGAAAGATTCACACAAGGAGAGTCCTAGTTTCAAATGAGATTTGAACTCCAATGCCAACTAGGAACTCTCACTCACCACGTATTAGGCCAACTATATCGGGACTCCAAAAGGGTACAACCTGCCCGGCGTCCGTGAGGGAATCCACGGGTGCGGGGACTTACGGAGGCTTGGTTTAGGAATTTCCAATCCAAAGAGACGGAATGCTCAATGGAGGGTCGTTCCTTCACCAAGGGGGTGTGTGGATCCTAATGAAGAGGAGGGGGCTCCCAAACCAATGCAAATATGAATGAAACAGGGTAAACAGGCCAACCACAATAATATGATCAATCAACAAAGATAAGCATGAAATATCATGAAAAACCACAGCCGGGGGGTTCTGGAAACCCACAGTAAAAACACGCCTTGGAAGGGGACGCTACTAAACAAGGACACGACGGTGTGACTGTCGTGAATCAACGTGAGGGGCCAAGGGGTAGGGTAAAACACGCCTTAGTGTGAGGCGCTATAAATAAAAGGACGCCCTATCCAGCGGGCGTCAGATCCAAGAAAACGCCTTTAAGGGAGGCGCTAATAAAGATAAAGACGCCCTTGCAACGGGCGTGAATTCACCAAGCAAGCAGAGATAATTAGAGACAGCTAGCAAACGCCATGTCAGAAGGCGTTAACTTCAAACAACACGCCCTGGGTTAGGGCGTGAAATCAAAAGGCGCCTCCGATCGAGGCGTTAATTCTCAATCCACGGCCAACAGTAACAACCACTCACAGTCGCAGGCAATCAACAAATATAAGATATAAGCATGCTCATCAAAATTTCAAATAAGTGGAGATTTTAAAGAAAAATCAATAAATTGACAAATCACTTAGGGAAAAGGACAAAACCAATGGAGGGTGCCCGAGGGGCACAAAAGGGGGACGCACCGAGGGTGCAAATAAGGGAGATGGCACACGCGGGTGCCTAAGGGGAAACGGGTAATAGATGAAGAACACAAAGGGTCCCACCGTGATCGCCAATTTGTAGATCTCTTTAAAAATCTACTTAAATATAAAAAGCAATAGATATGATGAAAGCAATAAAATAGCACGAGGTGCTAAAAGGAGGTTGTGATCGCCAGAGACACGAGGCCTCAAAAATATAACAATGAAAGCATGGGAGAGATGATCGCGAAAAATACCTCAAAAGTGCGGTGATGTGAGTGCTTCCTTTCTCTTCAAATCGGCCGGCCGATGAAGAGAGTTCTTGCTTTTATTACCCTTGCAAAACAAACAAATACCACCAAAAGAATTGAATTAGAAACAAGGTGGGTGTAGCGTCAAATTCTTGAATAGATGAGCATGAAATATCATAGGATTAAGACACACCTTGTGGGTGGTTGGCCCTTAAACCCCTATGCAAAAGGGTGGGAGATATATGAATGATATGAAAAATAAAGAAAAGGATGTGCAAGGGATGCACTGTCGGAGGTTCTCAACGTGGTTGAGAAGAAAGGAATTAATAGGAGACGAACATGATGAAGGTATATGCATGCACGTATGTTTAAGATAATAAAAGGAAAGGAAAAAGAAGAGCCTGTGCTTTGGCCTTGGATGCTCGATGGGGAGATGCAGAGGCTCCTCCTTCGGCCAGCAGCAGCAACAGCAGCAGCGCCTGTGAGAAAACAAAGCAAAAGGAAAAAAAACGGAGGGGAAGAAGGGGGTTCAACCGAACAACAGAGCAATCGGCCCTATTAAAAAGGCAGAAGAGAAGGTAAGAAGGAAAGAGTACAAGGTAAGGAAAGATAAGAACGGGCAAGAGCCCAAAGAGGGGAGGATAAGACTGGGTAAGAGCCCAAACGAAGCAGGGACTCTCTGGGGAAAGGCTGCGTTCATTCGGAATACAAAACTGAAACACGACTTGGACCAGGGCGTCAATTAAAGAATTGACGACCTGCCAAAGGGCGTCTTTTAAAAACACGCCTTATCTAAGGGCGTTAATTAAAAAAATCAATTTTAGAATTTATTTGAAAAATAATGAAACACGTCTGATTCAAAGGCGTTAATTAAAACACGCCTTAACAAAGGACGTGAATTCAAAATATTCAAAATAGGGCCATTTTTCATTTCTCAATATTATTTTCTCATTTTTTAGGTGGAGGTGCATCTCGTCGCCCTTATTCCAACGACTATTTTTGCGAATTTTTCTGACACCCGGAAGGCCACCAAATCACCTCTGGAAGAGAGTGGAAAATAATATTAAAAAAATCAATTTGAAAAAGTGACGACCATGTGTAAGACGTGAATTCAATTTTTGATTTTTTTATTCTTTTCAAATTCAAAGTAACGTCCATGGTTAAGTCGTTAATTCCCAAAAAATTCCGAAAAATTCTCAAAAAATCCAGAAAAATAGAAATTTGAAAGAATGGACGCCCTCCAGTATAGTCGTCAATTTTTTAAGAAACGCCCATGTATAAGTCGTTATTTAAAAGACGCCTCAGATCAAGTCGTTATTTCTGAAAAATAGGGAAAAATGCCCAGAAAATCCAGAAAAATCCAGAAAAATCCAGAAAAATAGGAAAAAATAGGAAAAGGATGAAAAAAGGGAGAAATCTAAAAAAAGTGGGAAAAACCACTCAAATAGAACTAATTTGAGGGTCAAATTGGGATATTACAAGGCAATATGAGATGTACTCACAGTAACGTCAATTTTAGCGTGTCTACATTTGGTACGTACGGTTCTTAAGCTAGTTCCGTGGGGCCCGGCCAACAGTAGCATCCTACCGAGGGGAATACTAGCTAGAGGCCTGACCTAGGTAGAGGTCGGTGTGTGCACACGTGGTCAGGGACTGGGGACTTGCGCCGACGGGCGTGGCCCTGACTAGTCACTCGCAGTTGGTGCTATAGTCTTGTGCTGTGGTACCATGTTTCCTTGGAACTTTTGTTCCTCGGACCTGGTTCTTGGTGTGTCTTGTCCTTGAGTGACATGACACTTGTGGCGCAATATAAGTCGTCGGTGGACGCATCTGGCTGTTCTCTAGTGGGAGGGTGCTCCTGTCACGTGGTTCGTGACTCTCGCGTTTCTTGCGTATTCTGACCTTTGCGAGTTGCCCTCTCGTGGCCATACTCGATATCGGTGTTCTGTCGTTTGCATGACGTTCTAGTCATGCGTGGGGCTGTGTGCACGACGTTTCCAGTCGTGTTTGTCTGTGTTTTCAGCGTCGGCGTCTGCCTTCGCCTTTGCTTTAGCTGACGGACTGGGTTACCCTACTGTGTGAGTTTGGGGTTGACCGTCTGTTGCCGTTTGGAGTAGCTTAGGGTGCCGAGTTCTCCTCGGTGGCCGTGTTCCGTGTTTTACGGCCTCGCTCTTCTTTGTTGTTGAGCTCCCCTTGCTCTTAGCATGTTCCCTACTCCTGCTGTCCCTGCTCTGTTTACAGCTTTATAGTGTAGCTTTTCCTGCTTTGCTGCACTTGCTGTTTCCGTAGTTGCTTCCGTTGCTCTGTGCATTTTCCAGTGGGGATCCGCGTGACCCCTACTGAGTTTTTGTTTAGAGACTCACCCCTACTTTTCAGGTGGGTTTCACCGCTTGCCTCTGCTGTTCCTGGTGGAGCGCGTCGTTGTAGCTGTCAGCTGTACCTGCGTCGGGCTTCTCCCGACTCCTGTGTACGTTCTTTTCTGTCAGACTGTACTTGTTGTTTTTCCTTTGGACTAGACTCTGGTGTATAATTGTAAAATTTGAATTATTAATGAAAAAGTAATTTTATTTCTGCTACTTTAGCAATCCAATCTAATGAAATTTAATTGCTTACTGTTATATCTGCTGGCTTCAATGTATTCCACACACTCCTTTTTCCCTTCGGCGCTTTCCCGCGCTTGGGAGGCCTCGCGGGTCCCATGTGGTATCACGTGTATTCGGTATTTATACCGGGTGCACCAAGTATCCGGAATCCGGGTCGCCACATAGCCCGTGCCGAACAAAGTGGGTGGACCGACTTTCCCCTGACTCGGAGAGGTCACAGTACTGGGGCCAGCTGGTCCTCGGACAGATGGGTCCTTCGACTGGACGGGGTGGAGGGTAATCCTGTGGCCATCATGGTCGAAGGTGCATGTGTTCGACCTGCCATGGAGGGTGGCATCTCGGTCAAAGAGCCAAGGCCTACCAAGTATGATACTACCCACATCCATAGGTAGTACATCACACCAGATCGCATCATGGTATGCCTGGAACTGCAGCGGCACCAGACACCGCAATCTGATCGGGATGGAAGTGGAATCCACCCAAGAAACTCTGTAGGGTGCAGGGTGATCCACGGGCGTCAAACCAAGGCGCTTGACGGTGCACGTGGAGATAGTGTTGATGCAACTCCCGCTATCTATAATCACCTTGCAAGTTTTCCCTTCCAGCTTACAAAATGTGTGGAATATGGTGGTGCGACGCCAATCGTCGCTCACCTGAGGCTGGGTAAGGATGCACCTGACTACACCCAAATGTACGTCATCCTGATATGAGGTACCAGGGACGTCAACCTGCTCGCCCTCCAATAACTCGTCAAAGAATTCCTCGGCCAATTCTTGGTCCGGCTCGTAGCTGACTGGCACCAACTCAGGCGTGGGGTCACGGACCGGTGTGTCGGCGATAACAAGGGCTCCCCGGGTGGGACACTTGTCGGCAAAGTGGCCAACTCCACCACAAGTGTAGCAGCGGTGTAGTGTCCCATTGCCCTGAGATGTTCCACCAATCATTGGACCCTTATTGTAACGACCCGAGAATCCGATTACCGGGAAGGCCCGATAACCCGAGACTCGCACCGCCGCCCACGAGCCGGGAGGGCTCGGAAGGGCTAGAAGGAGTGTGGAGGCACAAAGAAATAGGAAATAAAGCAGGACAACTCAACAAATAACAGAAATAAATAAACAACTACAACAGAGTCCAGTCCAACAGAAAGTACAGTCTAAAGCAGTAAAGCGTACCACATGCCAAGTGAACACTCGGCCCGGCAAGCTGGCAACTGAGAACCTCCGCTCCGCACCCTCGAACCACGAGGAAGAACCGCTACACCTGAAAAGCAGGGAATGAGTCTCCAAAACAGAGACTCAGCAGGGATCCCGCGGAACCCCAACCGGAAACAACGGCGGTAGCGGAAAGGAAGCTACAACTACAGCAGGAACAGCAAACCGGTGGCCGGTCAAAACTCGGCACTACAGCTACTCCTACTGCAAGAAGGCAGACCTCGATCACACAGTCGAAGCTACCGAACCACGCTAGTACCACCTACCGAAGTAAGAACACACGGCAACCACGCCGTAGAGGCCTGTCCCTCGGACACAGCCGACCTGGACACGCTGTCCAAGGTGCAACCCCGACCACCCGATCGCGGGCACCGCACAACAAGACCCAACCTCGGTAAAGCCACTAGTACTAATCTCACGGCGCAAGAACCGACACACGCGCCAAGGTGAAACAACTGAACTCACCGGTCAACACGACCAAAAACCCGAAGGTCAAAGACACAGAGACTGACAGTCTGTCACTCCGTACTCGACAGGAGTACCACCCACTAGAAGCACAGCCGGTAGCGTCCCCTGACGTCTTACACCGCACCGCAGGTGAACCGCCTGACGTGGTAGGTCCTACCCGAGGCGCGAACACCGTACAAGTAATCACAAACAAGTAACTAGCTGGGGTCATGCCCGTCGACGTGGGTCCTACCGCCCCCAACCACGTGTGCACACACAGACCTTGCGTCACTAGGTCTGGTCCTCTGACCGGTTTTCCCCCGTAGCCGGACTCTGGCTACCGACGAGGGGCCTACGGTAACCGGTCCACAAACCGTCTCAAAGGGTAAGCCCGTACACCACTCCCTGGTGCGACCAGCACACGCGTACTGGTAGGCTACGACTAGTGGAGGGTCACTGAAGGAGTAGACTCTCAACGGAAAACAACGTCTGCGTCCGACGACGTACGGGGACCAGCCCACGTACCGGCCCCGTCACACGGTGACCACAGTCGGAGAAGAAACATGACATACAGTCCACGGTCACGCACACAGCCTGCGCGAGAGTCGAGAAAACTCAAGTGACGCTAAGTCACTAGACTCTGGACAGTCCTCTAGACGCACTAAACCCAACGGTCCTTGAGTCACAAGACTCGGGGTCAAGACCGTTGTACGCAATAGCACAAGGCCGTCAATCTAGTCCAATCTCTAGGTCTAAAACCACGGTAGCACGAGTACCGAGACAACACACGAGCTGCCAAGACCATTCCCTTGGGAAGGGAACGCAAGGGACTAAGGCCACTCACACGGGCCACACGGAAAACACAGAAGCACGATTCCCAAGGCAGCACACAAGCCGCCACGACGATTTCCCATCTTGAAGCAAGCGGGAAACCTCCAGCCCCAGGCCGGACAACTGGACTCGCAGTCCAAGGCCAAATACATGGCCCACACGGGAATCGCCTTCCAAAGGAACCCACGATATGCGGGGGAGACCCCACCGCACACACACCGACACACGGTGACTCGATCAAGCGTAACACAAGAGCCCGGAACACGTGGGGTCACCCGGACCCACCACACCTACGGGCATGCTAATCGAGGAAACACGGTCCCTCCTGACACCTCAGAAACGCGGACACAGAACCCACGGGTGTCAGGGACACTCACAAGACCGCAGGTCGACCACTGAGTCCCAACCGGGTCGACTAGGGATCCACACATTGCGGGGCAAGGCGGAGAACACAAAAACTCGCCTCGGAACGACACAAAGCCTGACGGTCTAACCCTAGACCGTCACAGGGTTGTAACGGTCTAGGCGAGACCGTCACATCCACCTGGCGGCCTAACGCAGGCCGTTACACGGCCCGAAGAAACACAGGATGTAACGCGCCTGGCCCAGCGCGTTACACGAATGTAACGCGCTTGCCCTGGTGCGTTACACGCCTCACGCTCTCAGCGTGAAAGCAGGATGTAACGCGCTTGCCCCAACGCGTTACACGGATGTAGCGCGTCTGGCCTGGCGCGTCACACACGCTGCCCTCCTCGACGGATAAAATAGCTCTGACGGCCCACCCTGGGCGCGTTACAAGCATGTAACGGTCCAGAGGGCACCGTCACACCCCCAGCCCTCAGCTGGGTAACAGGGAATGTGACGCACCCACCCTGGGGCGTCACAAGGCTGTGACGCGCCAGCCCTGGTGCGTCACACGCCTGACCCGAAAACCAACGGAAGAGACTCTAACGGTCTAGCCCTGGTGCGTCACAGCACCTGGCGGTCTATCGTGGGACCGCCACACCCACAGACCACCAAGGCCAACAGAAGGGGGATGTAACGGTCCTGTCCAGGCGCGTTACACCAAGTGACGGCCACTGGAAGGACCGTCACTTCCTTCCGAGAACGCTACGGCGGGAAACGACCCAAAACTCGTCCCACGCCCCCATACCTCCACAGAAGAGGGGGAAAACAAGGGGGAAGCTCCCCAGAATCCCCTAGCATGCATCTACGGCCTCGGATCGGCCAAAAACGCAATGAAACGGGAGATCGGCCCACAAGCCCTAAAACATGGGTTTTGCCCAAAAACCCCGATTCCACCCGCTCGGCTCACCACGGCCTACGAAACTCGCGGGAAAGGAAGTGCACGAGCTGGGGAACCATCACCCTACCTCCACCGAAGATTTCGCGCCTCGAGCTCGCCGATCCGCGAAGAAACGCCGTGAAACCCTCGCCGGCTCGCGACCGCGCCACGAGCTCCCACGCGCCTCCACCGCCTCGATCCTCGCCCATCCTCGCCCGCGTCCTCACCCGCGCCGCCTCCGCCTCGCCCCCGCCTCGCTCCGTCGGCCGCCGGAGAAGAGAGGGGAGAAAGAGGGCGTGAGAGAAGAGAGAGAGTGAGAAAGAGAGAATGAGAGGGGGAGAGAGGAAAGGGTTAGTATATATAGGAAAACCCGAAAATTCGATAAATTCAGAAAATTACGAAAAATTACCTCCGCGATCCTCGGAAGGAACACAACGCAGTGGTACTGTCCCGGAGTCGGAGAACGCCACGGTTTGCCCTGCAAAGAGTTCCGAAGGCACATCAGGGAAAAACACGTGTAAAGCACAAAATACACTCCGAGACCCACTAAAATGATCTGAAAATATCCGAAAAATCCGGGGCATTACAGCCCTCCCCCCTTAAACGAATTTCGTCCTCGAAATTCAGGACTTAGAACGACGTCCTAGAGGAAGAACACTGAACCAACTGACACGCTGTCAGGGCCCCAGCACAGAAAACCTCGATTCTCACGAAAACACGGATCCTGAGGAACACAGCCAGACTCACAATCACACACAACACCTCGCTCCTCTCGCCGAGCACACCGGCCACAGAGCAGGCAAATACCAAAGGACACAGTCTGGCATCACCTCAGACAACGCGAGAATCCACCATGGCGCCGCAGCCACGATCTCGCTCACCGAAGAATCACAACCCTCGATACGAGCAACAGCTACTGATCCATCCAATGGTCAGCAGACAAATCGCACAACAGCTTCGCAACCAGCTGACAGGTCGCACGCCCTCCTCGAGGGAGCAACCAAAATAGAGCCTCCACCAGCTCAAGCAGTCATCTCAACGGATCGCAACTAGCTCATCGGCTCAACACCAAGAAACACCTCACACATGGCAAGCCGAAAGCCAGACACAACACCGTGCCAACTCTTGTCAGAAGACAACCTTCGACAAAGCCCAGATCCCATCCGGAAAAGGCACATCACAGAAACGACCATCAAAGGTCTCGCTGGCACACGGCTCTCGCCACGCTCGAGCCCCAACAACCAGCATCTTCTGTCTCTGAAAAGACCATCCACTGGTCACCAACTGCTCGTCAACGGGAACCCTTCGCTTGCTCAGCTTCTTCTTTCTTTCCTGGTCCTCGACCGGGTCCAAAGGAAACATTCCAAACCTCAGCAAGCCATCCGTCGACTCCCACACAGACTGATGCCACATCTCGAGCTGCACTCCTCTCGGACACCGCATCCAAGCTCGAACATCGCTCCAACTCGACCCTCTCGGGGAGCACGACGAAACCAAATGACGGATCCTGGTGTCTTCAATCATCACCTCACGGGACTCAGACTTATAGGGAACCACCCCATGCTAGTCACCAAACCAGGGATAACCTTGCGACACCAATGTCCTATCAGGGACCACCAAGCCGACGCCAACCTCACAGGAGGCCTCCGCCCTAATGCGTCACTCTTCCATCTGGTCTCATCAAATCCTTCGATCAATCCAAGTGGACACCTGTCAATCCCGATTCCGCCCTTACCACAGAGCCACGGGATACCACCTGGACAGTGCTCACGGGTCCCTAAGCAAGAAGCATCTCACCGTGGTCGGCTACGAGACTAGCCTTACCAGTCACTCGCAGCTACCAACAGGAACCCACAGCCTGCCAGAGAATGCTTCCTCAAAAGACGATCTCATCCGAGGACACGACTGGGAACACAAGTCGGACACCAAGCCACCGACTCTGACCAACACGTCCTCGACCTCCGTCAGACGACATCCTCAACAACCTCAACCAGGTCTAACACCGACGCCTGACACGGCTTCCAACACAGGAACAGGGTACTCATGCGGTGCACTAGCCAGCACTTTTCCCCAACACTCCATCCTGCCAGTGCCAACAACCATAATACCACGAGCAACGGCACGGCAACAACGCGTTTCACACCGAGGAACCCATCCTCCGATGCTGAACGCGAACTCAGGAATCCACCCGTAGCAACCAACGCTACGATCCTGAACTAGTGGGTCACAAGCCCACCACGCTTCCGCTGCGTACTCAGATCCGCGCACACAGCCGAGAAAGCAAACGCCGCCCAACCAGCGCTCGTCCTTTCGGAACAGCGCCAGCACCCTTACACGACAAGGGAACGGGCACAACTTCTCACAGGCAACCGCCTTGCCAAGATAGGGAGCACGTCTCGCACGGATTTCATGGCACACAAGGCTAACCAATCCGAACACACAATGCAAGACGACGATCCTTAGCCGAACGCAATCTCTCCAACCAAAGGAGAAACCAGCGCACTTTCAACCAACGGAAGAACTCCACGCTCGACCTGACCTCAAACCTCGCACACGCTGGAAACAGCACCATCCAGCACCAAGGAAAACTATCGCTTCCATCAGGTCAGCGCCTCCGACACACTCGACGAGTGTCACGTCGGACCACCATCACAGCATCTCTCGATGCACCACCGCTGCAATTCCTCGAACTGCAACACGGCATGCCAAGAGCCGCCACACGAGCCATAACCGACAACCGCCGATGCTCACCCTCGAGTCCCGAAACTCACCGCGGAGCCTTCACATCTCAAGCCAACTCCAGGGCGAACACAACCCAATCGCACAGAAGAGCGCAGGAGCAAGACTTACTGGGACACCACAGCCCAATCTTGCCTCGAAATCAGCAGAACGATCAGGACCGACACGTCATTTCTGACGCCACAGAGCGCGACAAGAACATCAGGCTCGACGAAACAGCAGCTCACCGAGAAGACATTCCGCTCACCGGAGCACACTTCTCAATCAGAACGCCTCAGGAGCTGGACAAACCTCAAGCTGGAGTGACCAAAAACCGACAGCAGCTCCCTCAGAGCACGCTCACGGCCACTTAACCAAGAACAGTCCGCACCAGACACCTGACCACGCTGCAGGTTCCTCGAACGCAGCACCGCGAGCTCACGCCTGCCAGCAACCTCTGCCCAACGCAGCACAACCAGGGCCACCACCGATGAGGGAGAAGGCTCTCGACCTCGATCCTTAGACCCTACGCTGGCACGAAAGCCGCGGACAGCGACCACCTTCACAGCGCCGCACAGCGCACTCAAGCTCTCAAGCGAGAAACAAAGCGGAAAAACAAGCACAAAACCCTATGCCAGCTGCCGACTGTACTGGACCTTATGGACTCTGATCACTGCAACATTTCGAATTCCTATGCACGCCCACAACCACCGCTCTGATACCAGCTGTAACGACCCGAGAATCCGATTACCGGGAAGGCCCGATAACCCGAGACTCGCACCGCCGCCCACGAGCCGGGAGGGCTCGGAAGGGCTAGAAGGAGTGTGGAGGCACAAAGAAATAGGAAATAAAGCAGGACAACTCAACAAATAACAGAAATAAATAAACAACTACAACAGAGTCCAGTCCAACAGAAAGTACAGTCTAAAGCAGTAAAGCGTACCACATGCCAAGTGAACACTCGGCCCGGCAAGCTGGCAACTGAGAACCTCCGCTCCGCACCCTCGAACCACGAGGAAGAACCGCTACACCTGAAAAGCAGGGAATGAGTCTCCAAAACAGAGACTCAGCAGGGATCCCGCGGAACCCCAACCGGAAACAACGGCGGTAGCGGAAAGGAAGCTACAACTACAGCAGGAACAGCAAACCGGTGGCCGGTCAAAACTCGGCACTACAGCTACTCCTACTGCAAGAAGGCAGACCTCGATCACACAGTCGAAGCTACCGAACCACGCTAGTACCACCTACCGAAGTAAGAACACACGGCAACCACGCCGTAGAGGCCTGTCCCTCGGACACAGCCGACCTGGACACGCTGTCCAAGGTGCAACCCCGACCACCCGATCGCGGGCACCGCACAACAAGACCCAACCTCGGTAAAGCCACTAGTACTAATCTCACGGCGCAAGAACCGACACACGTGCCACGGTGAGACAACCGAAACTCAACGGTCGACACGACCGAAAACCCGAAGGTCAAAGCCACTAAAGCTGAAAGTCTGTCACTCCATACTCGACAGGAGTACCTCCCACTAGAAGCACAGCCGGTAGCGTCCCCTGACGACTTACACCGCACCGCAGGTGAACTGCCTGATGTGGTAGCTCCTACCAAAGGTACGAACACCGTACAAGTAACCACAAACAAGTGACTAGTTGGGGTCACGCCCGTCGACGTGGGTCCAACTGCCCCCAACCACGTGTGCACACACAGACCACTCGTCCTAGGTATGGCCCTCTGACAAGTTTTCCCCCGCAGCTGGACTCTGGCTACGACGAGGGGCCCGACGGTAACCGGTCCACAAACCGTCCTCAGGGTAAGCCTCTCCACCTACTCCCAGGTGGGACCACACGCGTGTAAGCAGGCTACGACTAGTGGAGGGTCACTGAAGGAGTAGACTCTCAAGTCAACGGAAAACAACGTCCGCATCCGACGACGTACGGGGACCAGCCCACGTACCGGCCCCGTCACACGGTGACCACAGTCGGAGAAGAAACATGACATACAGTCCACGGTCACGCACACAGCCTGCGCGAGAGTCGAGAAAACCCAAGTGACGCTAAGTCACTAGACTCTGGACAATCCTCTAGACGCACTAAACCCAACGGTCCTTGAGTCACAAGACTCGGGGTCAAGACCGTTGTACGCAACAGCACAAGGCCGTCAATCTAGTCCAATCTCTAGGTCTAAAACCACGGTAGCACGAGTACCGAGACAACACACGAGCTGCCAAGACCATTCCCTTGGGAAGGGAACGCAAGGGACTAAGGCCACTCACACGGGCCACACGGAAAACACAGAAGCACGATTCCCAAGGCAGCACACAAGCCGCCACGACGATTTCCCATCTTGAAGCAAGCGGGAAACCTCCAGCCCCAGGCCGGACAACTGGACTCGCAGTCCAAGGCCAAATACATGGCCCACACGGGAATCGCCTTCCAAAGGAACCCACGATATGCGGGGGAGACCCCACCGCACACACACCGACACACGGTGACTCGATCAAGCGTAACACAAGAGCCCGGAACACGTGGGGTCACCCGGACCCACCACACCTACGGGCATGCTAATCGAGGAAACACGGTCCCTCCTGACACCTCAGAAACGCGGACACAGAACCCACGGGTGTCAGGGACACTCACAAGACCGCAGGTCGACCACTGAGTCCCAACCGGGTCGACTAGGGATCCACACATTGCGGGGCAAGGCGGAGAACACAAAAACTCGCCTCGGAACGACACAAAGCCTGACGGTCTAACCCTAGACCGTCACAGGGTTGTAACGGTCTAGGCGAGACCGTCACATCCACCTGGCGGCCTAACGCAGGCCGTTACACGGCCCGAAGAAACACAGGATGTAACGCGCCTGGCCCAGCGCGTTACATGAATGTAACGCGCTTGCCCTGGTGCGTTACACGCCTCATGCTCTCAGCGTGAAAGCAGGATGTAACGCGCTTGCCCCAACGCGTTACACGGATGTAGCGCGTCTGGCCTGGCGCGTCACACACGCTGCCCTCCTCGACGGATAAAATAGCTCTGACGGCCCACCCTGGGCGCGTTACAAGCATGTAACGGTCCAGAGGGCACCGTCACACCCCCAGCCCTCAGCTGGGTAACAGGGAATGTGACGCACCCACCCTGGGGCGTCACAAGGCTGTGACGCGCCAGCCCTGGTGCGTCACACGCCTGACCCGAAAACCAACGGAAGAGACTCTAACGGTCTAGCCCTGGTGCGTCACAGCACCTGGCGGTCTATCGTGGGACCGCCACACCCACAGACCACCAAAGGCCAACAGAAGGGGGATGTAACGGTCCTGTCCAGGCGCGTTACACCAAGTGACGGCCACTGGAAGGACCGTCACTTCCTTCCGAGAACGCTACGGCGGGAAACGACCCAAAACTCGTCCCACGCCCCCATACCTCCACAGAAGAGGGGGAAAACAAGGGGGAAGCTCCCCAGAATCCCCTAGCATGCATCTACGGCCTCGGATCGGCCAAAAACGCAATGAAACGGGAGATCGGCCCACAAGCCCTAAAACATGGGTTTTGCCCAAAAACCCCGATTCCACCCGCTCGGCTCACCACGGCCTACGAAACTCGCGGGAAAGGAAGTGCACGAGCTGGGGAACCATCACCCTACCTCCACCGAAGATTTCGCGCCTCGAGCTCGCCGATCCGCGAAGAAACGCCGTGAAACCCTCGCCGGCTCGCGACCGCGCCACGAGCTCCCACGCGCCTCCACCGCCTCGATCCTCGCCCATCCTCGCCCGCGTCCTCACCCGCGCCGCCTCCGCCTCGCCCCCGCCTCGCTCCGTCGGCCGCCGGAGAAGAGAGGGGAGAAAGAGGGCGTGAGAGAAGAGAGAGAGTGAGAAAGAGAGAATGAGAGGGGGAGAGAGGAAAGGGTTAGTATATATAGGAAAACCCGAAAATTCGATAAATTCGGAAAATTACGAAAAATTACCTCCGCGATCCTCGGAAGGAACACAACGCAGTGGTACTGTCCCGGAGTCGGAGAACGCCACGGTTTGCCCTGCAAAGAGTTCCGAAGGCACATCAGGGAAAAACACGTGTAAAGCACAAAATACACTCCGAGACCCACTAAAATGATCTGAAAAATATCCGAAAAATCCGGGGCATTACACTTACCCTTGTCCTCTCGATGGACTAGGGGTGTAGGGAGAAGAGGCCGAGCTGGTACGGCAGGCTGATAAGGCCGAGTGGCAGGGATGGGTGCCTGCGGGCGAGGGGGAGGGTCCCTCGGAGGGAAAGTGCGGAGCCTAGGAGCAGTGGGGTCCTGCCGAGGGGGTTCCGGGGGACGGGCCACCAGAAAGCGGCTATAGGAGGTAGGCGTGGTACGAGGGTCGGTCCCACGCTGATAAGTGAACGCCGGGCACTGGACGGGAGCAAACTCCTCCTCGAACTGCTCCAACTCTAGAGTAACATGGTATGCGTCTTCCAAGGTGGTAACATTGCGGCGAAATAATTCATATTGGTAGTGGGGCCGCAAACCACGACGGAAGCGCGATACAGGCATGGTGCTCTCATCCGTAACGCCACATCGTAAAAAGTACTCGTCAAACTCCGCGATGTAGTCTGACACGGATCGGTCCCCTTGGGTGAGACTCTGCCACCTATCAATAAGTCGCTGACGGTACGTGGAAGGAAGGTACTTACGCCTAAGCTTGTCCTTCATCTCATCCCATGAACCTATCTGAGGCTCATGACGCTGAAAGAGCAAGCTCTCTACATTGCTCCAGTAAGTCTGTGCTTGCCCCAACAACTTCATCTTGGCATATCTGACCCTTCGGTGGTCCGTCATCTCGAACCACTCAAAGTACCGGTCCATGCTGGCCTCCCAATCAAGATAGATCTTGGGTTCCAAAGGCTTGGACCCATCAAATGTGGGAGGGTCCACACGGACGGTCTTGAGGATCCGTTCTTCCTCATCATCCCTATATGGTCGGTGACCATGCCGGCGCCGGCCATTTCCCTCGTAATCGTTGTCGGACTCGTAGTCCTCAAAATGGGGGGCACGTTGCCATTGCTCCTCAGCCCGAGGGGGTGCAAGTTGGGCAGCGGGCGCGGGCTGGGCAGCATGTGCCTGAGGGGTCGGGAGAATGTCGGGTAGGTCTCGGCGAGGGGTTCTATAATGCCCTACATTTTTTTATATAGTTTATTTAATTGTTTAAAAATTTTATACATCTAAATGTTTGAATGTTTATTTATTATGTTTTAATTAGTCATAAACAAAATTATAGGAGGTTACTAAGTTTGAAAAAAAAAATTGAAAGGGCTTAAAACAAAAAAAATGAAAGAAAGGATGTATAAATAAACAAAAAAAATGAAGGTCAAAAATGAAAAAAAATATATATATAAAAAATTAAAAAAAAGGAGTGCGGGCGGCCCCAGCGGCCGCCCGCGTGCGCGCGCACGCGGGTGGGTGCGCGCGGGCGGGCGCCGCCCCGCGACGCGTGCGAGCGGGGCGGGCGCCGCCCCGCCACACCCCCTCTTTCGGCCGCTAATGGGGCCAAATATTTTTTTTAAAAAAAAATTTAAAATTTTTTTTTGTCTTTTAGTATGTTAGTTAATTAAGCTTCCTTCCTTGAGTCAAAAAAATATGTATTATATAAAAGAAAGGGAAAAATGCAGGTTAGTCAAAGGAAGTTAGGTGGATGTTAGGTGGAGTTTGAATGTCAAAAAGTTAAGTAAATAATATTAATATAATTGGTTAAATCCTAACCATTGATTTAAATGGATGGTTAGGATGGTTTAAGCCCAAACCCCTATAAATAGATGGGCTAGGGACTTCATTTGCATCTTTTAAAAGCTGGGTACGTGAGGTGCTGAGCTGAAGGTTTGAAGGTCATTTAGGAAAGGGTTAAACATTTTTAAGGTAAGGGATTAATACTTATTCCCCTAGATTAGCATGTATTAGTATATTTAGATTGATTTATAGTATGAAATCAGCATCTATATAGGTGTTTAACTTCATAGATCGTGGTTTATTAATCTGTAATTTTATTTGGGTTGGATTAGCATTTAATCATTAAGTTAAAGCACGAGATTAAGGGGATAATTAAGTGATTAATATGTTAAAATTATCAATGGTGTATGAAAAATTGATAGAACTTTCATATTCATGATACCTGATGATATAAACTTTCTGCACAAATTTTCATGTCTAATTAAATTTATTTTCACGTTTATAGATTTTTTTTGGTATTCTCCTAAATGTGTTTAAATTATACAAAAATACCAAAGGAAAATTTTAAATCACAATAAATTATGAGAAGGTATCTTACTATGAGCTTCACTTGTAGAAAAATTTTCATACTTTATGGATCATGATATTCATTTTTAACGAATTTTCATACATGATGAAATGTATAAATAATTGTATAGAAATTATAGAAATTAGAAATCGTGTTCACAAAGGTCTGAAAATTTTAAAGTATGATCCTGATATTTCGTATGATGAATTCTGATAATAGCAACAATTATCGATACCTGCAAGAAATATTAGATACTTTTTGATATTTTAATAGAAGTGTAAAATGTTGAGAAAAATAGAAATAATGTATGAAAAATCATACAACTTTATCAGAAGACTAAAATACTTGTGAGAACTAATTGATGAAAACTTCAGCTCATTATGATAACAGAATCATCACTGGTGTAATTATCAATGTTTAAATAATTAAATAGAAAATTTAGATAAATATAAATATTCTGTGAAAAATCAAAGAAAATCACAGAAGTGATGTTGTGACATCTTTAAATTAAGGTTTAGTATAGTGTGGTCATTTTAGGTATTCTGTATAATTTTATATAATTAAAAGTTATTATTGTAAATTATTATACATTTTAGAAACTGATATAAAAATTTATAAAATTGATATATTGAATGAAAAATAATAAAAATTTCTACATATGATATCTATGATTGAAACAACATTCTTTAAATTTTTGGAAGTTACCTGATCATTTTGGATATATTTAATTGATTTATTATTCATGATATCTTTTTCTCACTTATTATGAAAAATAGTAACATAGTGTGAAAAATAATAATACAGCATGAAAAATAATAACAAATTTGAAGAATAATAATTATGTTATGAATGATAGTTTGACAAATAATTGTAAATTTTAAGGTGATGTAGATATATTTAGTTAATTTTTCATGTATTGTATAATTCAAATAATTATGTAAAAATTGTTATTCCTGCATGAAAAATTATGAAACTTTTTCTATGAAGTATTACAGACAAGTGTAAGTTCCTGTAAAAGTTTCATGATCTTATGAATTTATTAGGAAAATTAAGTCAATTATGTTAAATTTTAGAGTATAAGTAATTTCAGAAAAAAATATAATTGCTGTCTGAAAGAAAATAAAAATGTGTTGTTCTGTTCTTTACTGTAAATGTATTAGATTCCTGAAATTTTGATCTATTCTGAATTTTGATAACTGAATTATGAATTTTTGATGTATAAATAGACTATAGATAATTCTGTAAAAATATTAAATACTTCCTGAAAAATTCTGAAAATTTACTGTTTTGATCATTTCTGCAAATATATTTATTTCATGAAATTTCAAGGTATTCTGATATCTGTAAATAGATTTAGTGATTTTTGCTATATAAATATGTCATTATAATTAAATAACTTGAAATTTCAGAAAAAGAAAAATAATTTCAGTATTGAAAAATTAATATTCACTGCATGAATTTTGAGTGGCATGTGTCCATTTCACATATGTCATATTTATATTTTTACCGTACCGTTAGTAATGCCAAATTGACACTGCCACCATAGGGGGAGACTTGAACCAAACTGTAGAAATGCCCCTATGGGGAGGTTCACACTGTACTGGCCCCGAGGGTAACGGGGATTGAAATCCTGGAGGTGGACAAGTACCACTTGTTAAGGTGGAGAGGACTTCTCCCGGTTCTGCGCAGTAACCAAGACTCATCACTATTTACCTAGGTGATCGAGTACCGACTGACTGTCCTTCTAGTGGTGGTTTGGGCACTGTGTCTGGCTATTTATACCACTGTTTATTATTACTGAACTGAAATTGAATGACTGGCACTACCTACTGAATTGATATTGAACAACTTTTACTGTTCACTGAGTCGTTAGTTGTATGACTATTACTGTTTACTGAATCAATATTGGAACTGCTTTTACTGATCACTGAAATTATTGTTACTGCTCATTCAACTAATATTGAATTTACTGTTGTTACATTTTTACTGTTACCTCATGGTAAATATTTTACTGGAATCATTAGTTAATGTTTATAAATGATGAATCATTATTTACTTTGTCACGGGTATGATAAATTTTAATGTACATGCTTTCTTTGTCAAATGATAATAGAATGACCTTATGAAATATATTACTGTAAATCATTTTGAATGTGTTGATACATGTTTTGACCGGGGACTATGCTTAGTCTCTTACTGGGTCTATTCGTAGGCTCACCCCGTTGAACAATTACAGGAGAAGCGGTAAAAGAAAGCGAGGAGTGATCTCGCAGTGTTTTGACCGCCGCTCGGATTTTACTACCAGTCTTTATCTTAGGTAGTTATGTTATGAGTTATGTCTTATGTAATAAAAGAAAATTAAAGTGTGTGAAATTTGGTTACGTAATAAAGACTTGTGGAATCGTTATTTCTACCTATGTGGATGTAGTCTTTTGACTGATGAATTGAGTATTTTCATTTCCGCTGCAATGATATCTCAGTGATTATGTGTAATTCTCAATCTTATTATACCGCTTGGGTTGTTCTCACTGTGATGTCTCGACCGGGATCCGACGGGAGTCTTTACGGCTTCCGGGTGTCCGAGTCGGGGCGTCACAGAGAGTGGTATCAGAGCCAACGTTTGAGAATTTACATAAAGGGTCATCAGCTTAATCCACATCTTAAAAAGTCTTGAACTAGGAGGTTGCTTTGACGTAAACCTAACCGTATTACTGCATTGTCAGACCATGGCGGGAGGAGGTCGTCGTGCAGCTCAGAATGACGATACTCATGAGGAGCCGAGAGGACCCCCAGCTCCGCCCCCACCACATTTGGTGGACTATGGGATGTTCATGCAAGGCCTGGTTGAAGCCATGCAAACTCATGCTCAGACACAGGCGTCACTTCAGGCTCAACTGCAGACGCAGGCGGCATCACCCTAGGAGCAGGCTTTAGGAGGGGTGACAATGATGGAGAGATTTCGACGGATGTCACCACCCTCTTTTAAGGGGGAGAGTCAGCCAATCATGGCCGAAAATTGGCTTCGGGAGATCGAAAAGATCTTCCGGGTCATCCGATGCGCAGATGAGGACAAGACCAGCCTGGCAGCGTATATGCTACAGGAGAGAGCGGACGTATGGTGGGCGTCCATTCTGAGGAATCAATCTGATAGGCTAGAACAGGAAATTACCTGGGAAGAATTCACGGAGCTATTCACGGCAAAGTACATACCGGAACATGTTCAAGACAAGCTGGAGCAGGACTTTCTGGCCCTAACTCAGGGGTCGAAGACCGTGCTCGAGTATGAAGCAAAGTTCGCGGAATTGTCAAAATACGCACCACACATTGCTACAGATGAAAGGAGGAAGGTGAAAAAGTTCGTGGCAGGACTTCGACCATCACTTCGGACCCGCCTGGTTGCACTAGATCTGACTACTGTGGAGGCGGCTCTTGGCGCGGCATGTCGTCAAGAGAGCGACATGGAGTTATATCAAGAAGAGAAGAGGACTTCAACAAAAAGACCATCGGCACCCTTTCACCGGAATGATAAAGGCAAAAAGGTGATGAGAAATCCGTCACGACCGTTCGTGGCGTGGAAGACCACACCACCAGCATGGGGCAACAACAAACCGGAATGCAAGCAATGTGGCAAGTGTCATGGCGGGGAAGTATGCTGGATCGCCTCCGGCAGATGTCTCCGTTGTGGTGATAAGGGTCACATGATTCGAGACTGTCCGAAGATGATACAACCTATTGCGGCTCGGCCAGTAGCAGCAACAACAGCTCCAGTGGCAGCTAGACCAGCAATAGTACCAGCCAGACCGGGAGCAGTGAGACCCGCAGGGAGACCCCGAGCGCCAGCTCGGGTATTTGCACTTGCTAGAGAGGATGCGAAACAGGCGGAGGATCTCACCGAAGGTACTATTTCTATCAATGGTATTCATGCTAGAGTGCTATTTGACACCGGTGCCACACATACTTTTATTTCCGAGAAGTTTGCTAGTCAATTACATGAAGAATTTGGAATAGAGTCAGTGGACCTAGACGTACCCATGTTGGTACACACACCTGCAGGAGCAGTGTCTACCAAGAGGCACATCCCCTCACTATCAGTTAATATAGAAGGAAGAACTCTGCCTGGTTGTTTTTGTTGTTTACCTATGCAAGATTTTGATGCTATCCAAGGACTTGATTGGTTAGAAGAGCATTACGCTCTGATAGATTGTCGAAGGAAGAGAGTAATTTTTCGCATCCCTAGAGAGAAAGAGTTTTCTCATCCCCTACTGAAGCATATGGCTGGGAAGAAGCTTGTAGTTTCAGCAATGAAGACTGTGCGAATGTTGAGGAAGGGCTACGATGCATTCTTGGCAAGCGTAGTCACAAAGTCGGATATTGACCAATCACCGACCGTAGCAGAGATTGAGGTTGTTCGGGAATTCCTTGATGTGTTTCCAGATGATTTGCCCGGGTTACCACCTACAAGAGAGTTAGAGTTTTCCATTGATTTGTTACCTGGCACAGCACCTGTCTCTAAAGCACCCTACAGAATGGCCCCAGCAGAATTGTCAGAGTTGAAAAGGTAACTTTAAGACTTGCTAGATAAGGGGTTTATCCGTCCAAGTGTGTCATCATGGGGAACTCCAGTCCTATTTGTGAAAAAGAAGGATGGTTCTCTTAGGTTATGCGTTGACTATCGCACGCTTAAAGAGGTAACCATTAAGAATAAATATCCTTTACCCCGCATTGATGACCTATTTGACCAGTTACAAGGAGCCACGGTATTTTCAAAGATTGATCTACGTTCGGGATACCATCAGTTGAGGATAAAGAAAGAAGACACATCCAAGACGGCGTTTCGGACGAGATATGGTCATTATGAATTTTTGGTGTTACCTTTTGGTCTGAAAAATGCCCCAGCAGCTTTTATGGACTTGATGAATCGGGTGTTTAGACCTTATCTTGACACCTTTGTGGTTGTCTTTATTGATGATGTGCTGATATATTCTCCTGATGAAGCTTCACACCGAGAACACTTGAGGATCATCCTCGAGACGCTAAGAGCGCATGAGCTGTATGCTAAGTTCAGCAAATGTGACTTTTGGCTGACGGAGGTTCATTTCCTCGGGCATGTAATCTCAGGCAATGGTGTTGCCGTTGACCCCGTAAAGGTTCAAGCTGTTCTGGAATGGGAGACTCCTAAATCACCCACAGAGATTCGGAGTTTCTTAGGGTTAGCTGGCTACTATCGCCGCTTTATTGAGGGATTCGCATCTCTGGCGGCGCCACTAACCAAGTTGACCCGAAAGGGAGTCAAATATATATGGTCTGAGAGCTGTGAGAAGAGTTTCCAAGAGCTGAAGGCTAGGCTGACATCGGCACCAATTCTTGTTTTGCCTAACAATGAGGATGACTTTGCTATCTATTTTTATGCATCGAAGGTTGGGCTAGGCAGTGTATTAATGCAAAATGGAAGGGTGGTCGCTTATGCTTCTCGTCAACTTAAGGAGCACGAGCGAAACTACCCAACTCATGATTTAGAATTGGCTGCAGTTGTTCATGCATTGAAAATCTGGCGTCATTATCTTTACGGCGTCAAGTTCGAAGTGTTTACTGACCATAAGAGTCTGAAATACCTATTTTCTCAGAAGGAGTTAAATCTAAGGCAAAGAAGATGGATCGAATTCTTGAAAGATTATGATTTTGAATTACGATACCATCCAGGACAGGCAAATGTAGTAGCCGATGCTCTCAGCAGGAAAAGAGTTACAATGCTGCAGGATTGGAAGATGATCGAAGATGCAACACAACTTATGACTGTGATCGAGCCTCAGCTATGTCAGGCATTTGTGTCTCAACTGACCATTCGGTCAACAGTGCTTGATATGGTGATAGGGATGCAAAAAGATGATCCCCAGCTGCAGGGATTGATCGGGAAAGCCGGCTTTGCTCGTGATAAAGATGGAGTAATTCGGTTTCAGTACCGGATATGTGTACCTGATATAGCCGATCTTAAAAGGCAGATTTTGGAGGAAGCTCACCGGTCAATGTTCTCTATTCATCCAGGAGGTGGTAAAATGTACCAAGACTTGAAACGGTCTTTCTGGTGGCAGGGAATGAAGAAAGATGTAGCTGACTTTGTGGCTAGATGCTTGGTTTGTCAGCAGGTAAAAGCAGAACACCAAAGGCCATCAGGGCTAATGCAGAAGATGGAAATTCCTCAGTGGAAATGGGAAGCTATCACTATGGACTTTGTGACCGGGTTACCCAGATCTGTGAAGGGTAATGATGCTATATGGGTGATCGTGGACCAATTTTCTAAGTCCGCACATTTCCTTCCTATGAAGGTAAAGCAATCGGTGGAAAGTTTGACAAGACTATATGTTGATAACATTGTCAGACTTCACGGGATTCCAAAGTCGATCATCTCTGACAGGGATCCCCGGTTCACATCCAGACTGTGGCAAGGGTTGCATGAAGCTTTTGGTTCGCGGCTCAAGCTCAGTTCAGCTTTTGTCACCCGCAAACTGACGGTCAGTCCGAAATGACAATTCAGACACTGGAGGATATGCTTCGGGCTTGTGTTCTTGATTGGAAGGGCGATTGGGAGCGACATCTACCTCTCGTGGAATTCTCTTATAATAATAGCTTCCACGCGAGTATAGGTATGGCTCCATTCGAGGCACTATATGGTAAACCTTGTAGGTCTCCGTTGTGCTGGGAGGAAACAGGAGACAAGCAGTATGTGGGTCCAGATGTTGTCCAAGAAACTACAGAAAAGATCAGGTTGATCCGACAAAGACTGATGACAGCACAAGACCGACAGAAGAACTATGCTGATAACCAAAGGAAGGAGCTGTCATTCGAAATTGGTGATCATGTTTTCCTCAAGGTGTCTCCGTCAAAGGGAATCGTTCGGTTCGGCAAGCGTGGAAAATTAAATCCACGATACGTCGGACCATTTGAGATTCTAGAGAGACTAGGGAATGTGGCATATCGGCTGGCTTTACCTCCGTCTCTGAAGGGAGTACATCCGGTGTTCCACGTGTCCATGCTGAGGAGGTACGTGCATGATCCGGCTCATGTGATCAGTACTGAGCAGATGCAGTTCCAACAGAACCTATCCTATGAGGAACAACCTGTTCGAATTCTGGACCGCAAAGAGCAAGTGCTGAGAACTAAAGTCATCCCACTGGTGAAGGTACTATGGAGGAACTTCTCGCACGAGGAGGCCACGTGGGAACCAGAGGAAGCAATGAAGAAGAAGCATCCTCATCTGTTCGGTATGTGATCTAACCCCAACTTCGAGGACGAAGTTTTCTTTAAGGGGGAGAGGGTATAATGCCCTACATTTTTTATATAGTTTATTTAATTGTTTAAAAATTTTATACATCTAAATGTTTGAATGTTTATTTATTATGTTTTAATTAGTCATAAACAAAATTATAGGAGGTTACTAAGTTCGAAAAAAAAATTGAAAGGGCTTAAAACAAAAAAAATGAAAGAAAGGATGTATAAATAAATAAAAAAATGAAGGTCAAAAATGAAAAAAATATATATAAAAAATTTAAAAAAAAGGGAGTGGGGGCGGCCCCAGCGGCCGGGCGCGCGCACGCGGGCGGGCGCCGCCCCGCGACGCGCGCGGGCGGGCGGGCGCCGCCCTGCGACGCGTGCGGGCGGGGCGGGCGGGGCGGGCGGGGCGGGCGTCGCCCCGCCACCCCCCCTCTTTCGGCCGCTAATGCGGCCAAATATTTTTTTTAAAAAAAATTTAAAATTTTTTTTGTCTTTTAGTATGTTAGTTAATTAAGCTTCCTTCCTTAAGTCAAAAAAAATATGTATTACATAAAAAAAAGAGGAAAATGCAGGTTAGTCAAAGGAAGTTAGGTGGATGTTAGGTGGAGTTTGAATGTCAAAAAGTTAAGTAAATAATATTAATATAATTGGTTAAATCCTAACCATTGATTTAAATGGAGGGTTAGGATGGTTTAAGCCCAAACCCCTATAAATAGATGGGCTAGGGGCTTCATTTGCATCCTTTAGAAGCTGGGTACGTGAGGTGCTGAGCTGAAGGTTTGAAGGTCATTAAGAAAAGGGTTAAGCATTTTTAAGGTAAGGGATTAATACTTATTCCCCTAGATTAGCATGTATTAGTATATTTAGATTGATTTATAGTATGAAATCAGCATCTATATAGGTGTTTAACTTCATAGATCGTGATTTATTAATCTGTAATTTTATTTGGGTTGGATTAGCATTTAATCATTAAGTTAAAGCACGAGATTAAGGGGATAATTAAGTGATTAATATGTTAAAATTGTCAATGGTGTATGAAAAATTGATAGAACTTTCAGAATCATGATACCTGATGATATAAACTTTCTGCACAAATTTTCATGTCTAATTAAATTTATTTTCACGTTTATAGATTTTTTTTAGTATTCTCCTAAATGTGTTTAAATTATACAAAAATACCAAAGGAGTATATTAAATCACAATGAATTGTGAGAAGGTATCTTACTATGATCTTCACTTGTAGAAAAATTTTCATACTTTATGGATCATGATATTCATTTTTAACGAATTTTCATACATGATGAAATGTATAAATAATTATATAGAAATTATAGAAATTAGAAATCGTGTTCACAAAGGTCTGAAAATTTTACAGTATGATCCTGATATTTAGTATGATGAATTCTGATAATAGAAACAATTATTGATACCTGCAAGAATTATTAGATACTTTTTGATATTTTAATAGAAGTGTAAAATATTGAGAAAAATAGAAATAATGTATGAAAAATCATACAACTTTATCAGAAGACTAAAATACTTGTGAGAACTAATTGATGAAAACTTCAGCTCATTATGATAACAGAATCATCACTGGTGTAATTATCAATGTTTAAATAATTAAATAGAAAATTTAGATAAATATAAATATTCTGTGAAAAATCAAAGAAAATCACAGAAGTGATGTTGTGACATCTTTAAATTAAGGTTTAGTATAGTGTGGTCATTTTAGGTATTTTGTATAATTTTCTATAATTAAAAGTTATTATTGTAAATTATTATACATTTTAGAAACTGATATAAATATTTATAAAATTGATATATTGAACGAAAAATAATAAAAATTTCTACATATGATATCTATGATTGAAACAACATTCTTTAAATTTTTGGAAGTTACCTGATCATTTTGGATATATTTAATTGATTTATTATTCATGATATCTTTTTCTCACTTATTATGAAAAATAGTAACATAGTGTGAAAAATAATAATACTGCATGAAAAATAATGACAAATTTGAAGAATAATAATTCTGTTATGAATGATAGTTTGACAAATAATTGTAAATTTTAAGGTGATGTAGATATATTTAGTTAATTTTTCATGTATTGTATAATTCAAATAATTATGTAAAAATTGTTATTCCTGCATGAAAAATTATGAAACTTTTTCTATGAAGTATTACAGACAAGTGTAAGTTCCTGTAAAAGTTTCATGATCTTATGAATTTATTAGGAAAATTAAGTCAATTATGTTAAATTTTAGAGTATAAGTAATTTCAGAAAAAAAATATAATTACTGTCTGAAAGAAAATGAAAATTTGTTGTTCTGTTCTTTACTGTAAATGTATTAGATTCCTGAAATTTTGATCTATTCTGAGTTTTGATAACTGAATTATGAATTTTTGATGTATAAATAGACTATAGATAATTCTGTAAAAATATTAAATACTTCCTGAAAAATTCTGAAAATTTACTGTTTTGATCATTTCTGCAAATATATTTATTTCATGAAATTTCAAGGCATTCTGATATCTGTAAATAGATTTAGTGATTTTTGCTATATAAATATGTCATTATAATTAAATAACTTGAAATTTCAGAAAAAGAAAAATAATTTCAGTATTGGAAAATTAATATTCACTGCATGAATTTTGAGTGGCATGTGTCCATTTCACATATGTCATATTTATATTTTTACCGTACCGTTAGTAATGCCAAATGGACACTACCACCATAGGGGGAGACTGGAACCAAACTGTAGAAATGCCCCTATGGGGAGGTTCACACTGTACTGGCCCCGAGGGTAACGGGGATTAAAATCTTGGAGGTGGACAAGTACCACTGGTTAAGGTGGAGAGGACTTCTCCCGGTTCTGCGCAGTAACCAAGACTCATCACTATTTACCTAGGTGATCGACTACCGACTGACTGTCCTTCTAGTGGTGGTTTGGGCACTGTGTCTGGCTATTTATACCACTGTTTATTGTTTACTGAACTGAAATTGAACGACTGGCACTACCTACTGAATTGATATTGAACAACTTTTACTGTTCACTGAGTCGTTAGTTGTACGACTATTACTGTTTACTGAATCAATATTGGAACTGCTTTTACTGATCACTGAAATTATTGTTACTGCTCATTCAACTGATATTGAATTTACTGTTGTTACATTTTTACTGTTACCTCATGGTAAATATTTTACTGGAATCATTAGTTAATGTTTATAAATGATGAATCCTTATTTACTTTGTCACGGGTATGATAAATTTTAATGTACATACTTTCTTTGTCAAATGATAATAGAATGACCTTATGAAATATATTACTGTAAATCATTTTGAATATGTTGATACATGTTTTGACCGGGGACTATGCTTAGTCTCTTACTGGGTCTATTCGTAGACTCACCCCGTTGAACAATTACAGGAGAAGCGGTAGAAAAAAGCGAGGAGTGATCTCGCAGTGTTTTGACCGCGGCTCAGATTTTACTACCAGTCTTTATCTTAGGTAGTTATGTTATGAGTTATGTCTTATGTAAGAAAAGAAAAATAAAGTGTGTGAAATTTGGTTACGTAATAAAGACTTGTGGAATCGTTATTTCTACATATGTGGATGTAGTCTTTTGACTGTAAGCTGATGAATTGAGTATTTTCATTTCCGCTGCAATGATATCTCAGTGATTATGTGTAATTCTCAATCTTATTGTACCGCTTGGGTTGTTCCCACTGTGATGTCTCGACCGGGATCTGACGGGAGTCTTTACGGCTTCCGGGTCTCCGAGTCGGGGCGTCACAGATTCTCTCCACACTCTCTAACCTTCCAACCAGTCCTTGGACAGATCGGTCAGAAGCCTCGGCGCGGTCCTCCACGGCTTTGAATCGGCTCTCCATACGCTCGATATGCTCCCTAAGAGTTTGCTCCGACCTATCCATGCGCTCCATGAGTAGAGCTATCATGTCCTCCAGGCAATGGCCTCCCGAGTTGGCACCTTGGTGTTCACCCATAGTGTCAGGGCGATGGTACTGGGCACCTCCACGGGTGGGCATGCAATGAGGCCTAAAGAGAACTAAGCGTGACTCACTAGACCTATATGGATGGACCGATGCAAGTTGAGGACCCTTGACTTAAACCGATATCCGGTACCTGGCGGAGTCCAGGGATCCGAAGATCCTCTCACGCGAGTGAATCGCCTCCTCGATAGGCGTAACCTAACGTTCGGGCTACATCTTTTTATATATCGAATATTGGGATGCAATGCAACACCTTGGACAAGACTACCCTAGACTCAAACCGGCTCTGATACCAATTTGATGCGGGACGACTATGAGACTCGACTCGGATTGGGTTGCGACCTTGGACTATATAGGACGACGCGACTAGTTGAACGACGCGACTAGCAACAATGATACAATGCGGCACCTAAAGAGCTCCAGAAGAGGCGATATGCCTCAAACAAGAAGCACTAACTCACGGTCGTCCCTATTGAGGGAAGCGCGACGATCTGCACGGTTGAGTAACCGGCTTTGAGTCTCGGGTGGTCGGCTCACTCTCAAGCTCGGAACGAGTCGCGGGACGGGTCTCGCACTCACAACTCACAGCGGTGGTTTATATATAGCAAGCTAATAACATATCCTACTCACATGCAACGGCATCTAGAACGCATACTAACTAAGCAAATACGACAAAAGGGGGGTGGCGAGTGTACCTCCACGCTCGGGGCGTGGTGAAGACTTCCCGGCCGAGATCCGTCACTCCCGGTACAATAATTAAATTAATTACAGCATGCAAATCACGGCCCACTCCACGCAGGGAGGTAAAAGGCCACAACAGCAGTCCGGGAGAGCCGTTCAAGGGTTGACGGACAGTAATTGATGGCGCTCGGGCGGACGCGGTCGGCCGGTTCAACATGGTTCACTCGGGCCCGCAGGACGGCACGTGGGACCCGCTGTTGGTACGGCAACGTCCGAGGTGGCTCCTGTAATATTCCGAACCTTTCGGATCCTTTCTGCGTGGGTCCCAGATCTAGTTTTCGGAGTGTACGGCCTTATTCTGTCCGAAATTTCGTTTCGGACATCTTTCGTGTTCAGATCGGCGCGATCCGGAGTCGTTTCGGAGGCCCGGAGGCGTTCCGCGACTTTTCCCGCGTGTGTTTTCCGATTTTCGGTGTGTGTTTCGGCTTTTTCTTCGGAAACTCGCTGCGGGCGAACCGGGCGGTTCACCCGGGCACGAGTGGTACCGTTGCGATCGGTGCGATCCGAGGATTCTGGAAATGTATTTTTCTATTTTTCGGTATTTTTCTGAAAATTCAGATTTTTTATATAGCCCTAATTCTTTTTCTTTTTCTTTTATCCTTTCTCTTTCTTCTTCTTCTTCTTCCTCCTTCCTTCCCCAACCGTGGCCGCCCTCCTCTCTCTCCCTCTCTCCCATTCGGACGCGGCGGACCCCTCCCCGGCTGTTGACGGCGGCAGGGCGACGGCGCGGACGCGTGGGCGACGGCGAGGCAATCTCGTGGGTGTGCGGCGAGCGTGGGAAGCGTGGGGAGGCGAGGTTTCTAAAAGCATTCTTCGTGGTTTGTGGGCGTTTCGGCGGAGCATTCGCTCCATTGAGGTAGGGTGACGTGCCTTAGCCTCTTGCCGTTCAATTCCGGTGATTTGTAGGCCGCGGGGAGGCCGAGAGGGGATCGTTAGAGCATTTTGGGATTTTTCCATGATTTGGGGAGAGCTCGCCCGATCTATGGATTTCATGCTTGGATTCGTGTTTTGGTGGCCTAGAATCATGCTAGGGGTCCCCAGGGGTCTTCCCCTTTGATTTTCCCCTCTCATGTGGAGGCATGGGGGCGTGGTTGGAATTTTTAGGCTTTTCTACCGTTTTCGGGCGCGGACTGAGAACGCGCTATACTCCAGTAGCGCGTTCTTGAGTGTCGCGCTGCCCCGACGGGGCGCGTTCATCGGAGAAGATGAACAGTATGGCGGTTCGTGTCGCGCTATGGGGTCCTAGCGCGATTAGCCTTGTCGCGCTAGGAGGACCTAGCGCGATGGTCCTTGTCGCGCTAGGGTTCCCTAGCGCGATCTTCCCTGTCGCGCTAGGGAGTCTGACGCGGGACGACTACGAGACTCGGCTAGACAGACGACGCGACCAGCAACACACTAACACGCGGCACCGAACGAGCTCCAGAAGAGGTGAACTAGCCCCAAATAAGAAGCGCTACTCACAGTCGGCCCCATCGAGGGAAACGTGACGATCGTGCACGGTTGAGAAACCGGCTTTGAGACTGGGGTAGTCAACTCACTCTCGTGTCCGGAATGAGTCACGGGACGGGTTCTCGTTCTCACACTCACAGCGGTGACAAAAATATATCTAGCTAGGAAAGTAAATACACACATGCAGCGGCAGTAGATTGCATACTAAATAAGCAAACTAAACTACTAGGCGGCGGGTGTACCTCCACGCTCACGGCGTGGCGAAGACGTCCCGGCCGTGGACCGTCACTCCCGGTACAAACTAACTTAATTACAGCAATAAAGAACTAAGGCCCACTCCACGCAGGGAGGTAAAAGGCCACAACAGCAATCCGGGAGCGCCGTTCCAAGGGTTGGCGGGCTGCAATTGGTGGTTCCGGACAGTGCGGCGGTGGCACTCAATGTGGGGCCCACAAGGCTCCAAGTGGGCCCGGCTACTGGGGCAGCGGCTTCTTGGCGTCTTCTGGCGGTGGCGACCAGAGGGGGTCGCTGCTGGGGTGTCCCGGGTCGGTCCCCGGGAGCGGCGATCGCCGACGGTGGCCCGGGGAATTTATTGGGAATTAACCCCCCAAGGCTGTCTCGCAGCCCTTTTCTGGCCAGATCGGCGCGCCTCCACGAAAACGGACGCCACGAGCAGATCCGGGATTGGATCGAAGCGTGGTTAGCGCCGTTGGAAAGAGGACTCAGAGATCTTCAACATACATAAAAATCAGACCCATCCAACGGTCGGATTGAAAATGAAAATGACTGTTCCACCGCTCTTTGTCTGGTTCGGACAGACCGATCTCAGGGACAGAAGCAAAGCCTCCTGTTCTTGAGCTTTGACCGGGGATCAAACGACGGATCTAGGACCTGGGATTTTTATGGTGGGTAGAGGGGAGGGTTAGGAAAACGCACATAGGTGTTTTGCTTGATTTGGACTCCATTTGATGGGTGGGGAAAATCAAATGCCAGCACCTATCCCGCGGACTGAACCTAGGGCAGACAGACAGGGGTCTGAACAGCAAGCTTGGAAGTGGGGCAAACGGGCTCTGATCTTCATGAAATTTTAACTGGAACTAGGGCAGACATGGGGCGACCTACCCTCCAAAAATCAGCTCGATACAACGTTTGGATCAAGAGATCTCACGTCATCTTCAAGCTTCTGGTTTGCAGGTCGCAGCCCAGGGCAGTAGCTCGGAGGAGGGGCTGTGGCGGCCTGCTGGTAGCTCCGGTGGCGGCGGCGGCGGCGATGGACGATCCCAGCAGATATTGGAAGAGAAAAAGAAGGGATTTGGGGGGGAGATATCAGATCTAAGACTCAGATCTAGAGGGATTGGAGGTGGGAGAGGGAAGAACTTCAAGAACACAAGAGGGAGAGGGGGTGCCAAAATGCATTTCACTTCAATTTCTTCATTAGTTCCACACAAAATACAACAAGAGACTATAAATATGAAAACCCTAGATCTAGACCAAAAGACAACAACTAACCTTGGTCAAGGGTAGGTGGGAGGGTATAATAGGGAAATGTGACTTATGGGGGACAAGCATGGGAGACAAGGGGGACAAGCATGGGGGACAAGGAGGGGAATCTTTGAATTTCCTTTTCCTTTGTCTCCTTGGTCCAATGGTCCAAGTCCAAGGTGGACTATGGGCCAACCCTCATGGTCCCTAGTAGCCACGTGGCCCAATGGGAGAGAGGGTGGGGTCCCTCCGGGCCCAAGTGGTTATTTTACAAACAAACCCACTAACTTAGCCTAATTAAACACACCAAATGTAAAAGTACAAATACAATACTCTCAAAATAAATACAAAAATGTCAAGACTCTAATGGAAGCTTCACGTCGTCGCCCAACCATAACGATGTCGACGTCGACCGAGTCGTGCTGCGGGTCCGGTACCGACGGCTCACTGAGTCGGGCCGTACTCGTGCTCTGGTGTCCTCACCAATTCTCCCCGGGTGGGAGAAGCTCGACCCCGTCGAGTAAGGGTCCAGGTCGCTCTGGTACCGATCCAGCAGATCTGGATCTATCCTCTGTAGCTCTGCCCGGGTGATCCAGGTGTCATCGGACGCGGGCCGTCCCTTCCAACGCACCAAGTAGCGCTGGTACATTCCACCTCGAGTAGTCGTCACCTGCTCATCTAGTATACATTCTATCTGCTCTCGCTGCTGAGGTAACAAGGCTGGAGGTGGACACTCGAGGGTGGTGTCACTCGCAATGGGTGGAGACGGCTCAAAGGGCTCACTGGGTATCACCGCTGGGTCCCTATAAGCGACGAGATCCGAGACGTTGAAAGTCGAGCTGATCCCGTAATCCTCTGGCAAGTCCACAACATATGCATTCGATCCGACTCGCCTCACTACCCGAAAGGGACCGGCACCGCGAGCATGCAACTTCTTCACGGCTCCTGAGGGAAACCGTTCAGGTCTGACCCTGATCATGACAGAATCGCCCTCCTGAAACTCACGGTGGTGCCTATGGGCGTCAGCCAATTCTTTGTATCGTGCGTTGCTGGACTCAATGTGACGACGAATATGCTCATGCAACTGTCTAATATGGCTAGCAAAAGACTCGGCTGACTCAGACACACAGGACTGGATGGGAGATGGGACTAGGTCTATGGGTCTCCTAGGTCTACGGCCAGTGACAATCTCGAAGGGGCTCATACCTGTAGACCTATTGACCGAATCATTATAGGCGAACTCGGCCAAGGGTAAGACCAAATCCCAATCCCCGACTCGATCTCGGACAAGACACCTAAGAAGATCCCCCAAACTTCTATTGACAACCTCAGTCTGACCATCGGTCTGGGGGTGATATGCAGTGGAGAATTTCAATTGGGTGCCCATCATGTGCCATAAGGTCTTCCAGAAATAGCTAGTGAAGCGCACATCCCTATCGGACACTATAGTGCGTGGGAGTCCGAACCTGGAGACACAATGTGAAAAGAATAGACGAGCAACTCTAGAGGCATCCGAGGTTTTGGAGCATGGGATGAATAATGCCATCTTAGAAAACCGGTCTACAACCACAAAGATCGAGTCATGCTTTCGGAGGGTGCGGGGCAATCCTAACACAAAGTCCATGCTAATGTCCTGCCATGGACTATCCGGGACGGGAAGGGGGGTATAGAGGCCGGTACTTTGCTTCCTTTGTTTGGCCATAGCACAAGTGCGGCATTGGGCCACAATACGAGCAACATCCCTCTTTAGGCTAGGCCAATAGAATCGATGCTCAACCGCCTCTATGGTCTTGTTCCGACCAAAGTGGCCAGCAAGACCTCCTGCATGCATCTCCCACGTAAGAAAGTCACGAACAGAAGTCCGTGGGATGCACAACTTGTCACCCCGGAATAGGTGACCCTCCTGTAGCACAAACTCGCTATAATCGCGTGAGGGACCAGCCTGAAGGACGGCATAGATCGGACCAAAGTCCGGACAGTCAACATAAGCATCCTTCAGCCTCTCTAGCCCCACCACCTCCACACTCATGGTGGTCAACATCATCACCCGACGACTCAGTGCGTCGGCCACCTTGTTCTCTGCCCCTGCCTTGTGCTTAAGCACAAAGGTGTACTCCTGGAGATATTCCACCCAACGACTGTGACGAGCGTTCAGCTTTTTCTGGGTATGGAGGAACCGTAAGGCCTCATGATCAGAAAAGAGGACAAACTCCTGGTGCAACAGATAATGCCTCCAATACCTCAATGCCTGGACAACTGCGTAAAATTCTTTATCATAAGTGGAATAGCGTAGTTTGGCATCGTTAAGCTTCTCGCTAAAGAATGCA
This sequence comes from Amorphophallus konjac, assembly GCA_022559845.1. NCBI lineage: Eukaryota > Viridiplantae > Streptophyta > Magnoliopsida > Alismatales > Araceae > Amorphophallus > Amorphophallus konjac. Next base: position 30,426,058 of record CM040118.1, read on the forward strand.
ATGGGGTGGGACTCCTGACTCAACACCCCACCAATGCCTACCCCAGACGCGTCACATGTGACCTCAAACACCTTAGAAAAATCAGGAAGTGCAAGGACAGGTGCCTGGGTCATACGCTCCTTGATGTCCTGGAATGCTGTGACTGCGGCTTTGGTCCATACAAATGCCCCCTTCTTTATGCAATCAGTGATTGGGGCAGTGATAGAACTAAAGCCACGAATGAAGCGACGGTAGAACGTCGCTAGGCCATGGAAACTCCGAACATCGTGGAGTGTGCGGGGCTCGGGCCACTCCTGGATGGCCCTAATCTTCTCCGGATCAGCGGAGACTCCATCTCTCGACACAATAAACCCGAGGAAAGTGATATGATCAGACATGAAAGCACATTTCTTCGGGTTGGCGTATAAAGTCTCACGCCTCAAGACAATGCAGACCTGCCTAAGATGGTCTAAGTGATCCTCCCTAGTGCGGCTGTAGATAAGAATGTCATCAAAGTAGACGACCAAGAAGACCCCAATCATAGAGCGTAAGACTTGGGTCATCAACCGCATGAAGGTGCTAGGGGCGTTGGAAAGCCCAAAGGGCATAACCAACCACTCATAAAGACCATCCTTGGTCTTAAATGCGGTCTTCCATTCATCCCCAGGCCTGATCCGCACCTGGTGATAGCCACTACGAAGGTCTATCTTTGAGAAGATAGTGGCTCCCGACATCATATCAAGCAAATCATCCAGTCGGGGAATGGGAAAACGATACTTTACTGTGATCTTGTTGATAGCACGGCTATCAATTCACATCCTCCATGTGCCATCTTTCTTCGGGGCCAATAATGCGGGAACAGCGCAAGGGCTCTTGCTGTCCCGAAGAGATCCCCGACTCATCAACTCCTCGACCTGCCGCTGTAGCTCGGCATGGTCCGTGGGACTCATCCTATAATGGGGAAGGTTCGGCAAAGATGAGCCCGGGACCAGGTCGATCTCATGCTGGATATCCCTCATAGGTGGAAGGCCTCCAGGGAGGTCTTCGGGGAAGACATCAAAAAATTCCCGCAATATTGCGGCTATCTCTAGGGGATGCTCATCCTCAGACCTAGGGGCGACATCCTCTATGCCCCTGACAACGACAGCTAGAATGGGGTTACCCCCGGTCACCTCCTGCTCCATCTCTCTCGGACTAATCATCATCAACCTCCTGGGGGGAGGGTCCACTCTGCTAGGAGCAGTCGAAGAGGTGGATGCCTGTGCCGAGGACAAAGTGGGGGGACCGGCCTTCCCCTGACCAGAAGTGGTCGTAGTGCTGGGGCCTGCTGGTCCGCAGATAGCTGGGTCCTTCGGCTGGACTGGGTGGAGGGTAATCCTATGGCCATCATGGTCGAAGGTGCAAGTGTTCGACCTGCCATGAAGGGTGGCATCTCGGTCAAAGAGCCAAGGCCTACCAAGGATGATACTACCCACCTCCATAGGTAGTACATCACACCAGATCGCATCATGGTACGCCTGGAACTGCAGCGGCACCAGACACCGCAGTCTGACCGGGATGGAAGTGGAATCCACCCAAGAAACTCTGTAAGGTGCAGGGTGATCCACGGGTGTCAAACCAAGGCGCTTGACGGTGCCTGTGGAGATAGCGTTGATGCAACTCCCGCTATCTATAATCACCTTGCAGGCTTTCCCTTCCAGCCTACAAAATGTGTGGAATATGGTGGTGCGACGCCAGTCATCGCTCACCTGAGGCTGGGTAAGGATGCACCTTACTACACCCAAATGTACGTCATCCTGATACGAGGTACCAGGGATGTCAACCTGCTCGCCCTCCAATAACTCGTCAAAGAATTCCTCGGCCAATTCTTGGTCCGGCTCGTAGCTAACTGGCACCAACTCAGGCGTGGGGTCACGGGCCGGTGTGTCGGCAATAACAAGTGCTCCTCGGGTGGGACACTTGCTGGCAAAGTGGCCAACTCCACCACAAGTGTAGCAACGGTCTCGTGTCCCATTTCCCTGAGATGTTCCACCCATCATGGGCCCCTTACCCTTGTCCTCTCGATGGACTGGGGGTGTAGGAAGAAGAGGCCGAGCTGGTACGGCGGGCTGATAAGGCCGAGGGGCGGGGATGGGTGCCTGCGGGCGAGGGGGAGGGTCCCTTGGTGGGAACGTGCGGAGCCTAGGAGCAGTGGGGTCCTGTCGAGGGGGTTCCGGGGGACGGGCCACCGGAAACCGGCTATAGGAGGTAGGCGTGGTACGAGGGTCGGTCCCACGCTGATAAGTGAACCCCGGGCGCTGGACGGGAGCGAACTCCGCCTCGAACTGCTCCAACTCTAGAGCAACCTGGTATGCGTCTTCCAAGGTGGTAACATTGCGGCGAAATAATTCATATTGGTAGTGGGGCCGCAAACCACGACGGAAGCGCGATACAGGCATGGTGCTCTCCTCCGTAACGCCACATCGCAAAAAGTACTCGTCAAACTCCGCGATGTAGTCTGACACGGATCGGTCCCCTTGGGTGAGACTCTGCCACCTATCAATAAGTCGCTGACGGTACGTGGCAGGAAGGTACTTACGCCTAAGCTTGTCCTTCATCTCATCCCAAGAACCTATCTGAGGCTCATGACGCTGAAAGAGCAAGCTCTCTACATTGCTCCAGTAAGTCTGTGCTTGCCCCAATAGCTTCATCTTGGCATACCTAACCCTTCGGTGGTCCGTCATCTCGAACCACTCAAAGTACCGGTCCATGCTAGCTTCCCAATCAAGGTAGATCTTGGGTTCTAAAGGCTTGGACCCATCAAACGTGGGAGGGTCCACACGGACGGTCTTGTGGATCCGTTCGTCCTCATCATGCCTATGTGGTCGGTGACCATGCCGGCGCCGGCCATTTCCCTCGTAATCGTTGTCGGACTCGTAGTCCTCAAAATGGGGGGCACGTTGCCGTTGCTCCTCAGCCCGAGGTGGTGCGAGCTGGGCAGCAGGCGCAGGCTGGGTAGCAGCTACGGGCTGGGCAGCATGTGCCTGCGGGGCCGGGAGAATGCCGGGTAGGTCTCGGCGAGGGGTTCTCTCCACACTCTCTAACCTTCCAACCAATCCTTGGACAGATCGGTCAGAAGCCTCGGCGCGGTCCTCCATGGCTTTGAATCGGCTCTCCATACGCTCGGTATGCTCCCTAAGAGTTTGCTCGGACCTATCCATGCGCTCCATGAGTAGAGCTATCATGTCCTCCAGGGAACGGCCTCCCGGGTTGGCGCCTCGGTGTTCACCCATAGTGTCAGGGCGATGGTACTGGGCACCTCCACGGGTGGGCATGCAGTGAGGCCTAAAGAGAACTAAGGGTGACTCACTAGACCTATATGGATGGACCGATGCAAGTTGAGGACCTTTGACTTAAATGACTCTTTTTTTGTGTTTTTAAACAAGACTACCCTAGACTCAACCTTGCTCTGATACCAATTTGACGCGGGACGACTACGAGACTCGGCTAGACAGACGACGCGACCAGCAACACACTAAGACGCGGCACCGAACGAGCTCCAGAAGAGGTGAACTAGCCCCAAATAAGAAGCGCTACTCACAGTCGGCCCCATCGAGGGAAACGTGACGATCGTGCACAGTTGAGAAACCGGCTTTGAGACTGGGGTAGTCAACTCACTCTCGTGTCCGGAATGAGTCACGGGACGGGTTCTCGTTCTCACACTCACAGCGGTGACAAAAATATATCTAGCTAGGAAAGTAAATACACACATGCAGCGGCAGTAGATTGCATACTAAATAAGCAAACTAAACTACTAGGTGGCGGGTGTACCTCCACGCTCACGGCGTGGCGAAGACGTCCCGGCCGTGGACCGTCACTCCCGGTACAAACTAACTTAATTACAGCAATAAAGAACTAAGGCCCACTCCACGCAGGGAGGTAAAAGGCCACAACAACAATCCGGGAGCGCCGTTCCAGGGGTTGGCGGGCTGCAATTGGTGGTTCCGGACAGTGCGACGGCGGCACTCAATGTGGGGCCCACAAGGCTCCAAGTGGGCCCGGCTACTGGGGCAGCGGCTTCTTGGCGTCTTCTGGCGGTGGCGACTAGAGGGGGTCGCTGCTGGGGTGTCCCGGGTCAGTCCCCGGGAGCGGCGATCGCCGACGGTGGCCCGGGGAATTTATTGGGAATTAACCCCCCAAGGCTGTCTCGCAGCCCTTTTTTGGCCAGATCGGCGCGCCTCCACGAAAACGGACGCCACGAGCAGATCCGGGATTGGATCGAAGCGTGGTTAGCGCCGTTGGAAAGAGGACTCAGAGATCTTCAACATACATAAAAATCAGACCCATCCAACGGTCGGATTGAAAATGAAAATGACTGTTCCACCGCTCTTTGTCTGGTTCGGACAGACCGATCTCAGGGACAGAAGCAAAGCCTCCTGTTCTTGAGCTTTGACCGGGGATCAAACGACGGATCTAGGACCTGGGATTTTTATGGTGGGTAGAGGGGAGGGTTAGGAAAACGCACATAGGTATTTTGCTTGATTTGGACTCCATTTGATGGGTGGGGAAAATCAAATGCCAGCACCTATCCCGCGGACTGAACCTAGGGCAGACAGACAGGGGTCTGAACAGCAAGCTTGGAAGTGGGGCAAACGGGCTCTGATCTTCATGAAATTTTAACTGGAACTAGGGCAGACATGGGGCGACCTACCCTCCAAAAATCAGCTCGATCCAACGGTTGGATCAAGAGATCTCACGTCATCTTCAAGCTTCTGGTTTGTAGGTCGCAGCCCAGGGCAGCAGCTCGGAGGAGGGGCTGTGGCGGCCTGCTGGTAGCTCCGGTGGCGGCGGCGGCGGCGATGGACGATCCCAGCAGATATTGGAAGAGAAAAAGAAGGGATTTGGGGGGGAGATATCAGATCTAAGACTCAGATCTAGAGGGATTGGAGGTGGGAGAGGGAAGAACTTCAAGAACACAAGAGGGAGAGGGGGTGCCAAAATGCATTTCACTTCAATTTCTTCATTAGTTCCACACAAAATACAACAAGAGACTATAAATATGAAAACCCTAGATCTAGACCAAAAGACAACAACTAACCTTGGTCAAGGGTAGGTGGGAGGGTATAATAGGGAAATGTGACTTATGGGGGACAAGCATGGGAGACAAGGGGGACAAGCATGGGGGACAAGGAGGGGAATCTTTGAATTTCCTTTTCCTTTGTCTCCTTGGTCCAATGGTCCAAGTCCAAGGTGGACTATGGGCCAACCCTCATGGTCCCTAGTAGCCACGTGGCCCAATGGGAGAGAGGGTGGGGTCCCTCCGGGCCCAAGTGGTTATTTTACAAACAAACCCACTAACTTAGCCTAATTAAACACACCAAATGTAAAAGTACAAATACAATACTCTCAAAATAAATACAAAAATGTCAAGACTCTAATGGAAGCTTCACGTCGTCGCCCAACCATAACGATGTCGACGTCGACCGAGTCGTGCTGCGGGTCCGGTACCGACGGCTCACTGAGTCGGGCTGTACTCGTGCTCTGGTGTCCTCACCAATTCTCCTAGCGCGATCTTCTAAGTCGCGCTAGGGGACCCTAGCGCGTTCTTCCTTGTCGCGCTAGGTGTCCCTAGCGCGATCTTTTCCGTTGTCGGGTGTTCCCCTTGGGCCGTGTGTGTGTCCTGGGCACCCCGTGGAGTTCCGTGACCGTGTCTTCGGACGTCCGGAGATTTCGGTTGCCTTGGTCATGTGTTTGGCCATGGGCAGTGTGTCCGTTTTGTTCCGACTGCGGTCACCGTGCGATGGTGATGGTACGTGGGACGGTCCTCGTACTTCATCAGTTTCGGGCGTTATTTTCCGTTGACTTGAGAGTCTACTCCTTCAGTGACCCTCCACTAGTCATAGCCCACCAGTACGAGGTGCTGGTCTCACCTGTGAGTGGTGTACGGGCACCCACCTTTCGAGACGGTTTGTGGACCGGTTACCGTAGGCCTCTCGTCTTAGCCAGAGTCCGGCTGCGGGGGAAAACCGGTCAGAGGGCCAGACCTAGGACGCGTGGTCTGTGTGTGCACACGTGGTTGGGGGCGGTTGGACCCACGTCGACGGGCGTGACCCCAGCTAGTCACTTGTTGTGGTTACTTGTTCGGTGTTTGCGCCTCGGGTAGGACCTACCACGTCAGGCGGTTCACCTGCGGCGCGGTGTCAGACGTCAGGGGACGCTACCGGCTGTGCTTCTAGTGGGTGGTACTCCTGTCGAGTACGGAGTGTCAGACTGTCAGTCGTGTGTTTCCGACCTACGGGTTTGTCGGTTTGGCCGTTGAGCTTTGGTCTTCTTACCGTGGCACGGGTGTCGGTTTGCGTGCCATGGGACCTTTGTTTTGTAGAGAACAGGACTTTCTTTTCCGAGGTACTCTCCGACCGCTAGTGTAGTGGTTTCTCGTTTTACGAGGTAGGGTTCGGGTGATCCCTACTGAGTCTTATTCCGAGACTCATTCCCTGCGTGTTTTCACCGTGTTTCAGGTGAGGCGCCACCTTCGGGGAGCGCGTCAGGAGCGCAGCGTGGTGCGGGTGCCCAGAGGTAGTGTCAGAGGTCAGAGCTGGGGTATGCCCCGTGTAGCTGTACTTTCTTTCTTGTCACTGTACTAGTCGTGGACTACTGTTGCTACTGTTGTTATTTCTATTGTGGACCATGTAAAATGTTAATTTATTTCCTGCTTAATATTATAACAGTTTAATTTCCGCAATTATTTGTGATACTTGTGTAGTCTCCACACCATCCTTTTAACCCTTCCGAGTCTTCGGGCTCGTGGGTGGCGGTGCGAGTCTCGGGTTATCGGACCTTCTCGGTAATCGGATTCTCGGGTCGTTACAGCTGGTATCAGAGCGCGGTTGCGGAATTACATGAGAATCATAGGTAATTGTAATGGTCCACTAGTCCACAACGATGATGTACCGGTGACGCTGGCATTGGGCACCGTGTGTTTATTTTGACCTTGCCGTTTTCGTGTTTTCTCCCTTTTGCTTCAGGAGCGAGTATGGCGCCGAGGAGGAGTTCTCGCTCTCAGTAGGGGCAGTCGACTGGAGGTCAGGAGATCCAGCAGGGGGTCCAGAGGGACCAGGAGGAGCATAGCAGAGTTCCGGGAGCTACCGAGGCCGCGGATGCTGCGAGAGCTCCGGGGGCCGAGGATTTCTTCCGTGGCATGTATCAGCTCATGTCTCAGCAGTTCGGCGGAGAGGCTAGTGAGGGCTCGTTTGTCAGGGGTGGGCCAGGCCGAGCAGTGAGGGACTTCATGCAGTTCCATCCACCTTACTTTAGCGGCCAGGCAGACCCTGATGCGGCTCGTGATTGGCTCGATGAGATGGAGCGGGTGTTCAGTTCTGCGAAGAGTGCTGCCGAGGACAGGGTGGTGTTGGCCTACAACCAGTTGCAGGGTACGGCTCGGAGGTGGTGGTCTTCCGAGTGGAAGACGTCCTTTCAGCTTCGTCCACTTGAGCAGATCGAGTGGGATGACTTTGTCAGTGCTTTCGAGCGTACGTATTGTCCAGATATTGTTGCCACGCAGCGGATGCGGGAGTTTCTGGAGCTGGTGCAGGGTGACATGTCCGTGTTGCAGTACAGGGCCCGATTTGTCGAGCTGGGTCGGTATGCACCTCACATCATGGAGCATGAGAGGGTGAGGACCACGCAGTTTGTGCAGGGCTTGCGGCTGGAGCTGAGGCACCATTTGATCGCGAACGGGGCCACTGATCTAGAGACAGCGTCTCGTGTTGCGATTTCTTTGGAGATGGATATGCAGAGGACTCGAGGACCGGTCAGCCAGGGGCAATCCTTGTCAGGTCGCAGCCAGCAGTCGGCTACCCAGCAGCAGGGTTTCTTCCAGCATGCGTCGGGTGGTTCAGGAGCACCGGCATCGGCAGCTTCGGCGACAGGATCTGCGTCCTTTGGCTCGAAGGTCAAGAAGTTCTTGAAGAAGAATTTCCGTAAGAAGCACAAGGATCAGGGGCAGGCTTCATCGGGCAGTGTACAGCAGCCGATTCCTTTGCAGCGTCTGGGATCAGTGGGTGGATCGCGGGGACTTTGTCCACGGTGTGGTGGGACCCACCCAGGCAAGCAGTGCACGGCGCCGATCATCTGTTTTCGGTGTGACCAGCCATGGCACATGGCGCGTGACTGTCCTCAGAGACCGCCGCAGTAGCAGGTTCCTCAGCAGCAGTAGGTTCCCCAGCAGCAGAGGCAGCAGCAGCAGCAGGGACAGTATCCGCCGCTACCCAGGTCAGCCAGCGTGGGAGGCAGGCAGAGGGCTCGAGGCCAGATCACGCACTTGACCAGGGCAGAGGCAGTGACGTCGCAGCTCGTGGAAGGTACCGTTCAGATTTTGGGTTGTGCGGCTCGGGTTTTGTTCGATTATGGCGTGTCTCATTCGTTTATTTCGGACGATTTTACGTCGAGCGTCGAGGAGCCGGTGACCCAGTTGTCCTGTGATTTGGCAGTGGAGTTGCCTTCGGGTGATTTTATGATCACTCCGTATTGCTTCGATCAGGTTCCGGTTTGGATCGATGGGTGGAGTATGCCAGGCAGGTTGTATGCATTGCAGCTTTGGGATTACGATGTGATTTTAGGCATGGATTGGCTCGTGACTCATGGAGCGGTGGTGGATTGTGGGATGAAGAGGGTCTACTTCCAGCATCCGAGCAAGCGGACCTTCTATTTCCAAGGTATCCGTTCCACCTCTTCTCGATTCCTTATCTCTGCTATTCGAGCCCGTCGATTGCTTGATTCATGTTGTCAGGGTTTTCTCGCGTCAGTGGTTGTGTCTGACCGGATGGAGCCGGATGTCGAGGACATTGCGGTGGTATGCGAGTTTCCCGACGTTTTTCTCGAGGAGTTGCCTGGATTACCTCCCCAGCGGAAGATTGATTTCGTGATCGAGGTTGTGCCTGGTACGGGACCTTTGGCGAAGGCTCCCTACCGCATGGCCCCCGCTGAGCTGAGGGAGTTGAGGGCGCAGTTGCAGGAACTGTTGGCCAAGGGGTATATTCGTCCGAGCTTTTCCCCTTGGGGTGCGCCCGTGTTGTTTGTGAAGAGGAAGGACGGTAGTCTGCGCTTGTGCATTGACTATCGGCAGCTGAATGAAGTGACCATTAAGAACAAGTATCCGTTGCCGCGGATTGATGACTTGTTCGACCAGCTTCAGTCTGCGCGAGTGTTCTCGCTGATTGATTTACGATCCGGTTACTATCAGCTGAGAATTCGCGAGTCTGATGTGCAGAAGACTACATTCAGTACGAGGTACGGACATTATGAGTTTCTGGTGATGCCGTTTGGGCTCACCAATGCCCCTGCAGCCTTCATGGACTTGATGCAGAGGGTGTTTTATCCGTATTTGAACCAGTTCGTGGTCATCTTCGTGGACGACATCCTTGTTTATTCGCAGTCTGCTGAGGAGCACGCGTACCATTTGGGTGTGGTGCTGCAGACGTTGCGAGGTCACCAGTTGTATGCGAAGCTCAGCAAGTGCGAGTTTTGGCTCAGCGAGGTGCACTTTCTGGGGCATGTGATTTCTGGTGATGGCATTTCCGTGGATCCCGCCAAGGTCGAGGCTGTGATGCAATGGCCGAGGCCGAGGTCGGTGACGGAGATCCAGAGTTTCTTGGGGCTTGCGGGTTATTATCGTCGGTTTATCCAGGATTTTTCCTGCATTGCGACCCCGATGACTAGGCTCACGCGGAAGGATATACCTTTCGTTTGGTCCGAGGAGTGTGAGCAGAGCTTCAGGGAACTGAAGAGATTGCTCACCTCGGCTCCGGTGTTGGTTTTGCCTTCTAGATCGGGAGGTTTCGTGGTGTGTACAGATGCTTCCGGCGTTGGACTGGGTGCTGTTTTGATGCAGCATGGTAGAGTGGTGGCTTATGCATCTCGGCAGCTAAAGTCCCACGAGGAGAACTACCCCACCCATGACCTTGAGTTGGTGGCGGTGATCTTCGCGCTGAAGATCTGGAGGCATTATCTGTACGGCGAGAAGTTCGAGGTGTTTACTGACCATCAGAGTTTGAGGTATGTGTTCTCGTAGAGAGATCTGAACCTCAGACAAAGGCGTTGGATGGAGTTCATGAAAGACTATGACTTCACCCTGTCTTATCAGCCGGGCAGGATGAATGTCGTTGCCGATGCCTTGAGTCGGAAGGTTGCGGTCAGTGCCATGATGTTGAGGAGGTGGAGGCTCTGGGAACAAGTGCCCGAAGTATCTTTCAGGCTCAAGATTCCCCAGGAGCCAGGGTTGGCGGTACTCGCGAGTCTGACTGTCACTCCTGCTATCCATCGTCAGGTGACAGAGGCTCAGCACGCGGACCCTGAGTTGCCCCGGATTCTTGCGATGGCTGACGTGGAGCTCGGCGAGGACGGTGCTGCGAGGTTTCGTGGCAGGTTGTACGTCCCAGCCGAGGAGCAGATTCGTCGTGCGGTGCTGCGCGAGGCTCATGGGAGCAGGTACACCGTACACCCGGGTGCGACGAAGATGTATCGGAACTTGCGGAGGCAGTTCTGGTGGCCTGGCATGAAGAGAGATGTTGCCGAATTTGTGGCCAGGTGCCTGATCTGTCAGCAGGTGAAGGCGGAGCATCAGCGACCAGGAGGTACTCTCCAGCCCCTGGATGTTCCTGCTTGGAAGTGGGACCATGTGACCACGGATTTCGTGGTGGGATTGTCGAGGACCCCGAGTGGGCAGGACAGTATTTGGTTGCTGGTAGATCGGCTGACGAAGGTGACTCAGTTGCTACCGGTCAAGGTCAGCTGGAGCGTGCCTAAGTTGGCTCGTCTTTATGTGGAGCGGATCGTGCCGTTGCATGGGATTTCCATTTCGATCGTGTCGGATCGGGATCCGCGCTTCACTTCTGGATTCTGGAGGAGTTTCCAGCGAGCTCTTGACACGGAGTTGGCATTTAGCTCAGCGTATCATCCTCAGTCAGATGGTCAGTCGGAGAGGACCATTCAGACTTTGGAGGACATGTTGATATCCTGCTGCCTGGAGTGGCAGGGGAGTTGGATTCATCACCTACCATTGGTGGAGTTTGCCTATAACAACAGCTACCATTCGAGCATCGGCATGGCTCCTTATGAGGCTCTGTATGGGCGTCCATGTAGGACTCCGCTTCATTGGTTTGAGGTGGGTGAGCGTGTTTTGACGGGACCGGAGTTGGTGCAGCAATGTGTGGATGTTGTGCACCTGGTTCGTCAGAACATGTTGGCGGCCCAGAGTCGGCAGAAGAGCTATGCTGACCGTAAGAGGCAGCCCCTCGAGTTCACCGTGGGCGATCGTGTGTTCTTGAGAGTTTCTCTGATGAAGGGGGTGATGCGTTTTGGATGGCGTGGGAAGCTGAGTCCCCGCTACATTGGTCCTTTCGCGATTGTGGAGCGCATCGGTGAGGTTACTTACCGGTTGCAGTTACCTCCTGAGTTGGCGTCGGTGCATGAGGTGTTCCATGTCTCGATGTTGCGGAAGTATATGCCCGATGAATCTCATGTGCTCAAGTTTTCAGTTTGGCCTGAGGTGACTCCAGATCTTTCTCTCCCAGAGTTTCCGATCCGCGTGGAGGATAGGCGAGAGCAGCGCCTGCGGAACAAGGTCATTCCCTTGGTAAAGGTTGTGTGGCAACGACACTCTGGTGGTGAGGCTTCTTGGGAACGTGAGGACGAGATGCGTCAGCAATTCCCGTATCTGTTTGAGTGAGTTTTCCTCTTCTTTCCCCTTTGGTTGTTCTCAATTTCGAGGACGAAATTTCTTAAGGGGGAGTGTTGTAATATCCCGGACCTTTCGGATCCTTTCTTCGTGGGTCCCGGATCTGGTTTTCGGAGTGTCCGGCTCTGTTATATCCGAAATTTCGTTTCGGACATCTTTCGTGTTCGGATCGGCGCGATCCGGAGTCGTTTCGGAGGCCCGGAGGTGTTCCGCGGCTTTTCCCGCGTGTATTTTCCGATTTCCGGTGTGTGTTTCGACTTTTTCTTCGGAAGCTCACTGCGGGCGAACCGGGCGGTTCACCCGGGCACGAGTGGTACCGTTGCGATCGGTGCGATCCGAGGATTCTGGAAATATATTTTTCTATTTTTTGGTATTTTTCCGAAAATTCGGATTTTCTATATAGCCCTAATTCTTTTTCTTTTTATTTTCTCCTTTCTCTTTCTTCTTCTTCTTCTTCCTCCTTCCTTCCCCAACCGTGGCCGCCCTCCTCTCTCTCCCTCTCTCCCATTCGGGCGCGGCGGATCCCTCCCCGGCTGTTGACGGCGGCAGGGCGACGGCGCGGACGCGTGGGCGACGGCGAGGCGATCTCGTGGGTGTGCGGCGAGCTTGGGAAGCGTGGGGTGGCGAGGTTTCTAAAAGCGTTCTTCGTGGTTTGTGGGCGTTTCGGCAGAGCATTCGCTCCATTGAGGTAGGGTGACGTGCCTTAGCCTCTTGCCGTTCAATTCCGGTGATTTGTAGGCCGCGGGGAGGCCGAGAGGGGATCGTTTGAGCATTTTGGGGTTTTTCCATGATTTGGGGAGAGCTCGCCCGATCTATGGATTTGATGCTTGGATTCGTGTTTTGGTGGCCTAGAATCATGCTAGGGGTCCCCAGGGGTCTTCCCCTTTGATTTCCCCCTCTCCTGTGGAGGCATGGGGGCGTGGTTGGAATTTTTAGGCGTTTCTACCGTTTTCGGGCGCGGACTGAGAACGCGCTATACTCCAGTAGCGCGTTCTTGAGTGTCGCGCTGCCCCGACGGGGCGCGTTCATTGGAGAAGATGAACAGTAGGGCGGTTCGTGTCGCGCTATGGGGTCCTAGCGCGATCAGCCTTGTCGCGCTAGGAGGACCTAGCGCGATGGTCCTTGTCGCGCTAGGGTTCCCTAGCGCGATCTTCCCTGTCGCGCTAGGGAGTCCTAGCGCGATCTTCTAAGTCGCGCTAGGGGACCCTAGCGCGTTCTTCCTTGTTGCGCTAGGTGTCCCTAGCGCGATCTTTTCCGTTGTCGGGTGTTCCCCTTGGGCCGTGTGTGTGTCCTGGGCACCCCGTGGAGTTCCGTGACCGTGTCTTCGGGCGTCCGGAGATTTCGGTTGCCTTGGTCATGTGTTTGGCCATGGGCAGTGTGTCCGTTTTGTTCCGACTGCGGTCACCGTGCGATGGTGATGGTACGTGGGACGGTCCTCGTACTTCGTCAGTTTCGGGCGTTGTTTTCCGTTGACTTGAGAGTCTACTCCTTCAGTGACCCTCCACTAGTCGTAGCCCACCAGTACGAGGTGCTGGTCTCACCTGGGAGTGGTGTACGGGCACCCACCTTTCGAGACGGTTTGTGGACCGGTTACCGTAGGCCTCTCGTCTTAGCCAGAGTCCGGCTGCGGGGGAAAACCGTTCAGAGGGCCAGACCTAGGACGCGTGGTCTGTGTGTGCACACGTGGTTGGGGGCGGTTGGACCCACGTCGACAGGCGTGACCCCAGCTAGTCACTTGTTGTGGTTACTTGTTCGGTGTTTGCGCCTCGGGTAGGACCTACCACGTCAGGCGGCTCACCTGCGGCGCGGTGTCAGACGTCAGGGGACGCTACCGGCTGTGCTTCTAGTGGGTGGTACTCCTGTCGAGTACGGAGTGTCAGACTGTCAGTCGTGTGTTTCCGACCTTCGGGTTTGTCGGTTTGGCCGTTGAGCTTTGGTCTTCTTACCGTGGCACGGGTGTCGGTTTGCGTGCCATGGGACCTTTGTCTTGTAGAGAACAGGGCTTTCTTTTCCGAGGTACTCTCCGACCGCTAGTGTAGTGGTTTCTCATTTTACGAGGTAGGGTTCGGGTGATCCCTACTGAGTCTTATTCCGAGACTCATTCTCTGCGTGTTTTCACCGTGTTTCAGGTGAGGCGCCACCTTCGGGGAGCGCGTCAGGAGCGCAGCGTGGTGCGGGTGCCCAGAGGTAGTGCCAGAGGTCAGAGCCGGGGTATGCCCCGTGTAGCTGTACTTTCTTTCTTGTCACTGTACTAGTCGTGGACTACTGTTGCTGCTGTTGTTATTTCTATTGTGGACCATGTAAAATGTTAATTTATTTATTGCTTAATATTATAACTGTTTAATTTCCGCAATTATTTGTGATACTTGTATAGTCTCCACACCATCCTTTTAACCCTTCCGAATCTTCGGGCTCGTGGGTGGCGGTGCGAGTCTCGGGTTATCGGGCCTTCCCGATAATCTGATTCTCGGGTCGTTACAGCTCCTGGTTGCAGCGACTGGCGGGGGCACTCCTGGAATGTCCCGGGTCGGTCCCCGGGAGCGGCGATCACTGGAGTGGAGGCCGGCGATTTTCTCGGGAACTATTTCCCAAGGCTGTCCCGTAGCTCAACTTCTGGCCAGATCTGCGCGCTCCGACAGGATCGGCTGGTACGCTCAACTCCGACGTTGGATCGAGACACAAAAGGTACCGTTGGAAACATGACTCGAAATCCTACGACACAATAGAATTACAGCTTCATCTAACGGTTGGATTTGAAATGAAAGTGACTGCAAATGGACTAAGCACATTGTCCCGAAATACAAAACAGGCTGGACAGAACCTAACCTCCCTGATCAAGGGCTTTGACTGAAGACTTAATGGACGAATTAGAACTCATAATTTTTATGGTAGGTAGATGAGAGGGTTACGGAGACGTAAATAGCTCTTTTGTGAGATTTGGACAACGTTTGATGAGTGATAAAAATCGGGTGCCAAGATCTATCCCACGGATCTGCACACAGGCAGATTTTGAGAAGAAAGAACATGTGGCAGGGAAATGGGGGAAACGTGCTCTGATCAACACGAAAATTAAACTGGGAATGACCTATGATGGGGGGAACCTACCCTCAAAGTTTCGTGACTATCCAACGGTCGGATCTCTTGTACCAGATCCTTCTCCAGGCTGCTATCCTGTAACTCCGAGTTTCGGGGCAGCAAGAAGATGACCGGCTTATGGTGTCTCAACGGCGACACGAACGGCGGCGGCGGTGGCGATGAACGATCGCAGAAGATAGAGGAAGAGAGGAGGATAGAGAAGTTTGAGAGAGATAGAAGATTGGAACTTAGATCTAGAAGAGATTGGAGGTGGGAGAGGGAAGAACTTCAAGAACACAAGAGGGAGAGGGGGGGGGTGCCAAAATGAATTTCACTTCAATTTCTTCATTAGTTCCACACAAAATCTAACAAGAGACTATAAATATGAAAACCCTAGATTTAGATCCAAGGACATCCACTAACACCAAAGGACATCCACTAACAGCAAAGGACACCCACTAACAATGGTCAAGGGTGGGTGGGAGACAAGCATGGGGGACAAGGAGGGGGCATCCTCCACCTTTGTCTCCTTGGTCTAATAGTCCAAGTCTTCTAGAAGCCCATCTTGGGCCTCGGGCTAGCCTTTTAGGCCCACATGTGTAGAAGTCCAATTGGGCTCCTAATTGTCTTGAGGCCCAATTTAGAATTTGGACCCCTTACATGAAGTGTAGCCCACATTACAATCTTGACCCAACTAGAAGCTAAAATACAAAATACACACTAATACACTCACAATAAGTAAATACATGGTAATACACTCACAATAAACATAGGAAAGTATCAACACTCAGGTAGGGACTCCATACTGTCGCCCAGCCACAACGATGTCGATGTCGACCGAGTCGTGCTGCGGGTCCGGTATCAACGGCTCGCTGAGTCGGGCCGTACTCGTGCTCTGGTATCCTCACCAGGAAGCCCCCAAATAGCCCCTATCATGCATCTACGGCCTCGGATCGGCCAAAAACGTAATGAAACGGCGGATCGACGCTCAACCCCAAAAATATGGATTTTTCTCAAAATCCTCAAATACGCCCGCTCGGCTCACCACGGCCTACAAAACTCGTGGGAAAGGGAAAGCACGAGCTGGGGGTTCATCTCCCTACCTCCACCGAAGAAACGACGCACCGTGGACGCCGATCCACGAAGAAATCGCCGCGAAACCCACGCCGGCTCACGAACGCGCCCCCAAGCATCCCCACGCCTCCACCACCTCGGTCCTCGCCCATCCTCGCACATCCTCGCCCGTGCCGCCTCCACCTCGCCCCCGCCTCGCTCCATCGGCCGCCGGAGAAGAGAGGGGAGAAAGAGAGCGTGAGAGAAGAGAGAGGGAGAGAGGGTGAGAAATGAGAGATGGGGAGAGAGAAAAAGGGAGGGGGTTTATATATAAAATTCGGAAAATCTGGAAAATATCAAAAAAAATTAGAAAAATACACCCCCGCGATCCTCGGAACACGCTGATCGTTGTGGTAACGTCCCGACGTCGGAGAACACAACGGTTCACCCTATACGGGGTTCCGAAGGTCCTACAGACGAAAAATACGCGTAAAACCCCAAACGCAACCCGGGACCCACAAAGGCGCTCCGAAAATTACAGAAAAATACCGGCGTGCTCCTCACAGCACCACAGACCCAAGGAAACACACGGGCACACCACCAGAGGGTCCGACAATCTGATAAAAATAGTTCAAAGCCCGATCGGACTCAAATTCGAAACACACGGAAAGATGATCCGAAACCCACAGATCCAGATCCAACAAACCCGGGGCATTACAGCCCTCTCCCCTTAAAGGAATTTCATCATCGAAATTCAGGACTAGCACCAAGTCACAGGGGAAGAACACCTCAGCCAACTGACAACGCTGTCAGGGCCCCAACACAGAAAACCTCGATTCTCATGAAAACACCGATCCTGAGGGACACAGCCGGACTACAACCACGAACGACACCTCGCTCCGCGTGCCGTGCACACCGGCCATCAGAGCAGGCGTACACCAAGGGACATGGTCTGGCATCACCTCAGACACGCGAGAACCAATCATGGCACCGCTGCCACCATCTCGCTCACCGAGGAGACACAGCCCTCGCACGAGAAACAACTACTGATCCATCCAATGGTCGGCAGGCAAATCGCACATCCTTCTCAAGGGAACAACTAATACAGAGCCTCCATCGGCTCATGCAGCCATCTCAACAGACCGCAATCAGCTCATCGGCTCAACACCAAGAATCACCTCACACATGGCAAGCTGAAAGCCAGACATATCAATGTGCCAACTCTGTCAGAAGACAAACTTTGACAAAGCCCAGATCCTGTCCGAAAAGGCATACCTCAAAATCAGCCACCCGAGACCTCGCTGGCACATGGCTCTCGCCACGCTCGAGTCCCGACAACCAGCATCTCCTGTCTGTGAAAGACCACACGCCGGCCACCAACTGCTCGTCAACGGGAAACCTCCATCGGCCCAATGGGCACGATCCAACTCGCAACATGCCATCCGTTGACTCACACACAGACAATTACCACATCACGAGCTGAACTTCTCTCGGACACTGCGTCCGAACTCGATCATCGCAGCAACTCGACCCTTTTAGGGGAGCACGATGAAACCAAATGACAAAATCCTGGTGTCTTCAGTCATCACCTCACTTGACTCAGACTTACAGGGAACCATCCCGCGCTGGTCACCAAACCAGGGATAACCATTGCGACACCAACGTTCCATCAAGGACCACCAGTCCGACGCCAATCTCACTAAAAGGCCTTCGCCCACAGGCGTCACTCTTCCGTCTGATCTCATCACATCCCTCGACCTCCGTCAGGCGACATCCTCAACAACCCCATCCAGGTCTAACACCGACGCCTGAAACGGCTTCCATCACAGGAACTTGGTACTCATGCGGCGCACCAGCCAGCACATTCCCCAACACTCCATCCTGCCAGTGCCAAGAACCATGATACCTCGAGCAACGGCACGGCAACAATACGTTTCACACAGAGGAACCAATCCTCCGATGTTCAACGCAAACTCAGGAATCCGCCCATAGCAACCGACGCTACGATCCTGAACCAGTGGGTTATGAGCCCACCACGCTTCCACTACGCACTCTGATCCACGTGCGCACAGCCAAGAATGGAAACACCGCCCAACCAGCACTCGTCCTTCGAGAACAGCGCCAACACACCCTCACACGACAAGGGAACAGGCACAACTTCTCACAGGCAACCACCTGGCCAAGACAAGGAGCATGTCTCGCACGGACTTCATGGCACACAGAGGCCAACCAATCCGGACACATAATGCAAGACGAAGAACCTTGGCCACACACAATACTCTCCATCCAAAGGAGAAACCAATCGCACCTCCGACCAACGAAAGAACTCCACGCCCGACCTGATCTCGAATCTCGCACATGCTGGAAACAACACCATCCAGCATTGAGAAAAACCATCGCTTCCATCAGGTCAGTGCCTCCGACACACTCGATGAGTGTCACGTCGGACCACAACCACAGCATCTCTCGATGCACGACCGCTGCAATTCCTCAAACTGCAACGCGCCACTCCAAGAGCCGCAACAAGAGCCATAACAACAACCGTCGACGCTCATCCTCAAGTCCCGAAACTCACCGCGGAACCTTCACATCTTAACTCAAATTCAAGGCGAACACCACCCATTCGCACACAAGAGCGAAGGAGCAAGACTTACTGGGACACCACAGCCCAATCCTGTCTCAAAATCCGCAAGAATAATCGGGACCGACACGTCGATCTGACGCCACAGAGCATGACAAGAACATCAGGCTCGACGAAAACAACAGCTCACCGAGAAGATCCTCCGCTCGCCAGAGCACACTTCTCGATCAGAGCACCCACTCCGACACCTCAAACCACGACCTTAACACCTCAGGGGCTGGATAGGCCTCAAGCTAGAGTGGCCAAAACTAACAGCAGCTCCCTCAGAGCACACTCACTACCACTTAACCATAAGCAATCCACACCAGCCACCTGACCACGCTGCAGACACCTCGAACGCAGCACTGCGAGCTCACGCCTGCCAGCAACCTCTGCCCAATGCAGCACAACCAGGGTCACCACCGATGAGGGAGAAGGCTTTCAACCTCGATCCTTAGACCCCATGCTGGCACGAAAACTGCGGACAACAACTACCTTAACAGCGCCGCGCAGCGCACTCAAGCTCTCAAGCGGGAAACTAGGCGGAAAGCGAACACAAAACCCTAAGCCAGCTACCGACTGTATTGGACGTTATGGACTCTGATCACTGTAATATTTCGAATTCCTATGTACGTTCACAACCACTGATCTGATACCAGCTGTAACGACCCGAGAATCCGATTACTGGGAACGCCCGATAATCCGAGACTCGAACCGTCGCCCACGAGCTGGGAGGGCTCGGAAGGGCTAAAAGGAGTGTGGAGGCACAAAAAATAGGAAATAAAGCAGGACAATGTAATAATTAACATAAATAAATAAACAACTACTACAACAGAGTCCAGCCCAACAGCAAGTACAGTCTAAAGTAGTAAAGTGTACCACATGCCGAGTGAACACTCGGCCCGACGAGCTGGCAACTGAGAACCTCCTAACAGTACCCTCGAACCATGAGGAAGAACCGCCGCACCTGAAAAGTAGGGGTGAGCCTCCTATCACTAGCCCAGTAGGGATCCCGCGGAACCCCAACTGAGAACAACGGCGGCACGGAAAGCTGTAACCACAAGTGCAATAGTAATAGCAGGAACAGTAAACCCAGTGGCCGGTCAAAACTCGGCACTACAACTACTCAGTGGTTCTTCGTGCTTGCCGCGATCGTTTCGCATTGTGTAGGTCCCTAGTCGACCCGGTTGTGACCCAGTGGTCGACTTGCAGTCTTGTGAATGCCCCAGACACCCGTGGGATTCTGTGTCCGTGTTTTGAGGGTGTCGGGAGGACCGTGCTACCTCGTTTAGCGTGCCCATGGGTTTGAGAGTCCGGGTGACTCCTCATGTGTCGGGCTTTTGTGTTACGCTTGATCGAGTGACCGTGTATAGGTGTGTGTGCGGTGGGGTCTCCCCCGCATACCGTGAGTTTTCCTGGAAGATGATTCCCGAGTGGGCCATGTGTTTGGCCTTGAACTGCGAGTCCAGTTATCGGCGTGGCAGCTTGTACGTTGCCCTGGGAATCGTGCTTCTGTGCTTTTCCGCGTGGGCCATGTGTGTGGCCTTGGACTGGGAGTCCAGTTGCCCAGCCTAGGGCTGGAGGGTTCCCGCTTTTCCCTGAGAGTGGGATTCAGTTTGGCGGCCTATGAGCTGCCTTGGGAACAGTGTTTTGGCATTTCTGCGTGGCCAGGTGCATGGCCCGTGGACTGTGAATCCCGTTTCTTCTCCGACTGTGATCACCGTGCGACGGTGCTGGTACGTGGGACGGTCCCCGTACTTCATCGAGTTCGGACGTTGTTTTCCGTTGACTTGAGAGTCTACTCTCTCAGCGACCCTCCACTAGTCGTAGCCTGCTTACACGTTTAGTGGTCCCACCTGGGAGTAGGTGGAGTGGCTTACCCTGAGGACGATTTTTGGACCAGTTTCCGTCGGGCCCCGCGTCTACCAGCTAGAGTCCGGCTGAGGGGAAAACTGGTCAGAGGGCCAGACTAGGGACGCACGGTCTGTGTGTGCACACGTGGTTGGGGGCGGTTGGACCCACGTCGACGGGCGTGACCCCAACTAGTCACTTGTTTGTGGTTACTTATACGGTGTCTCAATTCCCGCTGGGCCGGAGGGAGACACCTGAGGTGCGGACTAAGACGTCAGTTGACGCATCCGGCTTTGCTTCTAGTGGGAGGTACTCCTGTTCTGGACAGAGAGTGACAGACTGTCAGTTTCCGTGACTTCGACCTTCGGGTTTTTGGTCGTGTTGATCGTTGAGTTCTGATTGTTTCGTCGTGGCACGTGTGTCAGGTTTTCGTGCCGTGAGACTAGTGCTAGTGGCTTTACCGAGGTGGCGTCTTGTTGTGCGGTACCCACGACCGGATGGTCGGGGTTGCACCTTGGACAGCGTGTCCAGGTTGGCCGTGTCCCGGGAGACAGGCCTTGTAATGCCCTGGATCCCTATTGGATCTTTATTAGGTATTTCGGATGCCTCATTTTCAACCGTTCATCATCTCTCTTCGTTCTCTCTCGTTTCAGGGTCTCTCGGCGCGGGGTGCACACCGTTGCGGAGTTGGCCGAGGCGAGGACGCGATGGAGTGATCGGGACGCGGGATGGGGCGGCGGTTTGAGCGTGGCGGGCACGATCCCTCGGTGGATTCCGAGAAGGCGCCGTTCGTGTTTCTGGCGGTTTTTGGCGTGGTTTAGTCCCCTTGGGGCGCGGTTTCTTCGGTGGAGGTAGGGAGATGGATCACCATTTCGTCCTCTACCTTTTCCCTGCTTCTGTGCGTGGTTTGGCGCTAGAACGGGCTAGATCGAGCTTGTTTGGGGAAAATTGTAGTTTTGGCGTTTTCAGGGTTCGCCGGAGAACGGCAATCATTCTCGGTCTAGTTAGTGTTAAAATGATCGCTTGGATGTTTGGATCTCATTCACGTAGGTTTTGTGTCGATTGGCTCGTCATTCGGGGCCGGTAGGAGTCCGGGAACCTCGGTGACTCGTTTTGGGTCGATTTGAGGAAATCGCCCTGATCTCGCGATCCGGCGCGTGCATGTGGTGTTTTTAGCCTCTAGGGATTGTGTTTCGTTGTGTGGTTCCTGTGCGACCGCCCATCCTGTTGAGTCGTTTGGTGTGTCGTTGGCCGGTTCGGGTCAACCCGGTGTGACCCAGTGGTTGACATGTGACCCGGTGTGTGTGTCTCGACGGTTCTGTCCAGCTCGAGACGGTTGTTCTGGATGACTCGAGGTATCGTCTCACCTCGGTCCGCGTGTCCAGGTGTGCTGAGGGTCTTGGTGTTCCCTCAGGTTTTCGTGAGTTGTTTCCTCCGTGTGAGTCGTTTCCCGGCTTAGGATTAGCTCGATTGGCGGTGTGTTACCGCTTTGCACGATGATCTTGACCCTGAGTTGCGTAACTCAAGGATCGTGGTGTTTGCAGGTCTAGTTGTCTTGTCTTGAGTCTGTTGGCAGTTGGTGTCATGCCTTTGTGCTTTGTAGTACGGGCGACAGCGCGGCCTGGCCTATCAGTACTCCAGCACTCGTGTTTCAGAGTCTCCGTGTCTTGTGATCCTCCACTGGTTGTAGCCCTACGACGCGGTCGACCCACCAGGGAGAGGTGGTAGGGTATCCCGATTAACGGTTCCTAAGCTGTTCCGTTGGCCCCCGGCTTGGCCGTAGCGTCCTACGGAGGGGGAAAAATTAGCTAGAGGGCCTGGCTCAGGCAAGAGTCAGTGTGTGCACACGTGGTCAGGGGCTGAGGACATGCGCCGACGGGCGTGACCCTGACTAGTCACTTGTTACTGTAGCTCATGTTCTGGTGCTGTGGTTGTGTCGTAGTCTCTGTCAGGCCGTTGTGACGACAGCGTAGATGAGACACTTGTTGGCGTAGCATAAGACGTCAGTGGACGCAGCTGGCCGTTCTACTTGTGAGGTGGTCGTAGTCTCTGTCGGGCCGTTGTGACGACAGCGTAGACGAGACACTTGTCGGCGCAGCATAAGGCGTCAGTGGACGCAGCTGGCTGTTCTTCTAATGAGGAGGTGCTTCCGTCACATGACGCGTGACTCTCGTGTTTTCTCGGAGTCTGTGTTTCCCTTCTGAGTTGGTCTGTTCTAGGCTGGGCCTGGACCAGCTTAGTGTGGTACACGACGCTCCGGTCGTGTACGTGGCTGTGCTTTGGTGAGCGTACACGGCAATTGGGGCGTGCGTGCGCCCGAGTCTCTCTGTGTCGTTGTTCGAGTGGCTTTGAGCGTCGTGGTTTGTCGGCGGCTGTATTCTGGTGAATGCGGCTTTTCTCTTCTTTTAGCAGTAGCTGCTCTTTTCGTTGACGGCTTTCTTTTACAGCTTTTCTAGTAGTAGTTTTCCTACTTTGCTACTACTGTTGTTTTCGTGCTGCGTGTTACTGCGTTGTTTTCAGTGGGGATCCGTGTGACCCCTACTGAGCCAGTGACACGAGGCTCAGCCCTGCTTTTCAGGTGGGGTGACTTTGTTCGTGCTGCTTCCGCGGGTCCTGGAGTTCGAGTCGTAGCTGCCAGCTGGTACCTCCGTCGGGGTTCTCCCGACTTCTTGGTACGTCTTTCTTTTCTGTCGACTGTACTGCTGTTAGACTTGTTGTCTTTCCTTTGGACTTGACTCTGGCATGTAATTGTTAAAATCTGTTAAATAAAATATAATTTATTTTTGCTACTTTAGCAACCCGATCTAATGAAATTTAATTGCTTACTACTATATCTGGTATCCGGAATCCGGGTCGTCAAAGTTGGTATCAGAGCGTTGTTGTGTGAAGTACATGGGAATCTCAGATATACAGTTTCCAGAGTCGTTAAGTCCAGTGCAGTCTTCAGCTGGCGTTAGCTTTCGTGATTTCCGTTTCTTGTCGTTGTGGGTCTTTTCTTGATAAGCTGCTCGATGCATGACTCGCTCCTCTGTAGTCGTGTGTCCAGCTGCTGTCATGCCTTGAGGTGACCCTTCTTGCAGTTGTATTCCGTGGTTCTGTGTCCTGTGCGGAGCCGGAATCCTGCAAGTGCTGCTCTGTTGTTTTTATAAGCGCTGTTTCTTTACGATTTTGTCTGTCTATCGGTGATGCCGTTTTGCTGTCGTTTCTCCGTGAAGCTGTCGCTGGTGTCCCGTGTGCCAGGTGTTCCCTGTCGCCTTTGGCACGAGAGCCGATGATGTTGTCAGGCTGTCAACTGAGAGGATTGTGTTTCCTTGCTTAAGCTGCTCCCTGATGTGTCGGTCGTTTTGTTTCTCGGTGTTTGTGGTTGTGGCAGTCGTGTCTCTTTCCCTGTGAGACGCAAGCGACGTTGCCTTGCTTCGGGGGTGTCGGACTTCTGTTCACTTGTGGCATGCTCACTCCCGAGCGTGTACTCGTGATAATGGCCTGACGTTGTTCCTCCGGGCTTTGTTCCTCGTGTTTTGTGTCGTTTCGTAGCTAGGTTGTCGGGTTGTTCTTCCCTGCTTACCCTTGCTAGTCCTTAAATTTCGAGGACGAAATTTCTTAAAGGAGGGGAGGATGTAATGCCCTGGATCCCTATTGGATCTTTATTAGGTCTTTCGGATGCCTCATTTTCAACCGTTCATCATCTCTCTTCGTTCTCTCTCGTTTCAGGGTCTCTCGGCGCGGGGTGCACACCGTTGCGGAGTTGGCCGAGGCGAGGACGCGATGGAGTGATCGGGACGCGGGATGGGACGGCGGTTTGAGCGTGGCGAGCGCGATCCCTCGGTGGATTCCGAGAAGGCGCCGTTCATGTTCCTGGCGGTTTTTGGCGTGGTTTAGTCCCCTTGGGGCGCGGTTTCTTCGGTGGAGGTAGGGAGATGGATCACCATTTCGTCCTCTACCTTTTCCCTGCTTCTGTGCGTGGTTTGGCGCTAGAACGGGCTAGATCGAGCTTGTTTGGGGAAAATCGTAGTTTTGGCATTTTCAGGGTTCGCCGGAGAACGGCAATCATTCTCGGTCTAGTTAGTGTTAAAATGATCGCTTGGATGTTTGGATCTCATTCACGTAGGTTTTGTGTCGATTGGTCGTCATTCGGGGCCGGTAGGAGTCCGGAAACCTCGGTGACTCGTTTTGGGTCGATTTGAGGAAATCGCCCTGATCTCGCGATCCGGCGCGTGCATGTGGTGTTTTTAGCCTCTAGGGATTGTGTTTCGTTGTGTGGTTCCTGTGCGACCGCCCATCCTGTTGAGTCGTTTGGTGTGTCGTTGGCCGGTTCGGGTCAACCCGGTGTGACCCAGTGGTTGACATGTGACCCGGTGTGTGTGTCTCGATGGTTCTGTCCAGCTCGAGACGGTTGTTCTAGATGACTCGAGGTATCGTCTCACCTCGGTCCGCGTGTCCAGGTGTGCTGAGGGTCTTGGTGTTCCCTCAAGTTTTCGTGAGTTGTTTCCTCCGTGTGAGTCGTTTCCCGGCTTAGGATTAGCTCGATTGGCGGTGTGTTACCGCTTTGCACGACGATCTTGACCCTGAGTTGCGTAACTCAAGGATCGTGGTGTTTGCAGGTCTAGTTGTCTTGTCTTGAGTCTGTTGACAGTTGGTGTCATGCCTTTGTGCTTTGTAGTACGGGCGACAGCGCGGCCTGGCCTATCAGTACTCCAGCACTCGTGTTTCAGAGTCTCCGTGTCTTGTGATCCTCCACTAGTTGTAGCCCTACGACGCGGTCGACCCACCAGGGAGAGGTGGTAGGGTATCCCGATTAACGGTTCCTAAGCTGTTCCGTTGGCCCCCGGCTTGGCCGTAGCGTCCTACGGAGGGGGAAAAACTAGCTAGATGGCCTGGCTCAGGCAAGAGTCAGTGTGTGCACACGTGGTCAGGGGCTGAGGACATGCGCCGACGGGCGTGACCCTGACTAGTCACTTGTTACTGTAGCTCATGTTCTGGTGCTGTGGTTGTGTCGTAGTCTCTGTCAGGCCGTTGTGACGACAGCGTAGATGAGACACTTGTTGGCGTAGCATAAGACGTCAGTGGACGCAGCTGGCCGTTCTACTTGTGAGGTGGTCGTAGTCTCTGTCGGGCCGTTGTGACGACAGCGTAGACGAGACACTTGTCGGCGCAGCATAAGGCGTCAGTGGACGTAGCTGGCTGTTCTTCTAATGAGGAGGTGCTTCCGTCACATGACGCGTGACTCTCGTGTTTTCTCAGAGTCTGTGTTTCCCTTCTGAGTTGGTCTGTTCTGGGCTGGGCCTGGACCAGCTTAGTGTGGTACACGATGCTCCGGTCGTGTACGTGGCTGTGCTTTGGTGAGCGTACAAGGCAATTGGGGCGTGCGTGCGCCCGAGTCTCTCTGTGTCGTGGTTCGAGTGGCTTTGAGCGTCGTGGTTTGTCGGCGGCTGTATTCTGGTGAATGCGGCTTTTCTCTTCTTTTAGCAGTAGCTGCTCTTTCTGTTGACGGCTTTCTTTTACAACTTTTCTAGTAGTAGTTTTCCTGCTTTGCTACTACTATTGTTTTCGTGTTGCGTGTTACTGCGTTATTTTCAGTGGGGATTCGCGTGACCCCTACTGAGCCAGTGACACGAGGCTCACCCCTGCTTTTCAGGTGGGGTGACTTTGTTCGTGCTGCTTCCGCGGGTCCTGGAGTTCGAGTCGTAGCTGCCAGCTGGTACCTCCGTCGGGGTTCTCCCGACTTCTTGGTACGTCTTTCTTTTCTGTCGACTGTACTGCTGTTAGACTTGTTGTCTTTCCTTTGGACTTGACTCTGGCATGTAACTGTTAAAATCTGTTAAATAAAATATAATTTTATCTTTGCTACTTTAGCAACCCGATCTAATGAAATTTAATTGCTTACTGCTATATCTGTCAGTTCAATATACTACACGATAATCCTTTTTCCCTTCGGAGCTTTACCGCTCTTGGGAGGCCTCGCGGGTTCCAAGTGGTATCAGGTGTATTCGGTAGTCCTACCGGGTATATCTGGTATCCGGAATCCGGGTCGTCACAGGCCTCTACGGAGGGGTTGCCGTAGGTTTTACTTCGGTAAGTGATGCTAGATGGTCCGGTTCCCGACTGTGAGATCGTGATTTCTCTTTCTGCTTGACCGGTACAGTAGGAGTAGTTGTAGTGCCAAGTTTTGACCGGCCACCGGGTTTACTGTTCCTGCTGTTACTGTTGCACTTGTGGTTACAGCTTTCCGTGCCGCCGTTGTTCTCAGTTGGGGTTCCGCGGGATCCCTACTGGGCCAGTGACAGGAGGCTCACCCCTACTTTTCAGGTGCGGCGGTTCTTCCTCGTGGTTCAAGGGAGTTGTTCGGAGGTTCTTAGTTGCAAGCTCGCCGGGCCGAGTGTTCACTCAGCATGTGATACGCTTTACTGCTTTAGACTGTACTTTCTGTTGGACTGGACTCTATTGTAGTAGTTGTTTATTTATTTCTATTAATTGTTGCATTGTCCTGCTTTATTTCCTATTTCTTTGTGTCTCCACACTCCTTTTAGCCCTTCCGAGCCCTCCCGGCTCGTGGGCGGCGGTTCGAGTCTCGGATTATCGGGCCTTCCCGGTAATCGGATTCTTGGGTCGTTACAGCTGTAACGGTCCAAGGCTAGATCGTCACATCACTCTAACGGTCTAACACAGGAGCGTCACGCGAGAGGGGCAACACCGACTGTGACGCACCCTCCCTGGGACGTCACATTCTCTAACGGACCAAGCCTGGTGCGTTAGAAGATAGAACGAAATAGGTTGTGATGCACACCCCTCGGGGCATCACAGCCTCTGACGGTCCTACCTAGGCGCGTCAGAAGAATGGGCTGCGTCAGCTCTGACGCTCCCATTCAGGGGCATCACAGTGCTCTGACGGTCCTACCTAGGCGTGTCAGAGACTCTTGACCCCAACGGTCCGAAAACACGGAAACAGACGTAGCGGTCGAACCCAGTCATGTCACACCCTCTGGCGGTTTATCGTGGGACCGTCAGAGCGACCGACGCCGTGCCGACAAAAAAGGACCCTGTGACGCACCCTCCTTGGCGCATCACAGCACGTAATGCACCCACCCTGGGGCGTTACAGACTGTGACGGTCACTGGAAGGACTGTCATACCGTCCCGAGAACGCTACGGCGGGAAACGACCCAAAAATCGTCCCACGCCCCCATACCTCCACGGGAGAGGGGGAAAACAAGGGGGAAGCCCCCAAATAGCCCCTATCATGCACTACGGCCTCGGATCGGCCAAAAACGCAATGAAACGACGGATCGACGCTCAACTCCAAAAACATGGATTTTTCCCAAAATCCCCAAATACGCCTGCTCGGCTCACCACGGCCTAAAAAACTCATGGAAAAGGAAAAGCACGAGCTGGGGGACCATCTTCCTATCTCCACCGAAGAAACGACGCGCCGTGGACGCCGATTCACGAAGAAATCGCCGCGAAACCCACGCCAGCTCACGAACGCGCCCCCAAGCATCGCTACGCCTCCACCGCCTCGATCCTCGCCCATCCTCGCCCGCATCCTCACCCGCGCCACCTCCACCTCGCCCTCGCCTCGCTCCGTCGGCAGTCGGAGAAGAGAGGGGAGAAAGAGAGCGTGAGAGAAGAGAGAGGGAGAGAGGGTGAGAAATGAGAGATGGGGAGAGAGAAAAAGGGAGGGGGTTTATATAGAAAATCTGGAAATTCTGAAAAATACCGAAAAATAGAAAAATACACCCCCGTGATCCTCGGAACACGCTGGTCACTGTGGTAACGTCCCGGCATCGGAGAACGCAACGGTTCACCATGTACGGGGTTCCGAAGGTCCTACAGACGAAAAATACGCGTAAAACCCCAAACGCAGCCCGGGACCCACAAAGGCGCTCCAAAAATTACAAAAAATTACCGGCGTGCTCCTCACAACACCACGGACCCAAGGAAACACACAGGCACACCACCAGAGGGTCCGACAATCCGATAAAAATAGTCCGAAGCCTGATCGGACTCAATTCTGAAACACACGGAAAGACGATCCGAAACCCACGGATCTAGATCCGAAAAACCCGGGGCATTACAATTAGCGTCCTCGGAAAGTGGTTTCCGTGTGGACCATGTGTATGGCCTATGAACTAGGGGTGTTCATGGTTCGGTTTGGGGGCTTTTTTTTCCAAACCAAACCAAACTAATCCTCAAACCAAATCGAACCAAACCTTTATATCTTATTACAATATATATGAATTTAATAAATTATATATAATAAAAATAAAAAATAAAAATTCTTATATTTTGTATGTTTATACGTCTATGTAATCATGTTTTTTAATATTTTAATATAATTATGATATATAATATTAATAAATATAAATATAAATAATAAATTCGATTTATTTGATTTGGTTCGGTTTCACACGTTATGAAACCAAATCAAACCGAATTTAGATTCAAACCGAACCAAAGTTCGGTTCGGTTTGAACCGAACTATGAACACCCCTACTAAGAACTACGAGTTCTGTGACCCAGCCTAGGGTTGGAGGGTTTCTTAGTTTCCCTTTTTAAAGGGATTAAGCTTGACGGTTATGTCCCACCTTAAAAGCTATATCGGACCGTGGTTTTGACCCTAGGTTTAGGGCAGATTGACGGCATGGAGCTGTCCTGTACAACGGTCTTGACTCGAGTCTCGTGACTCAAGGACCGTTGGGTTAGTAGGTCTAGTGGACTATCCAGAGTCCGATGGCATCGTGCCACCCGTGTTCCGAGCTATGTGTGGCGGGCTTGTGGGTAGCCTGTCAGTATTCCGTTGGTTCCTTCAGAGAGTCTTTCTCTCGAGTGACCGTACCCATTAGTCGTAGCTTGCCTGGGCACGCATGTGCCTACCCACCCAGGGGTGGTGGAGAGTTAGACCTGAGAGTGACGATTTTTAGGCTGGTTTGCCGTAGGGCCTCCCACTGTAGCGGCTCGAGTCCGGGCCGGGAGGAAAACCAGCTAGAGAGCCTGACGTAGTGCAGTCAGTCAGTGTGTGCACATATGGTCGGGGACTTCGGATGCGTGTTGACGAGCATGACCCCGACTAGACCCTTGTCCCATGGTTACTAGTACGATGTCTCAATTTTGTCTGGGGTGAGGAAGACACCTGGGGCGCAGACTAAGTCGTCAGTGGAGGCATCCGGCCTTACTTCTAGTGGGCAGTTCTCGTGTCACACGAGATGGGCTTCTTCGTGTTTCTTTGGGTGGTTTCTGAGTGTCCTTCTGACACCGAGGTTTCACCCGTAGACCATGTGGGGTTCACGACTGCGTGGTCGTGGCTGTTCCCAGACCGTGTGGTTTTGGGTTGGTCGTCGCCTGTGAAGGCGGACCTTCACGATAGAGTTGTCGTGGCATTTCTTCTGGCGGCTTAGCCTGGGTTTTCCATTTGTTCGGTAGTCCCCCAACTGTGAGATCGGGACGTGTCTTCTGTACCGTTAGGAGTAGCTAGAGCCGTGGTTCCAGCGGCTACTGGGTTTTCTATTCTTGTACGGCTGTTCCTTCCGCCGTCATCATTGTCGTTGCTACTCCCGTTGTAGCTGTTGTTCTTTCTAGCGCTGTTTCTTTTACCGCCGTTGTTGTGGTAGGGTTCCGCGGGACCCCTACTGAGTCAATGAGACGAGGCTCACCCCCTGCTTTTCAGGTGTAGCGGTTCTTCCTCGAGGCTCGGGGGTGTAGCGCGAAGGTTCGTAGTTGCCAGCTCGCGGGCCAAGTGTTCACTCGGCATTATAGTACGTTTCTTTCCCTGTAGACTATACTTTATTTGGACTGGACTCTGTAGTTATATTATTTAATTATTATTATAATTATTGTTCTTACTTTATTTCTTATTTTGATGTACCTCCACACTCCTTTCTAATTAACCCTTCTGAGCCCCCTGACTCGTGAGTGATGGGTCAGGATTCGAATGATATCGGGCTGTTCCCGGTATCCGAATCCTAGGTCGTTACAGAAACGGACAACAGATTTGGGTCATGCAAGATTGGACAATGGATTTAGACAATGGGAGACTAAGTAATGAGCTTAAGGCCTTGGAAATATGTGCAATAGATTTAAATACGATTAGATCGTGCCATCTCTTATGTGGGTTGGGACAGCGTGATTGAGCATTAGGTGTTGTATTATGGTGGAATTCAACATCTAAGGAGATGACTTAGGAGGCAGAGGCCAACATGCGAGAGTAATACTCGGAGCTATTTGGTTAGTATCTTAGTTTGGTAATTTTATAATTTTAATTTCGAGGGTGAAGTTCTTTAAGAGGGAGAGAATTGTAACATCATGGATTTTTAAGAGCTTAATTATATGAAATTTCATAGTGAAAAGCCCAAGATATAGTTATTTATATCTATACATACCAGACTTCCTTTTCTGAACCCATTAGATGACCCACTTAGATAATACCAGAGACTTAGACGATGTTCCATCTAAGGTAGAAGGAAGTAGACGATGAGCTGGAGTTAGACGATACTCCATTTAAGGTCGAAGCGAGTTAGAGAATATTCCATGTAAGGTCGAAGGGAGTAGACGATGTTCCTCCTATGTTAAGAGATTAGACGATGCAACACCTAAATGGTAGGATTAGACGGAGCTAGATAGACGATAGAATTGGATGATTAAAAGTGAGCGATTAGATGATAGAATTAGATGATGAATAGTAAACCATTAGATGTTGAAAGTTAGGCGAAGGAACTTGGATGATGAAGCATCTAAATGAAGGAACTCAGAAGATACATGAAACTAAGTGAAAGCTTGGACAATGGATCTAGATGATGGAGAATTAGATGGTACAGAAACGGACAACAAACTTGGGTCCTACGGGATTAGATGATGGACTTAGATGATGGGAGATTAAAAAATTAGCTTAAGGCCTTGGAAATATGCACAATAGATTTAAATACTACAAAGATTAGATCGTGCCAGATCATCTGGGGGTTTAGACAGTGTAATTGAGAGTTAGGTGTTGTATTAGGGTGCATATGGTCTGTCAGTAATAAGGAAATAAAAAAGTATTCAATTTGCCCATGGATGTTCAATGGATTTCTAGAAGACAAGAGGTAAGTAAGTCTCACGACTTCCTGAGTGCTCTGACGGTTTTGACCGTTGTATGGATAGGTACATAGGCAAAGAGGAAGGGCGACACGTATTCAGCATGTGAAAATTTTAGCAGTAGCCTGGGAGTGAAGATCCTATATGGAACTTCTTTTTCTCTCTTTTCCCTTCTACCTCTCTCGTTCCTCTCCTTCCCTTACCTTTCAAAGCGTCTGCATTTTCAGCTACTCTTGGGCTCCTTCCTACTTCTTGAGAGCTCCTAAGCGTTCCTCATTCCAGTGAGGATTATTTTATACTGGTAAGTCTCTTAAATCACATTCCAACTCCTTATCTTTGTCCTTCTCTATAGTAATCTAAGATCGGTTATGTGTCCCTCTACTCTATCTCATTCTTCTCTAGGAGTGGTACTTGGGTAGGAGGACACATAAACTTAAGGGAGGTGGATCCAGAGCTTGACGAGAAAAAGTTCAAAGGTTGTGGACAATAGGCTTCTCCTTGAGGTATGATTCCTAAGCATGAGCCATACATGAACCCTTAAGCCTAGCTTCATTTGATTTATGTTATATGTTTTCTCCTCTATGAAAGATCATACGCAAAGCCCTGATTTGGAAATTGTGATCTAATCACCTCAAATCCATCTCTATTCATGTTTTACGAAGTTTTCAATTTAAGATAAGCTAAGCACGTTCAAGAAAGAGACAATTATGCAAGTAAATGATTAAGGAGATTGATGTCTACTTAAGAAAGTACTGGGCAAGCATGTACACATTAAAGTGTTTTCTAAAGTAAGTAATGCATGTAGGGCATGATGTTACTTTACAGGTACACCACAATTTCATAGATCAAGATCTATCCGGACAAGAGGTCCATTAATATGTCATGATTAACCAAGACTCTAATTTGAGCACCTAACTCGAGTCATACTTCTTTCCTTGGAAACCCAACTCGAATGTGCTACAGAAAAGGGATACCTAGGAAAGGGCTATCCAAAGGAGAGGGCTACCCAGAATAGGAGTTTTGGAGGAAAATTCCGAGGTGAAGTTGCTCGAAGGTGAAGTCACCTAGAGCGTGAAGCCGTCACTGCATGTTCCAACTGTTCAGCTTAACTTATAATCCATGTTTATGTTATGATTACTCTGGTTGTTGTGTCAATGATGTGGGTACAATCTCTATGCTATAAATATGTTATGAAAAATGCGCAAGTATGTGCAAGTTATATGTTTGTTATGCAAGTATGTTGACCCACTGTTCTGACACATTGATTGTTATGATAAGAAAATATGTCACATGCAATCTTCAATCCATGTATGTTAAATGAATGATCTTCTTGTGAAATAAAATACAAAAATATTGCAAAATCATTGTTGTTAATCTTATTCATGTGCAAGTTCATGTTACAAGTTATATTTACAAGATAATGTTGCAAGTTTATGTTCTGTCATGAATCCTATAGTCATCATGTCTAGTTTCCATGTTTTCATCCTTGACCTTAACAGTCTTGGACGATAGTATGGGATGCCCCCATTATTATTCCACCAAAACTCATACCGATTAATCAGCTTACCAGATCTATCTGCTTTAAGTTTTGAATCAAGTAGTTGCACCTAGTTATATCTGTATAACATGAAACGATAAATTGTATATGCAAAAGTGTTACAGTTTCATGAATTCAGCAGAATGTATTAGTATTGCATTGGCAGGGTGAAGTGTTGTGGTAGTGTTAGGAGTTCTACTAAGTTGTTGTACTCAGCCAGTTCTGTAATCTACTTTTAGGTGCCGACCGGTGAGGCCAGACGTGCATATCAGACTTGGAGTCAGACGATCAGAGTAGCACAGCAGAAGCGTGGTACTTGAAGGTGTGAAGCTTGATTTTGGCCATCTGTGGTGCTAGTGGCTGTTGTTTTTTTTTTGAGATGCCTTGAGTTCACTACAATAAAATAGACTTTTACGTATATTTTTAAAATGTAGGTATAGGTCAAAGAAACGTAGGTAAAGCCTTTACCTACGTTTCCTTGCCACGCTTTGAAAACGTGACGCTTGCTCGTGTGACTATATGTTATACCTACGTTTCAATAAGACGTAAGTATAGATCGACCTATACTTACGCTTTAGAAGCATAGGAATAGTCTAACAGAAGCATCAGTAAAAGTCAACTACAGACACGCATATAAAAGGATACACTTACGTTTATGACAATATAGATATTACCTTTTACCACGTAGTAAAAGAAACGTATGAATAAGGATTAACATCACTTTTTAAAAAATATAGGAAAATGATTGAACGTCAGGTTAATAAAAAATGTAGGAATATGTAATATTTTTTTATTTAAAAAATCTTATTAGTACCTGTGCTGTCATCACCTATAATAGTGCATCCATTCATATTTTCACATTCATAGATTGTATCACTAACAACCATATTGATTCACACAATTCTCATTCACACCTATTTACAAATCTTATTCATTGAAGATAATTGAGGAACATACATTTACATGATTAAATATTAAAGACATTCATTCAAATAATAATAAATCCATAGTACATCTAAAGCAACTTTATAAGTCTCCATAAATGAAGAAAAAAGTAATCTACGTCTATCTCAAATGTATACAGGTGAAGGGCAATTGTACACAATTAACATCATAAATCAATACACTGCTCTATCATTTTAATACTACTTATTTAACCGAAATCTGAGCTTGCAGCAATAATCCAGAGTGTGTTCTGTGGAATTCTCAACATAAATTACGTCAACCATACAGATTTTTTTTGCATGTTTGTTTGACAAATCCCAATCAATCATGCAGAAATCTCCAAAATGATTAGCCAAACTCATAAATGAATTGCCTTTTGTCTTCCCTTTTTCATTTTTTTTTCGGGGGGGGGGGGGACAGGATGTATGGACACCAGTTTGGTCCTATTGTAAGGGTGTTGCCAGACTGAACTAGAAGAATATATCAAACTATGATTCATCTGACGCCTTCGTATAGTTAGTGGTTAACACATGAACATGCATCGACAAGAATCCATTAGTGGAAAGAGATTTATGGAATAATCGAACACTTATCTTGTTAAATCACCAATAAGTATCTAATCTGGGCTTCCACCTGTATCTTCAGTAGCAGAATCAAATGGGTGAATTCTGTTAAAAAAATGCTTGTCTTATATAAGATGTAAAGATGTATAGTGAAGATCACATTAATGTTTTAGGATTCCCCTTTTGTTCACTCTAAAGGACCGTTAAAGTGCAACCAAAGGGGAGTCCTGTACCTGCTAGCCAGTCTCATAAGAGTATTAACAGCTATTTTCCTATCAAAAGGTTTCTCGACCGACCTTGACATCTTGTATAGGGTTGATGTCAGGCAGGGTGTTCAGCCAATAAATTTGCCAAATCTCTGGGTACCTCACTAGACTAGCCAAATGATTGACAAGATAAGGTTTGTAATGACCTTGGTGAAGATATCTAGTGAAATCTTAAAATTGAAAGCATCTGTCTGCAATAAATGTTACCATGAGGTATAATTTTAGGGTTGATTGCACGATCAGACATCTTTAGGTTTGACTTATGCTTGCTTATTCTTAAGGGACGGTTTGATAATGGAATTGTCGGGAGGGTTTGTTACACCATGAGAGAGAATGGGGGGGGGGGACTCACACCCTTCCCTCACACACATAGTGCGTATTCGAGGGCAGACGGCTTGTTCGACCCCGGAGAGTCGAACACGTTATCCTAAACTGAAAAATAAACCGGCCCTAAGAGAATGTGCTTAGGATGATCCACCTAGGAAGGGGGGATTTCTAGATGGGCACTAAGAATTTCTAGGGGGAATTTGCCTGCCAATTTAATCATGTATCACATATTTATATAACCTTTTTACTTTCTCAGGTTGTATCAACTATTTTCTTCCTTGGTGCACTGAGTCTTCACCTTTCTGAGAGTGGAAGACTTGATACACCATCAAACAATATGGTCATTTTAGTGGGGCAGGAAGCTTCTACAAAAAATATTATATCGGACATATAATTTGATTTCACAATTACCTATTTTTTGTACCATGCAATTGAATGCATTCTTTAGGTTCGTCCATCGTGCTTACTGTTACCATTAAATAGGTGACATGGCACAAAGTCTAGAGTTACATTAACTTTCATTCTATTTGAAATTTACAGGAAGATGGGAGTGTATCTCCATCAGGGTATAATGCAGGAAGCAGTGGGATTGGAACTTTCCTTGGTTGGGCGATGACAATTATTTATATAGGTGGACGGCTTACTCAAATTTGCTTAAATGTAAGAGGTCATTTCTCATATATATATATTCATTTATGTAAATTAATAATGACACTTGTATTTAGTAACTGAAAGTTCCTTGATAGAAATTAGTTATTTATTTATTGGATAGTCATACCCCCCTCACCAAGGATTGGGTGGTGTTATCCATAGAAAAAAACACACACTGACTGTGAATGCCCAATCATTGGCATCAGTGTGCGGTCGACACATTTTCTTCATTTGATTTTCCTTACGCCTTCTCATACTCCAGAGCTGAGCTGATGTCTCCCTCAGCCTAGTCATTAGCTAAAAAATGCTCATGGATAATCTCCTACGTCATTTCATTTCATGTGTAGCATGTTTAATCTGTGTCGATCTGTCTAACTTGTATTTCCCCTTTTTCTCTTTCTTCAACTTTCATGTAGATCAAAAGAGGAACTGTTGAGGTAAGTCTTCCTAAGTTTTCCTCCATCTCTCATCTCTCCTTCTTTGTTAGTCCGATTTGAACTTAAGGAAACTAACCGATGTTCTCATGCTACCATCTATATGGTACCACAACTGTATCACAATCGTAGATAAAATTTGTGACTATAGATAGACTTTATATTGTAGCGGTTGTACCTGCTTATGGTTGCTCGTGTGTGGGTCTATGTAATATGACACTTTTGCATTGTGTATGGATTATGAATGGAAATGATTCTTGTAAATTTCTCTTCATAATGCATAGATAAGTGTGGGTGATTTTTATATTGTGGCAGGTTTATGATTATATTATCCGGATGCTAATACTCTCAACTAAGTACATGTAAGTGTCGCACTGCGTGTTTTCAATGATAATAGAGAAAAAATATTCATGTCAAGAAAATGACTTTCTCGGTGTTACGACCAAAGGAGAAAAATATAAATTCTTCTTTTTTACATGCATTTGAGCAATGCCTAAAAAAACTACTAGAGGCAAGAAAAAGGAAAAAAATCTGCATGATTTAACATCATAAAAACTCGTAAGAAAACACCAAAGGGATCGGCAAGGTTAAGGAGGGGGAAAAGGGGATAGAACTATTTAGAAGGGCATCACAACTCTTTCTATTACAACTTTTGCTATATCTCAACTTAGACATCATAATTCTTTATATTATATTTTATTAAAAATATTACGCATAGTTGTAAGCTTATAAATAAAAGTACTAATATCATTATCATTACAAAATTTTATTTCATCTATTAAGATATAAATGAATGTATATAAGTGCGTTGATGGGCCTAAATTACATAACTCAAATAATAAATGTCATATTTTGTGATGCCAATTAGATAGCTCACACGAAGAAGGATTTCATCGTCTTCTTCGATCATCAATGCTACGGTGTTACTCGTTTTACCACTATTTTTACCACTCTCAACTCAGTCATCCGACAGAACAACCATGCTACGTGACTTAAAACTTATGTATGGTGCTCTTGAACTTAAAAACATAAATTTTAAATTTACTTTTTTCATCATCTATTTGTAATTCAGATAGCAGGGAAAGAATGTGACAGAAAAGCTGTGATTATTTATTGATTTATTACAATTTATTTTATGTGATTTCGTGCCTTACAAAGGTATCTTTCAAATCATTGTAATCTAGTTTGTCTTTTACAAAACTAATATGTACTGAAAGTCTTAGAAAAAAGTTTTTTTCCATCTCATATAATAGATAATTTGTCTCTACCTTATCTTTTTCAAAATCCTTTGTTAAAACTATTTTTTTAAAGAACAACAATCACGCCATAGTCTCGTGATATTTAGAACCTAAAAAAGGAGGAGGAGAGAGAAATAGAGTCAGCCCCCATTTAATATGGAGTGGAGTGCCAAGCTTTTCACGAATAGCCAAACTTATTTTTAGTTTAATCTCTCAAAAATAAAAAAAAATGAGCATGAGTCACATTTAACTTATTAAAAGTCAACTTTTACTGGTAGAGATAGATAGGAAGGAAAAGTCACTATTTTCAAAAGTCAAGGGAACTCCTCAAAATAAGTTTACTCTGTAGTCTGTCCCTATGGATTTTTGGCCAAAAGATAAAACTCAATGTGTTTCCAAAACGCTTCGTAACATTATTAATTTTTTCATCAGTATATGATTGTAAAAAGAAATAAAAATGTAATAAGATGCTTAACTATAATTAAATTGTCAGATAGAAGTGTCTCTTCCAAAGTTCCAATAAATTAAAATTCTTTATCTCACCAGGGAACTTTACACGGGCGGCGATTGCTTGATCCGTGGCGTCCACGGTAGATGGAGTGGTACTCCTGTTCCACTTCGGAAGCCCGTGTGGCGTAGTGGCGTGTCTATAAATACACGGCGTCCCCCCCCCCAGGGATCCGGAGTCCGGTCAGGGGGCTCGCGGCTCGCGGCAGGCGGCTCGCGGTTGGCAGCGGTACCAGCACCCCGGAGGCCGACGACATGAAGCTCTCCTTCTCTCTGTCCTCGTCTTCCTCCTCCTCCAAGCCCTCTTCCTCCCGCCCCCTTCCCGCCGCAAACAACCTCCTCCTACGCGAGGAGGAGGAGAAGGCAGCCGCCTCCGCCAAGTCCGAATTCGTCACCGTCTTCGATCCCACCGTAACCCTAACTGCGGATGCCGCCCCTGCCGCCTCCATCGCCCCGCTCCCCAACACCGACACCTGGAGGGCCCCCAAGCGCATGAAGAACCTCCTCCCGCCTCCCTCTGATCCCGAATCCTCCTCCTCCGCGGCCTCTGAGGTCGCCACGCGGTTCGAGCTCGATACCTCCCAGCCCGACACCGCTGGCGGTTCCTACGGTCTCACCCTCCGCTCCAAGGGCGGCGGCGATGGCGACGCCATTGGGAATCCCGATGGGGAAGCGCCGAGCGGCAGATCGGAGCCCGGCGTCTCGGCGGAGCAGAAGTTCCGGGATGACATCGAGAGGCTGCCGGAGGATCGCGGGATGGACGAGTTCCAGGACATCTCCGTGGAGGACTTCAGCAGGGCCCTCCTCGTCGGGTATGGCTGGAAGGCTGGCCAGGGGATCGGGAGGAACGCCAAGGAGGACACCAAGGTGAAGGAGTACAAGAAATGGGCCGGCAATGGTGGGCTGGGCTTCAAGCCTGACATGGCCGTCGACAAAGGGTGGAAGAAGAGGCGTGAGGAGTTGCCCCCCGTTCCCCCACCAACGGGCTCTGCAAGAACCAGTGCCAACGGGAGCAGTGCCGCCACTGAGAAGACAAATGAAGTCGTGAGGGTCATTGCAGGCGAGCACGCCGGTTCGAGGGCTGAGGTCCTGGAGAGGTCGAGCCGTTCTAGTCATGCCCCTGGAAAGGTTGTCCTAAGGCTGCTGAGTAGCGGACTCGAAGTGAAGGTTAGAGCGGATATGATCGCTGAATTTGGTTCAGCCGAGGAGGAAAGGTGCCTGAGGAAGCTCGAGGTTCGAGAGGGGGGTGAGAGGAAGGATGAGAAGCAGAGGGACGACACGAAGGACGGCGGGAGGAAACACAAGAACAGCAACGGCAGATCTGAAGATGGGAGAAGCAGCAGTCGGGATGGAAAGCGCGAGAGCAGTGAGCGCCACAACTTCAGCAGTGACAGGGAAGGGGAGCCAGTTTCTTGGCTTAGGAGTCACATCAGGGTCAGGATTATTAGCAAAGATTTCCGTGGTGGAAGGCTGTACCTGAAGAAGGGTGAGGTCACTGATGTGGTTGGGCGGATGACTTGCGACCTGTCGATGGATGAGAGTGGGGAACTCCTGCAGGGAGTGGATCAGGAGATTCTTGAAACTGCATTGCCCAGGCGTGGAGGTCCTGTTCTTGTGCTCTTTGGAAGGTACAAAGGTCGTTTTGGGAACTTGATGGAGAAGGACACTGAGAAAGAGACAGCGGTCATTCGTGATGCAGATAACCATGAGTTGATTAAAGTTCGTTTGGAACAGATTGCAGAGTATGTTGGGGATCCATGTGTTTTGGGTTACTAACTTCATTGTCTTAGAACTGTGCCCTGTTTTTCTGTAAGATCTCACTGTACAACTATCAATCTATCCTTGAACTTTTGGAAGTAATTATTGGATGCTGATTACCTTTTACGCAAAAACAACAATATTACAAGTAGAAAAATATTATTTGTTAGAATTTGTTGTCTGTTAGTAGTTTACATATATGCATATGTAAAGATAGCTTATGTCATGCATTCGTGTGCCTAAAGTTTGCCTTGCTCTGACCGTGTGACATGTTTAATAAATTTTTACAGATATATCATATCTGAATTGTCGTGGATAGCATGAAGCTAAACAAAGAGGATTCCATGTCTTATTGTTGTATGTATTTTGGTTTATGCCACTTTTTTATGAATCAAAGTCAAAGAAGTGGACAAACCTGCCTTAATTTTCTCGTTTTATTTCCCTATTTCTTTGTATTCCTATTAATTTAAGGGTTATTTTGATCATATATGAAGTTTTATAACCTGGTTGTAAAATTCAATTTCCTAAACTGAAACATTACATCATGTGCAGAAAGCCAGAATAAAAAATTTAGCTTAACCCCGATGTCCATTAAGATGATCTAAGGTTTTCCTGTTCACAGTAATGTCATCAGGAAATGATTCAAAGGATAAATACAGTAGAAAAGGTCATATGCATATAAAAGAAAAAAGCAAAATGGTGAAGGATATTAAATTCCCTTATGAACTTATTGTTAGTTATTTGTTATTTCCTTATTCCATTTTTGTGGGAGATGAGTGTGATAACTATATCAGTATCATACATCATACATCATCATCATCATCATAGCCTTATCCCAATTATTTGGGGTCGGCTACATGAATCTTGCTCCGTCAAAGATTTCTATCAAGTGCTATATTCATATTTAAACTCAAAAAACTAATGTTCTTCCTAATAACATCGCATTATCTCATTTTAGGTCTTCCCCGAGATCTTTTACTAGTATCCACTAGGATTTGGTCACATCTTTTAACCGGCGTTGAGTTAGGGCGACGAAACACATGTCCAAACCACCTAAGTCTATTTTCTCTCATTTTACTATCAATTGGGGTTATCCTCAAGTCTTTACGGATGCGCTCATTCCTAATCTTGTCTTTCTTAGTCTTGTCACACATCCATCTAAACATCCTCATCTCTACTACACACATTTTGTGAATGTGTTCATTTCGTACTGTCCAACACTCGGTATCATATAACAAAGCAGGTCTCACAGCCGTTCTATAAAATTTCCCTTTGGGTTTCACAGGCATACGACGATCACAAAGGACTCCTGATGCGCTTCTCCATCTTAACCAGTCTGTCTTAATCCTATGTGCAACATCGTCATAAATCTCCCTATTCTCTTATATGATAGACCCTAAATATCGAAAGCTACTACTCTTCGGAATGTTATGTTCATCAATTATATCATACAAGGAGATGATAAACAATGGTGAGAGTGAGGGCAAGAACAAGGTGCACCTGGGGAGAGTGGGATCCACCAAAGGAGAGAAGGGAGAAGGAGAGTTGTCAGGGAGAAGAAGGAAAAATCATTAGCTTGGTTGCTGGAACATGAAGTCCCTAGCAATAGTGATAGGAGACCGCATGATAAAGGTGTTTGGATTCAAACTATTAACAAATGAAGTCGTTTAGAGCAGAACAATAGGTTCGGAAGCCTCTTCAAACGTTGGAGACAAAGCATCAAAAGCACCCTTTGCTTTTGATGTTCGAGAAAGGGCCTCCAGGCAACCACTTGCGGGAATGCATTGTTGTGTTGGAGATGCAAATTTGTGGGTTTTAGGAGCTCTGCCTATATTGAAAGAGTGGATAAAGGGTCACCCAAGATACAGGAATGCACTATCCAGGAGGGAGGAATACAAAAGGAGTGCTATCTATGAGGAGCAGTTGTTGTTCCCATTTTTTGGAGAAAAACCTAGTCTCTTCGAGGCTGTCTTGTTGTCTCTGTTTTAGGAGACACATGGGGCATAGAGAAACTTCTGATTGCTTTGAAGTGTAATTGGCCAAGGGAAGATGTTGGAAGATTTGTAATCTTGACGACGGGAGAGTCCTTGTCTTCTTCAATGCAAGCATCATATACCAGACCAGATCCTCATGAAGAGCCTTATTCAACTTAAGAATGGAGGCCCGTAGGCCCAGACTGTTTACTGAGGACGATTTATATGGGATGAGGATTGCAGACGACCAACTGCCTTGCCTCTCCGTTGAGGAGAGGGATGCCATCTCCTGAAGCTTTTTAGAGGAGGAGGTCCATCAGGCTATCTTTTCGTTTGCAGGGGACAGAGCTCTAGGGCCTGATGATTTCCCATTGGTCTTGTTCCAGAAGTGGTTGGGACATCATCAAAGGTCACTTAGTGGTAGCTGTGAGGGAGATTTAGGTGGGGAGGGCACACTTGGAGGGGTCAATAAAACCCTACTCGTTCTTATTCCTAAGAAGTCAAGTGCTTAAGATTTTCGGGACTTCAGACCCATTATCTTGCTGAATGGTACTTACAAGATCATCACTAAGTTGTTAGTAAGGAGATTGGTTATTGTTATAGACAGGTTGGTCAACTGCTTCCAAGGTGCCTTCATGAGGGGGAGACATATCTAGGACAATTTTTTGGTGATCCATGAGTGCTTATTTAGTATAAAGTCACTGAGGAAGAAATTGGTGGTCTTGAAGTTGGATTTTGAGAAGGCTTATGGTAGGGTTAATTGACAGTGCCTTTTTGGCGTATTGGAGAAGATGGGTTTTGGAGACAAATGGATTGGATGGGTTAAGGCTTGTATTTTTTCTTCTTTCTTTGCGGTCCTTGTCAATGGGAAGCCGTCCCTTTGGTTTCGTAGTGGTAGGGGGCTCTGTCAAGGAGACCCTATGTCCCCTCTCCTCATTGTGCTAGTGGCTAGTGTTTTGAGTAGGGTATGGCTGAGAGCTGAGGTTGTTGGTCTGATTAGGGGCTTTCAAGTGGACAAAGGGGTCCTTCACTTATCCACTTGCAGTATGCAGATGACACCATCTTGTTCTTGGTTGAGGATGAGCAACAACTTTATGTGGACAGGCTCCTGCTGAAATTGTTATTGGAGGTCACTGGTCTTAAAGTCAACTTCATTAAGAGTATGCTAGTAGGGGTTAACTTGGAGAATTGGCCTCTCCGGAGGGTGACTTACATTTTGGGGTGTAAGATTGGAGAGCTCCCTACTTCTTACGTGGGTCTCTCGCTTACCCCGGGTTCTCTTCATTGTGCAGATGGGCTTCCTATTATTCAGAGATACGAGTCCAAGTTAGCTGGTTGGAAGGCTAGAGTGTTGTCCTTTGGAGGAGGATTAGTTCTTTCCAGATCAGTGTTGGATAGTCTCCTTATTTATTTTCTATCCATGTTCCAGATCTCGAAAACGGTGGCGAAGAAGAGTGATTCTATTCAAAGCAGGTTCTTTTGGCATGGCAGTGGAGGAAGATGTAGGGGATGTCATGATATAACTTGGGGGGGGGGGATGGCCGCTAGCAGGGAAGAGGGAGGCCTAGGGATCATGGATGTTAGGGACTTCGCTCTCTTGTGTAAGTGGTTGTGGAGACTTGGAGTGGGAGAGGAAGGGCTGTGGACTCAGGTGATTAGGCACATATACTTTGGCAAGAGGAGAGTCTGAGACTTGGCACCTACTCCATGGCACAGGACTGCAGCTCTTTGGCGTGATATTTTGACTTGTAGGGATATTATTATCTCTAGTGTCTGGATCCAACTAGGCAAAGACGACATGAGCCTTTTCTGGAAGGACAGATGGTGTGGAGACTTTACCTGGGAGGTTTCGTTCCTTAGCCTCCTTGCGGTTTCAGCAGACCATCTTGGGTCGGACTCTCAAGTTTTTGACTCCCACCTTTCTGGGGGTATCTGGGTTTCGACCTTCAGGAGGGACCTCAGATCAGATGGGATGAAGCAGCTCCAGGGCCTTATCTCTTTCCTCCTACACTTTCATCCTCAGCCTGATAGAGAAGACGAGTGGTCTTAGAGTTGGAGGTGGGAAAGGGAGGGTTCTTTTTCGGTTAGATCTGCTTATGCCATTATTTCAGATGCAGGTACTTGCCACAGTCTTTTCTCTCAGGTCTAGAGATCGAAGAGCCCGTTGAAGGTGAAATTTATATCTTGGAGGATCTCCCATAGGAGATTACCTACTCGAGACAGACTGCTTCGCGTCATGCCGGGTATCCAGCCGACTTGTTGCTTGTGCAGGAGGACGACGAGACTCTCGACCATCTGTTTGTAGGCTACACCTACTCACAGGGGGTGTGGAGGGAGTTGGCAAGGAGGACACACACCATCTTTGGTCGGCAAAGAGAGGTGCACCACCTCATTCAACATTGGGGTAGAAGTTGGCCCCTTAGCGGTGACAGGACGGTGTGGTGGCTCATCTTCCATGCCACAGTTTGGATGTATTGGGGAGAACGGAACAACCGGATTTTTAGGAAGGAGGCTAGAGCCAAGGATACAGTCATTACTTTTGTTTATGATAGAGTGAGGGAATGGGCTGAGCTCCTTTGTAATGTGATTATCAAAACTCTGCCCTTTTTGTCTTGTTGG
The DNA here is from genome assembly GCA_022559845.1 of Amorphophallus konjac. Taxonomy (NCBI): domain Eukaryota; kingdom Viridiplantae; phylum Streptophyta; class Magnoliopsida; order Alismatales; family Araceae; genus Amorphophallus; species Amorphophallus konjac. The sequence continues at coordinate 30,470,230 of CM040118.1, forward strand.
GGGGTTAATGTGTTCCACACTGTCTTAGTGTGGTCTTCTTTTGTATAGGGATTTTTGGTTGTTGATTGACTTTACTTGTACATCCCTTTTTTCATTTAATACATCAGTGGTATTGACTTAAGAATGGTTCTTTCTGAGGGTCATAATGGGAGGACAAGATGTGAATGAAGGCTGCTGCTCAAGGCCTTACGCTTTGGTGCAATCTAAATTTCTTCTCTAGTTATCAAGTGTAGAAGTTTTTAGAATCATTATAGCCTGTTTTGGCATTCCAAAGGTGGTTGATGGAGATAAATAGGTTCGAAACTACTTAGTTTATGCAAGACTGCTGGTAAACAACGAGTGGTCTGAATGCTTTGAAGTTGCCTTGGGGTAACTTCAATATTTGGGTTGAAGATCACCATTGCATAATTGTTTAAACAAGATGGACTGGAGCTACAAAGAGGTAGCTCAGGCTTACAAGGTGCACAAGGCAGACCGTGGGAGCAAGGAATCGATGGAAGGAAGAAGATGGCTCAGTTAACTGCATCATTTCCCATAGTAGACTTGGACGTGTGGAAGCTGAAAGAGGCCTAAAGTGATCCACACCTCTTGGATTCTGGTTTGGGCGGTGTCTAAACTATGGTCAATATTCCAGCAAACCGCAAAAAGAAGAAGGAAGGCCAAAGGGAGTTGCAGAGTTTGTTAAAGTGACAAGCAGCGACAACCTAGACAGAGCAGTGATCGACAGATATTAAAAGGTCTCTTCAAGACTTCAAGTAAATGATTTACCTTTTTTCAATTACCAGGAAGTGAAGGTTCCCTTGATTGGGGCCTGTGCATTCTCATGACGACAAGAAAGTTACTTTGAAGCTTGTTAGGTTTCTTAGCTCTACCCACTTTCCTTTTGTGCTTTAGTGTCAGAGTTGTTTCATTTTCTCTTGGAGTAATGAGTTGGAAAATTGTGTCTAAGTCTGTAGCAGAGTAAATTGTTGGAAATATGTAGTTTTGAAGTAGAGTTGTCTGGGTGAGGAATCTTTTCTCCCCCAATTGATTGTGCTCTCTCTATTTAGCTATAAAGTTGGTAATGCAGTCCACAAATTTTCCAAAAGAAGGTATGGGGACCATATTGGTTTTATTGGAAGGAAAGTTCTGTAGAACTATGAGGAAACCTGCTATGTTGTATGTGATTGAGTGTTGGGCTATGAGCAGAAATGCGTACAAAAAAACATGTAGCAGAGATGAAAGTGTTAATATGGATGTGCAGAAAGACTAGAAAGATAAGATTCAGAATGAAGGTATACATGGAGACTTAGGTGTAGTCGTGTAGCTCCCGGTGGCATGAAGCTTAGGGAACGTAAGCACGGATGGTTTGGTCGTGCGCTGGCATCCAGGTCTGGCCTTATAGCTAGAAAGTGTAATCAAAGTTGAGTGGAGGGTAAAGAACTCGTGGAAGGCCTAAAATGAGATGGTTGGACGTGGTAAGGATTAAGGAACGCTTACCCTGCCTAGGTTTAACTATAAATATGGCACTGAATATATTAAAATGGCAAGACATGGGATAATGCTTTGATGATGGTACATTTGTTTTGTTTCTCTTTGAAAATATAATATGGTACCTTTTCTAAAAAGTGTAATATGGTACATTGTTTGTGGTATGGGTGGGTGAAAGTAGGTTTTGGATGCAGGGGTTGGGGGTAAAGGATCAAGGATGGCAAACTCGGTTTCGGTCTCGGTTTCGCCCGGGTCCGAAACCGATACGACTCGGTATCGGTTTCGATTTCGGCCGAAACCGGCCGAAACCCAGTTAAAAGGTTCAAAAAAAAACAAATTAATTCTAAAAAATCTGAAAAAAATCATAAATAATTTCTATAATCACTTAAAATCATAAAAATCATTACACATGCATTTGACTGTATAAGTTAGTGCAATAACCTTGAAGTAGATAACTACAACAATTGAATTTCAAACATTGAACATGTGAAAGTTAAAGTAATATTCCATTGTACATTAATACAAGCAGTACAATAAACCAAATTAGACAAAATAAATGTTACAAAAATTCATTGATTCTTACCTAATATGGATAATAATTACTAGAAGAACCTTCTCCCTCATCGTCTGGCCCTTGATGTCGATACCCATAACCAGGTTGCATGTATGGTCTATATTCACTATAACCAAACAATGAGGTAGCCAAGTCCTGCATCCGTCTTTGGATCCCTCTTGGAGTGTTTGGTTGGCTTGATTGAAATCCAGTATCAGCATAGGAATCTTGAAGAAGAGAAGAGGAACTGGTCGGATATGGATGGAACTGGAACGATGGTTCATAATTCCACGGCGCATAAATAGCTGCTTCCTGTTGGCCACCTTCGTAACCTGGTGTATCATATCCTCGCTGACCTTGACTGTATCCAGTAGTACCACCCGCAGCACCTGCATCACCTGTACCACCTGCAGCACCTGCATCACCTGCAGCACTAGTACCACCTGCAGCACCTCCGGGATGATCACCATCATCATCATCACCACAAGAAATCAGTCGCTTTTTAGCCTTTGGGGATGCTTTTTTCTCTTGTGCCAATTTTTCAGTGATCTTTGACATGAGTCCTTTATCCCTTGGCGTGTGCCTCACATAAATCTGCTTCAACTGCTCAATTGCCGGGTCCTCTCGAGCAGTAACATTTGTTCTCTCAGTTTGCCCATGCACTGATGTACTTCTTCTTAAGGATGTAGGTGCCTTGCCCATTCTAGGAGTGACTGGCCTGCTATCTGAGTCGGAGTGTCTAGTTGGCTGAAAATCATGCTGTTCCTCAGTGTCCTCAACAACCCTAGACATGTGGGCATGAGTATCTCTGGCCCTCTTTGATTTTCTTCTTAATTCGGGATCTCTTTGCTCATCTTCATCTAGTATGCCCTCTGCCCATTTTCTATCATCATCATCAAAAACGGGCTCATCAACCTGCTCTCGTGTCTCCACCCAAGACTGCAACGGATTCTCATCATCAAATAAGGCATCCACATCAATTTCTGCGGCGGCATCCCCGGCGGCGCGTTTGTCTCGCAACTGTTGTCTCAACCTCATATTCTTTATTCTCAACCTCATATTGTAGTGGCAGTACACTAATTTTTCTAATCGTTCAGCCTTTAGCCGATTGCGAACCTTTGAGTGTATAAGGCTGAACGTGCTCCAATTTCTTTCACATTGACTTGTTGATGTTGTTTGACTGAGCACCCTAATTACAACGAAAGTCAATGCATTGCTGCCCACATCTCGGTTGTTAACCATTATCCACCAGTCAGCTGTTCCACCAACCATAAAAAAATGCATTTTAGTTGTAGAAATATATATTCATCAGGTTAAGAAATCCAAAAAATAAAATATACCTGGGCTCACTCTTCCCACAGCGTATTGCAATTGGGAGTCAGCATATGTCTCAGTCCTCATTCTGTAATGGTTCATCTACAAACATAAAGTAATACATTAACATAACTACTTAAATAAATTCTATACATGTTATTGAAAGTATCAAATAAAGGTGAACCTCTACTTCGGCCTCTAGTCTCTTTTCTGGATTCCTCGATAAACGACCAATGACTTTTAAAGTCCCTTGAAGCACCTCGCCATCAACATGTGCATCGGCACCGTACATAAATCGAGGGTTGAAGAAATAACCTGCATTTGTGTATAATTAACTAAATGAAATTTATAAAATAACATAAAGGCATTACCCCAATTTCAGTACAATTAAGCACTCACCAGCTGCATGCAAGTCGTGGTGTAATGTGTTGTCCCATCTCTGGTCAATAATTTTTCACCATTTTGCATAATGTCTGGGAAGGGAATGCTGCAACTCCAATTTGGCACGGTCCATGGCCTCGTACAGATAGCCCATATCATTCTTCTCATTGCCATCCACCATTCTTAAGACTTTCACGAGAGGTGTGACTACTTTCAAGTACCGTGACACCCTGTCCCAGAATTTGTTGTCGTCCACGACGTGGCAGACATCCAGATAATCCATCTGTGCATCAACTGTGCCCTTGTCGATGTAGTCCCGCATGACATTGTGGTACATGAAAGCTTTCAGCTTATTCTTGTACCTGTGCAGATAAATGAAATTTGAAGTTGCATCAACTGTTACATATTAGTAAGGATAAAGTATCAAGAATTGAGATCAATCTTATACCTGTGCAAAGACTCCAAAGAAATAAAATTGGAAGCAAATCTGGTTGGGCCTGCACGGATGATATCTCGCCCTCCACTCATGCGCCCTGAACATATTTAGTATCCTAGGATGGCCATAGATATACTGTGTGACTTTTTGTGCCTTGTCAATTGTCTTCTTCACATGTTTTCCTTCCCTATGTCTTCAAGCATCAGATCAAGACAATGTGTTGCACATGAGAGCCAATATAAATGACTGCGCTTCTGCATCAATTTCTTCCCTGCAGCCTTGTAACTGGCTTCATTATCAGTCACCACCTGCACAACATTCTCCTCTCCAATTTGTTCTACCATGCCATCCATCAAATGAAACAAATAATTTGCATTCTTTTCATAATCTGATGCATCAACTGATTTCACAAATACTGTACCGCTGATGCAATAGACCAAAAAGTTTATCGTGGACTTTTTCGTGGTACCAGTCCAACCATCACACATGATGGTGCATCCTCTCTCCACCCATATATGCTTGAAGCTTTCAACCCAATCATGGAGCTCCTCAACCTCTCCCTCAAGGCCACGCCCGTATATGTCTCGACGTGAGGGGGCCTGCAAGCCAGGGCCAGCATCTGCTATGGCATCTATCATAGGTTGGAAATATTCACTTGAAGCTGCATGTGCAGGGACACCTGCATGAAAAAACCATTTGCAAATAGATTTAAATGCATGCCCTGCAACTTCTGCTGATTTTTTGACCCCTCTCATTGCTTGCTTGATTTTAGGTTGTGTAGCTTAGGGCCTTCTGTGCAGATAGCTGTCCATGGGACCTGTTCCCTGCGTATGTGGGGCAGCACCAACGTCAGGACGTCGTGCAGCTGTACTGTCTTAGGTCCCTGAACCCATGGGCACCTTCCCTTTCCTTCGAGCGGCTTGTTCACGCTCCCTTGCTTCAGTCAGCTCTGGATCAGAATCCTCAGTGCCTTCCTCATCATCATCCCTCCTAACCCTTCTGCCAGAAATCTCCTCAGCAATTTCAGCCTCATCCTCAGCCCTTTGTTGCACCCTCTCCCTTTTCCCCAGAAGGCACTGGCACATCTCTTCTCGCACCTCTCGGGGACAGTTGTCACATTGTCTCACCTCTCCTCTTACCCCTGCCAAATGTTACTTTCCTCTGGTAATTCCGCCATACATCTCCTTACCACAGTAATTACATTTCACATTTCTTCTCTTAGCATCAATTAAGGACATGTGGGCCTGCTGCTCCTGTGTTTGCTGACGTCTAGGCATGATGCTGCATTAAGACAGTCAAAGACAATCTCTTGTAAGTACAATGAAAAAAAGGCAATTGAACATGAAAGAGCTCCAAATTAGTCAATGAAGCTTAATTGAGCTTCAATTGTGGGTAATAAAGTCGAATTAGACGAAAGCTCCAATTTTTTTGAGGTAATTAAGCCCTAATTACCAAATAACCCTTAATGACCCTTCATAAAAATGACATCCCAGCATGATCCCACCCCAAATTCATCAATCAAACTTAATTAACCTTCAATTGTAGCTAGGGAACTCGAATTAGACAAAAGCCCCAATTTTTTGAACTAATTAAGCCCTAATTACTAATTAAGCCCTAATTACCCCTCGTAAAAATATAATCCCAGCATGAAGGCACCCCAAATTCATCAATGAAATTTAATTAACCTTCAATTGTGACTAAGAAACTCGAATTAGACAAAAGTCCCAATTTTTATGAACTAATTAAGCCTTAATTACTAATTAAGTCCTAATTACCCTTGCTAAAAATATAATCCCATCATGAAGGCACCCCAAATTCGTCAATGAAACTTATCTAACCTTCAATTGTGGCTAAGAAAGCTGAATTGGACGAAAGCCCTAATTTTTTTGCATGAATTAGGGGTTAATTAATAATGAATCTAATTTTAAGTATCTAATTAAAGTTTATTTTGAAATCTGAACTAATTATGGTTGCACAAATTAAGGTACAAAAAAATACTTACAACCCCAAGTGCACACAGCAGGTTAGTAGGGGGTGGGCAGTCCGGCGGTGGCAGTAGGGCGGCTTTCAGCCACCTGCTGACCCTGGCTGCTGCAGCAACAGCAAGAGCAGCAGGCTCAGCCGCAGCTGGCAGCAGCACCAGCTGGTGGCTGAGCAGCAGGCAGCAGCACCAGGCAGCACGCAGCAGGCAGCAGCCGCAGGCCCGCAGCAGGCAGCAGCAGCTCGGCAGCAGCAGCACCACAGCAGCTCGGCAGCAGCAGGCCAGCAGCACCACAGTAGCGGCAGCAGCACAGCAGCCAGGGAGACAACAGCCAGCAGGGGGGAGGGTTTCCGCAGAAACCGTGGCTGGGTAGTGGGGTTTCGGGGGGGGGGGGGGGAGACAGCAAAGCATAAAGGGGTTCACGTGTTTCGGCCGAAACCGGATGGTTTCGGGCGAAACCAGTATCGGTTTCGCCCGAAACCAATACCTCCCTTAAGTTTCGGATTGCTACACGTTTCGGCCGAAACTGCCAACCATGTAAAGGATGGCAGAACCAGGCTTGGATGTAAGACACTTCTTAGAGTACAACATAGACTTCTACAAGCAATCAACCCCTCTTATTCATTTTTGCTTCAAACTTCATTGTGAAAACAATTGGAAAAAAAAGAGTTACTATTGAACAATGCCAGATTCTCTTAATATCTTCCTAAGATTTGTGCACATAAGCCAGAAATTATACTATTCAGCAGTCTCTGTGTAAACTTGATTTTCCATTTTTGTACTCTTTTGTTGTGTTGTTCTCCAGTATGGTGCCATACCTGATGTGAAACTATGATGCACAAGTGGTAGGTCTGTAGGCCCAAAGTGACTGTATGCTGAGGTTGGTGGCGGGGGCGGGTTTCCCCTGATCACCATCATCATCATGAAAAAGACAAAAAAACAAAAAAAAAGAAAGAAAACTGATGTGAAACTACCTGAAAAGGAATCTGCATGTCTCCATTATTTATTCTTTCATTTGTGGAAGAAACTATAGCAATTTTCTGGTATGAAGCAGAATGAAAACCAAATTCCAGACTTAATGTCATCAGGGATCAAGGCTTCTTTGCCCATTGGGAACATCCTTGCCAAAGTGTTTGCCTTGCAAATGGCCTACTACAATCAGCATCTTTGAGCATTTTGTTGAGGAAAAAAAAATGTAACTGATATATCTTCATCAACCAGCTGATTAAATAGCCACACTAATATTTGGTAACCTCACTGGACTTTCATATAACTTTCACACAGTGGAAGGCACGTGTATTTATTTTAAAGGATTGAAACAGAAAATGAGCAAAGGGGATATTGCGAGGATCCTTTCACCGCTTCCTCACAGTGTCTGTTGGAGTATCTGTAAAAGCCACAATGACCTCGTCTTCCAGGGAAGTAGATTCTACATAAAAGTGTTTGCTTTCAAGCATTATCCTTTCTTTTTAATTGGTCAAGATTCATTTCTCATGTTTCTCTGGAGTCCTAGAAGGGCCTTTATTGTAGTTGTCTTCATTAGTTTTTGTTGTTCTTTTGGGTGTTAGAGGAACCTGTCCTCTTCACCTTTGATTGCACCTCCTCTATTTGCAATGAATTTGATGGTACAATCCACTATTTTCTTAAAAAAAACAATGGCACTAATAGCCGAGTAATAGGGGCTTCTGAACATTCATCACATTGTGTTCACCATGAAGTTTCATGCTTTGTCAATCCTGCCCTTCCATGCCCCATTTCTCTACTAGGATGCATCTCAGCATCGCAAACAATTTTGGCTTCCCCAACAAAATCCTCAACCCTCTCTGGAATGGTGGCCTCCTTTCTGAAGACCCTCTTGTTCCATTCTCCCCAGATGGCCCACAGGGTGGCATGAAGGCTGTGCCACCAGATCCGCCTATCTCCCTTGAGTGGCCAGTGCCTCTGCCACTCCCTCATCAGTTGCTGGACTGTCTGTAGAGGCTGCCTTCCACACTGGATCTTGGACAATATCTGTCGACACACATCTTGGGAAAATTGGCAACCGATGAAGAGATGATCAAGATCCTCCTTCTCTACCCCATAGAGGCAGCATCAAGTCTGAATATCATACAAAAACAAAAGGTAGCAAGTTTGTCACAAGTGGGAAGCCTCCCATGTGAGATCCTCCAAAGCAGTACCTTCACTTTAAGAGGACTCCTAGGTTGCCATACTTGCCTCTCCAAAGGATGTCTCATACCACTGTTAGCAATCACCTAGTATGCCGATCTGACTGAGAAATGGCTCTCCTTGTCCCATCTCCATGTCCATCCATCTGCCTGGCTTTTATTTGGCTTATGCTACTGAAGCAATGAGAGCAAGATCTCGAGCTGGTCAATCTCCTCTTCATGCAGATGCCTTTTGAAAACTGGTATCCAACTACCCCCTGATGTCTGCCTGTCGAAAAACTGACACACCACTGTTTACGGCTCCACCGAGACTGCATATAGCCAAGGGAAAAGCTGGACGCTCTGTGCACCATCTATCTTTTCAGAACTGGCATTTTTGCCCATCCCTTATTCTTACACTTACTCCTGCCCTGACGAAATCGCTGCTCTGCAATATGCCCTTCCAGATATAGGATATGTATGGTGAGGTGAGGTAGATAAATCCCACATGTTATGGAGGTAATTGAGAATACATCTGGGGTACTTGAGGTTACACATGCATAAGCTGCGACTGCTGGAGGATAGGTTGATGACAGGCCCAGGAATTTGTAAAGTGGACTCACACGACTCCTCTCTTTTCCTTTTGTTGGGGGGGATAGCAAGAGATGCACCGTCTCGGTGCACTGTTTTGTATAGGGATTTTTGGGGTGATGACTGACTATACTTGTATATCCCACTTTCTTTTTACAGTTGATATACATGTGGTACCATCCACTTCTCAAAAAAAAAATGACAGGCCCAGGAAAGGGAAATATGAAAATATCTGTTGGTTGAGGTGTGTTTTTTTTTTCCCGTTGGCACCGTGTATCCTTCCCTGCCTTCTTTGGTAAGGCAGGATGGGAGGATGTGGGGCTTAAGTATAAGTCTAATTACTGTTTTTTCATTCAAGGCATGTGGACCTTATTCCACCTTCCACATAACTGTGTCTCTGGAATGTATAAGATAATAGTAGACACCATGGAGAAAAATTGAAGAGGGTAGTGGAGAAGGGAACTATGGTTTAATGACCTTGCAATTTATGAGTATTGCTCTAAAAAGGATAAAAAGTAGTTCTATATTAAACTTGGTTTCTGAAAAAGCCTTGAGTTCATTAGGACCTTTTACTGATGTCATCCAAGTAAATGGAATCCCATTGGAATCCCTTGAAAATGGGTATAATTATTACATAATTCCTGAGTTAGTGGGCACCATGAAACTTGAATGGGAATGCCATAGGGAGCCAACTCATCCTTTTTTTCTGAACAGTGGATAAGACTGGGTGATATGGTGATATGTCATGCCAACGACGGAGGTTAGGGAATGGTGGGCATAGTCTATCTAATTTGCACTGAGCTGGCATTTTGAGTGCAGGTAGACAGGATGCTTTCTTTTCACTCATTATCTCTACGGTAGTTTTAGGAGTGACCAAGTGAGGGATAACTGATTATAGTTTTTTTTTAATGAACTCTTTCATACTACATTTCATTAAAATAAATGAAGAAGGGATATGTACACAACTACTTCATCCTATGTAATAGGCCTATGAAAGGCAACCGAACATACTGTCTACTCATTAGTACTGCAAGTCGGGTCCGGTTGTCCACATTCCAACCAGGCTATACCTATTTTTTGTGGGTGTGGAAACTCTACATATATCCACATTGAAAAAACTGGCCCAGCTATGAGACCTGGATTTTAAGAGATGGCCCTCTTGGACCCCCATTTAAGCTCCACATTTCTTCTCCGATGGTTTCTTGACCAACAGATTTCAAGAGCTTTTTTGGTCAACTCATTCCTGACAACAAGTATGGTGGATGAAGAGGATGGTGGTGTGGGAGTGCTTGTTCTGGAGTTCGGGGCAGGAGGCGAAGAGACGATCGAGGAAGAAGTAGATGCTGGCAGGGGAGCCAGAGCTGAGTGCTTGATGACGGTAAGGGGCAGTCGAGGGTGAGAGTGGCAGCAGCGCAGATCTCGACGATGTGGGTGGGGTCCTTCTCAGACTTGAGGAGGGTGATGGCAGCGTGGGACTTCTGCTTGCCAGTGAGCGGGACAGCTGGGTCGGTGGGGTTGAGGACAGCAGAGGTGGGGGAGGAAAAGCGGCTGAGTGGGGTGGGGCTGAGGAGGCGGGCACCGGTGAAGGAGGCCATGGTTGGGTTAGGGTTTTGGGGGTGATGAGGGGAGGTGTGCCCACACAGCAAGCACAGCCACAAGCACAGTGTGAGCAGCTCCATGCCTGGCCACACAGTGGTGTGGAGGAACACGAGCAGCCACTTAGATCTCCCAATGCTCAATATAAGTTCTCAATAATACATTCAAAATAGAAAGATACAGGTGCCCAAGATGGACTCATAACTGTTTCAGAGAGATGGTAATTACTAATTAGACCTTGTGCCCGCAATAAAACTAGAAAATCACATGCTCTCCCAACTCGACAACCCTTTTCATCAGGAATTTTATTTTCAAAGGTGTGGAGGGGGTCTTCAAGTTACTCTATCAACAGGACTTCCATATACCATATTGACTGTGAACATATATGCAGACTTTGTCGGAAGTTTTGCAGTTCTGTCAACCACTGCCTTTACCGTTTCCTATCTTATATGAATGTCTACCCATCCAACCCATCCAATAACCAAGCAACAGATTTTCTTGCTTGACTTCTTGATAAAAGGGACCCTTCTGAATGTGGATAGGAGACCAAGTACAAACAAATGCCTTGTGGTCCTCAGCAGCTGTACAAATTAGACAACACCTCCATTAAAGAGGGGTTTTCTTGCATATAAACCATTAAAGCATTTGTATATACACATATCATTAAAAATGCCGGTAGTGTGAAGAAAGACCACAAAGTGGTCTTTTGCACCATTTTTTGCATGCATAAAGATTACTTGACTGTTTGCAGAAAGACCATTCTGTGGTCTTTTTGCACACTATTGACATTTTTAATGATACGTGGCCTGCTTGTTTGAAGGATGGGCCACACCACGAATTTACTAAAATAATAATAGAGGGGGTACAACCTCCTCAAAAACAAAATAACACACTTCCAAACCAAAGTGCGAACAACCACTCACAGGCCCAACACGTCTCTTGCACTTGAGAAAGCAAACATCAAACCCCACAGACATCTGCAGAATAATGGACATCCTCAAAAGTTACACTAAGTTGACTCCTTTTAGAACCCTACCTGCATTTTTTCAAAATCTCTTCATCTGATAAGCTAAGCTGAGCTGCATACTTAGTTTTCTCATTCAAAGCTCTATTGTTGTTCTCCTTGAATTCCTATCATGGCTCATTGTGTTATCTTTCATACTTTCCCTTTGCATGTTTCCACACTTGTATCAACTCATTCTCTCCATCAGCTGAGTTCATTGATCATTTTGCAGAAGGCATTTTGATGAGCATGCTGAGATGTTCTGTGTTGTCTTACTGTTATTATATTTGCAGATCCAGTTTTCTGCACTGAACTGTGATAAACTAATCATCTGTTCTTGTGTTGAATTGGATGTCCCTGAATCCTACCCTTATATTGTGTATTTTCTCTGCATTAGTAAGCAGCAATTCTTGGGTTGGGCATATTTTCTTGACCAATAGTAAAGTTTATTATCACCTTCAATTGTTCTAGAGTAAAGTGACACAGGCTTTTCATTGGTGGCTCCTTCCACTTCTCAACAATCCTTATGCGAGATCTTTTTAGGATCACCTTCATCTGGCACTTCCTAAAGGACTATAACTGGTGCTTAAGCATCCATGTATCCATCCACTATACATACCCCTCGCATTTGCCTAGGTATTGCTACTGATTTGAATCTGTCCGCTACTCAGAGAACTACCGTCCCGGGGTTTTTGGACTTTGGTATTGCTTATCACATGACATTGGCTATCTTTGTTATGGTAAATTGCTTTCATGCCCCTTCGTACTTGGATATTTATGCTGCCATTGTTACTTCATCAGTACCTTTTTCTAACCCTCACATTCAACTTTGTTTGGACTTTGGTATTGCTTATCACATGACATTGGCTATCTTTGTTATGGTCATAGTTGTCAAGGCGACAAGGCGAGCTTGAGGTCCTCGAGTGCCTAAGCGCTTAGGCGCCTGTTTAAGTGGCACTTAGGCGTCAAGTTTATAAAAAATATTATCATTAATATACACATAATATATATATATAAATTAATCATGATTATTACAAATATGGGAAACAACACTAGTATGAATATAGAAATAAAAATTAATAGAAATGACATTGCAATGAAATATCAAAATTTATTTTGAGATAAAATTAACAATTAAGACATACAAAATTCTAATTAAAATTTAAAATACTTTATTAACAAATTAACCCCATTGTTAATTGAAAGGGGGGAAGGCAGGATAGAGAGAGAGGGACTGAGAGAGATAGTTGCGAACTGTGTGTGTGAGAGAGAGAGAGAGAGGAGGAAGGGTGGAGGAAAGAGAGAGAAGGGGGCAAGGGGAGAGAAGAGATAGACAGACATAGAGAGGGGGTAGGAGAGAGAGAGGGTGGGTCTCGCTGTGAGTGTGAGAGAGAAATAGAGAGAGAGAGTGTTAGCGTGTGAAGCCCGAACTCGCCATCGTGTGCCGTCGCACGACCGGGTCGCGGGGGTCAAGGGGGCAGCGTCCCTTGCGGGGGTTTCCGGGAGGCGGAGCCCCCGGAAGAAAATTTCTATTTATAACATGGGAGAAGAGGGAGACGAAGGTAGTAGGGGGGCGCCTAGGCGCCGCTTTGGGCGCCTAGGCCGCCCAAGCGGCGCCTACGGCGCCTTTTTCAGGGGCAACAAGGCGTAGGGGCGTCTTGCTCCCAAAAAACCGCCTTTTCAGGGGCAACAAGGCGTAGGGGCGTCTTGCTCCCAAAAAACCGCCTAGGCGCCGCTTAAGCGACGCCTAGGCGGGCGCCTTTAACAACTATGGTTATGGTAAATTGCTTTCATGTCCCTTCGCACTTGGATATTTATGCTGCCATTGTTACTTCATCAGTACCTTTTTCCAACCCTCACATTCAACTTTGTGCTTGTTTTACCTATCTCCTCTCTATATTCTTAACATTTTGTTGAACATATTAAGTTGCCTTGAGCATTATGTCTATGTACTCTTCCCGTCAGCCAGAGCTCACATGCCAACATTTGTCAGTCTGCTTTCATGTCTTCTGGTGCTAGCTTTTTGGCTGCTAATTATTTAGGATCCTCTTTTAAGGCCTATTTTGTCTTTTATCTTCAGCATGTGTTCAAAGTTGGTGAATTGGGTTCTCATCCATTTTCCCAGTTACCAAACTGTTAGATAATACTTTGGAGAGTAGATAGCAGCCCTTTCTCACATGCTTCTCTCTCTATTCCTAGGTCTTCGTACTCAACTTTCAATGATGGTCATTCTCAATACACTCGGGAATATATCACATGTTAGGACTGTGAGATTTCTTGTATGCATATACATTCTCTTGTTTAAGTGTATCAGATTCGTTCATTCTGATTGTAACTTTGTCTTCTTTGAGAGCATGACATTGATGTCTCTCAGTATGATCCTCAAACCATGGTCATGAACAGAATGGCATTTTAACAAACTCATTGCCATGATGTTTGACGTTGTCGTCTCACTTGGTACTCTCCACAATCAACGAGTTACTCGTGCTCATGAACAGAATTGTATGCCAGAGAAATCAGCGCCAAATTGTTTGAGACAACATGTGCTTTTCTTAATGTTAGTCTTTGCTTATCAACTGGTTTCTGGCAGAGGCTCAACCATTTCAGCAAAGCTCATCAATATCAACCAAATTATTCTCTCTCATGGTGGTCGCTTTGTGAACATCTGTTTCTCATGGTTGTCTGCAGTCCATACGGTGTCATCTGTTTATGGTTCTGCTTAATAATGAATTGGCCGAGTTTTCTCTTTCTGTCTCTTTACTCTGTTAATATGCTTTCATTGGATGTGAGACAGAACAAAAATGATTGCATATTCACAATCTGAGCGATCGTATTGAGTCTCCTTTCTGTTTCACCTCTAGGGGCTCTGCTCTTTCTCAAAATCATGCCTCTTTTTTGTTGACTTTCCTGATCGAAGATTGACATTCTAGTCTTTGCCGCTACTTGTTCTCAATTTCCACTCCATCTTACTCTGCTCGTCTCATCTATAGTCTAAGTCATCGTACTTCCCCCTTGGTGTGGTCCCGATAGTCTGTTCTTCATCTACTCTCCGTCTCGTCTTCCCTAGGTTATTGGCCAAGGTTTCATTGCTTTTTTTTTTTTGAAAGTTGCCAAGGCTTCATTACTTGCTAAGTAATATTTACTGCACGTCCTTGGTGTGCAGTATTTTTTATTTTTTATTGAAATATTTGCTGATCTTGGAGGCCACATGAAGTACATGCCCGTACAGTACAAACAATGATTGGGTGGCTAAAAGATGTGCAGTATTTTTTATTTTTCTATGAAATGTCTGCTGATCTTGGAGTCTACCTGAAGTTGATGCCCGTGGGGTGGCTAAAAAAAAATGTAAACAAAAAAGAACAGTAATGCGCTGACCATCCTCAGCCTGTTAAGGGGTCTGATCTTTATTTTTTTTATTTTTTAGCCATTTGATCATGATTTACAATCTATGTATATTTATATGTATGGTACTAAAAATAAAAAAATCACTATGCACGGTGGGTGTGCAATAAATCCTAACATGTGACAATTATTACTCTTTAAGTTTTTTTACATATAAATTATTGTTATAATTGAAATGATAAAAATATAATTTATGAAAACATATTAACACTCAGCATCATCACTTTTGATGAAATATTATAAAAATATCATTGTGGCTAACTTTAGTCAGCGAATATGTCAAAAAGATCGGAATATTTTCATTACTCTGTTGTTGAATACCAAAGTATCTTTTCTTTAACCCTCGTTTTTTTTTCAGTGGTTCAGAGAGGACGGACTCTTTCTCCGAAACCCTCCGATCCCCCTCCCTTCTTCATCGGCTATACGAGCTTGCTGGTTCATTGCTAAAGTTAGGGAGAAGAGAAACAGCCCATCCGAAGTTTGTTATCCTCAAGAAACACTCCGGCGTCCTCGCTAGCCCACCCAAACTCCGACATGTAGATTCACACTTCGACGTCCTGGGTAGCCCACTCGAACTTTGCCACCCAAATGGTGTCCTCTTTGCTCATTCTCTCTTTCTCCTAAATCCGAAGATGAGTTAAGATCCGTCAATTGTGATTTCACACCGAATGCCCCACCATTGGGATTTCATGCCGAACACCACGTGAACAAGTTAAACCTTCGTTATATTTCTATCAGTGTCCCCGTAGGATTTTTAATTTTACCCCAAATAAATTAAAAGACGACGATTCTATAGATGTGCCAGATGGGGGGTAAGTAGTAAGCCTTTGGAAGCTTATACTTAGTCTTAGACAATAATCTCCGGCAAGTTTTATGGTGAACTATTAATTTTGTTGTAAATACTAGTGAATATTTTAATTGGGTGAATTATTTTCATCATTTGATCGTGGATCTCAAGTATTATATTTCTGACTCCATAGGAGAGATTGCGAAGAAACTAGAGATTCGAAGTGGAAAACAGAATCTACAAGAAAGAACTATTGTGAAGAGATGCACGATTGCAGTTGTGTGCTCGTTTGATGTTGTGTTTCTTTTCGTCAGGGTTCATGTGCCATGTAAACAGTTGTTTTGTATGAATTCTCGAGGATTTCAAGTGTCATAATATAACGAGGGACTGCTCCGAGAATGGTTAATGAGATATATTGCCCTTTTCGGCACATGGCCGCGATATTGCCAATAATTTTGTACAAAATCTCGAGAACACATTTCAATCAACAGACGTAACTAAGATTTATCATCTCGATCACGGCTCGAAATGGGACGATACAGATCGATATTGTTACGTATCGAGATAAAAAATATATTATATATATATTACAATATACAATAATCCAAATGATTTTATATCCTAGTTGGTTAGCTGACGTGTAGTTTTAACCGAGGCCCTGGTTCAAATCCTATTTTAAATGTTATTTTTAAAAATAGCTTTTCAAAAAAAGCGAACTAAAACAAATTATTTCGAACCTAAGAGATCATAAATCAATCGACTTACAAAGAAGATTTATTTAAAAAAATTTAAAATAATATATAAATTATCATGATTGTGTCTCACGTATCGGTTAAAAAAAATAAAATAATATATAAATTATTTCGATTATATCTCTAAATCGATCGTCTCGATCTGTGACTGAAACGGACGATTCAAATCATCTCATCTCAATTTGACAAACTCTGCAGACCACAATCTATGTGTAAAAATGTCACACATATACACATTCTCAAACCATATTTCATCCAAAATTTTATACACAATCTCAACACATATTTCAGCCAACACAGAACAGAGATCGTAACCACACTATTAAAAGCACTTTAAAAGTCAGGACACATACAATAAAATTGGCAAAACTTGTTTCTCTACTGTAGAAATCTTACCAATGTGATATATTATCATAGATCAACTTTTTCTCTGCGCATAATCATATTTTAGACATATTCTTATTTTTTATATTGCAAAATATATGTTGTCGTTCTCTACTTCCATCGAATAATGACCTGGTTTTATGGCAACTAGCCATAGTGGTCTCAACTTCTTTCTCTAATATAGAAATCTTACCAATGTGGCCTACGATGGATTAACTTTTTCTCTTCCCATAAATCATATTTTAAATATATTCTTATTTTTACATTGCAAAATTTATGTTGTCGTTCTCTACTTCCATCAAATTAATACCGATCTAGTTTTATCGCAAGTAGTCTTAGGGCGTCCATGATTGAAAACTAAGAGAAATGATGATTGTAGATTTTTCATTTTTTCGTTGCACATAAATTAAGTCTAAATAGGATATTATAAATAAATCAAACAATTTTTTTATTTATTTTGACAATATATTTATGTAAACTTTAATTTATGAGTTGAACATAAGATTGGAGAATTTTTTATATTAACTTGAAGTTAAAATCTATTATTTATTGTTGTGAAATGTATTTGCTCGTATACTTTTCTTTTCTTATATTTATACTTTCAAGCTCAAGTGCTTTAAGCATTTAATATGCATGTTCAATAGTACTTAGTTAGGCACCCGTCTACCTTATTAATGTAAATATTTATTATATGTTAAATTTTTTTACACCAGACTCGTGCGAAGTGCGATTTTTTTAACTAATCTATACGTATTTGATATAGGGCAGAAATAATGGTGATATTTGATAATTAGTGATAATTTCACAATTTTATACGTAAGAAGGTCGCAAATGGAAAACGAAAGCAAACACTTGGACTTGCAACGCCCCCTTCGTCTGCGGCCCGGGGTGGGGTTTAGTCCATCCCTCACCGTCCACACCCGCGTTGTCCGAATCGGGACCGTTCATTGCCGGGGGAGCTACCGGGCGATCCCTCCTGTCGAGCTCCATAAATACGAAACCCTAAAACGGCCAGCGCCTCCCTACTTCGTACCGGCCTTGGTGCTTGTGCTTGGTCATTCTCGCGGCGCAGGTAGAGAAAACCCTAGCAGGAGCAGGGGCGGCGTCGGCGGCAGAGAGGCAGCAGAGGGAAGGGCGCGAAGAAGAAGAAGATGAAGACGATCCTGTCGTCGCAGACGATGGACATTCCGGAGGGGGTGAAGGTGAAGGTGCGGGCGAAGATCGTGGAGGTGGAGGGCCCCCGGGGCAAGCTCACCCGCAACTTCAAGCACCTCAACCTCGACTTCCAGCTCATAGAGGAGGGACGCAAGCTCAAGGTGGACGCCTGGTTCGGCACCCGCCGCACCATGGCCGCCATCCGCACCGCCATCAGCCACGTCCAGAACCTCATCACCGGCGTCACCAAGGGCTACCGCTACAGGATGCGCCTTGTCTACGCCCACTTCCCCATCAATGCCAGCATCACCAACAGCAACACCGCCATCGAAATCAGGAACTTCCTCGGTGAGAAGAAGGTATAGGGCCCCCAACCCCCCCGCCATCGCCCTCTCGTTCTTTGCCGTGTTTCTCTTGTGATCTGATTGCTTGGCCTAGCGGCGTTTGGATCCGAGGATGTGGTGGGTGTCGCACTCCTAAGCACCTCTGATATCTATCTACCCCTTTAGATCGCAGATTCCGCTATCGGATACTGTTTTACGCCTTCACCGATCTGTACTGTAGTGGCTGCCGGTGAGGGCTTTTGTTAGCGTTCTTGTTTCACGGCACAGGTTGTGAGGATTGTGCGACGGTCAAATTGTCTCATCTGGAATTTTTCCTTTTAAATCGACTGTTTATGGGATTGCTGTGGTGTTTTTTGTTACATGTTGGCTTGTTGGTGCTCTTACTTCACCCTTTCCTCCACTTCAATGTCATATTTATGATGTCATTCGGAATGTTGACCTTGCATCTTTACTTTTCTATTCATTTCGTCGACCTTCCTTGAATCTTCATGCATTTCGGTTTTACGCTTTTTTACGCTTCTGAGATGCATGTCAAGTCTATTCTTTAACGCGCTGCTTGTAAGCACTTTTGTTTCACCAAATGTGTCTGTTCATTGATAAGTTTGGTGTGTAAATTCATGTTCTCTTTTGATGCCAACCTGAAATATGTTTCGTATGTTGAGGATGCTTGGATCATGGAGAAAAGCTGCGAAAGCCACACTGTGCTCTCAAAAAACATAGAGAAAGACTGAATTTCACATTGTGTTACTTGTGTCGTAGAGACCATGGATTCTTATTGTGAGGGTTATCGGTAGCGTATATCACCACCAAGTGCTTGTTAAAAAAATTTATATGCTTTTTGGGTTTTTTCTGCAGTTTGTGGAAAATTTAAAAACTCTTGAGGAGGCTGCTTTCAGTCCTTTGTAGCCTACTGGGTGTTTGCTAGATTTTCAAAGTAGCACCAATTTCTTTGGGTCAAGTGATGTGACCTGTGTTTCCTTTTGGTGTTCTTTATGCCATCCATTCTACTCTTTCTATATGTTACTCATTTTACTTTTTCCTTGGTCAGTTGTGGTATTCTCTTTGTCATTTGATAGTTGTTGGTCAATTAACTAGAACATGTTGTCATGATACACATTCTTTATTAGTTGTTAGTATCAAAAAGGTCTTGGGAAGAATTTCTCTCAAAATTTGCATTCAACCTTTTGATATTCTAATTGACTGAGCCTAACTCAGTTGGTCTGGAGGGGGGGGGTTGTGTGAGTGCCTATGTTTGAACCTGGCTGAGGCTGTTTCTTTCCCATTTATGTGAACAGTGCTCTGCCACTTCTTTGACTTTCAAGTTTTCTACTTGTCATTTATCCCATTGACATTTCTTTTGTGCTCAATAAATCTTCTGCTCAGCAGTCAATGATGGATGGAGTTCCCATGTAAATTGTATTTTCTCTTCTATTTCTTTTTTTTATTCTTAACTAGTAACTTTCTTCTTGTGGTGAATAAAGATGTTGTCACAAGAAATAAAGAGTAGGGAGAATGAAAATATTGGAGATGTGTTTGTTCTTTTCCTTTCGAAAGTCTCTTGAATGGGCCTTATCATCAGCATAAATTATGAACATGTGGAAGAAAGTGAAAGGCATGATATTGCATATAGGTGAACTAAATTTGACATGCAAAACTTTTATATGAAGTTGTTTTTTCAACAGGAAAAATCATTTTCTTAAATTGTCTTCCTGGTAGTTGTCTTTATGGCAGTTTTTTTTAAGTAGTTGTCTTTATGGCATGTGGATGCATGTACTTCAACCATATGTGAGATTAAAACCGTTGAGGTTTTTTTGGTTCTTTCACAGAAACATTCAGGATAGCAATGCTTGTAAGATTGGACATGGTTGCCTAATTATGCCATGGAATTGGTACCGTTAGCTAATGCTTTAAAACTTTTAGCTATTTTATTATCTCAGATTATTTTCTGAAATCTCTATTGGCAGAAGTAAAAAGTTTCCTCTGGTCTGGAGACATGGGCTATGGCTGGAGACAGGAGGTTTTTAAGAGACTTCAGCCACTTGGTGTCCCTTTGATGGGCAGAATAAGCAGAATTGACTTAGGGATAGGAAGAAATATCCGTGAGAGTTGGTATAGATGTGATTTTTGATGAGATTAGGTGATGTGTATGGATTTCATGTACTCTCTAATCCATTTCAGATTGTGGGTTCTTCTTATTAGCTTGATATGGAACAAAACAGCCAAATAAGAGGAGGCCATGTAGATCCTGCCCTGTGGATTCTTAGTAGCCAACAACAATAGAATGCTCGATTGATGTGTGCCTTCCACTAGGGCCTCAGAAAATGGCATAGGGCATTTTGTTCTTTCATTTCCTTGCTATGTTTCTTGTGTGATTCTGTTTGTTCAATTTATTACCTCAGCTTTATTTCCTGATATCAGGAAATGGAGGAATCCAACAGCTGAACCTTGTTGAGTTGTCATATTTGAAGATCTTTGTCATCTTTCTGTTTTCCCCTTCTCTGCATATGTTGAAGGTTAATACAGCCAAATCAAAATCAAGACCGCAGCAACCACTGTTCATGGCCCCACGTCACATAGTAGCGATAGATGTGCATACATTCTTCTTTGCAGTCAGAGAATCACAACCAACCTTTTTGAATTGAAGTATTGACTATCCGCAGGCTAAACGGCCATAACAGCTTTTCCCCTCTTTGTTACAATTCTTACACACATTCAGATGTAGAAATAATGAGCATTAGAGTTTTCTTGGTTTTTTTATATCATATTTTACTTGTGTAACTCTCTGTATGTGTTTGTATAGTCTGAGTCATCAAATATTTCATAATTTATTTGTTTGGTATATGTATTTGTTTTATACAATTATAGTTTGATTTCTCTGTAGCATTTACTTGTATGTCTAAATATCCATGGTTGCTGCATTGTTGATCTAGTGAAGAATCCGAAGGTTAGCACTATGTTTAGACTTGCTGCCTAAGTTATCTCATCGCTGTACTGGACAGTGCTTACTGCATGCTTATGTAATGTTTTATGTAAGAGCATCTTCAAAGTGTCATCGGTTTCCTTGGTCTAGAGCATTAGCCTAGGCGTCATTTAGGCGACAAGGCACCTAAGACGATCAGGCACCTAGGCGAGCGGCCCGTTAAGGCACTCACCTGGCTGTCTTGGTGCACATTGGCCACCTTGGGCCTGCTTAGCATGTCTTGGCAGGACATCCACAACTTATTTTTAGGTTTGTTTTAGTATTTGGGTAAAAGTTCAGGCTTAATTTTATTTTCCTTTCAGACTTTCATTTTCCTTTCCCCTTTCTCTTGGATTGTTTTCCCTGTTGGTTCCTCTTCCCTCCTCTTAAAAACATTGATTTAATGGTGTACTAGTACCATTTTTGTCTCTTTTTTGACAATTCATTAGTGAAAAATTATGAAATTATTATGTTGATGCGTTTATAATTTATCCTGAAATGTGTCATATTTATGCCTCCGTTTAATATAGAGAATAACTATTTGAATGCCAAATTTAAGATTAAAATTTTTATATTGATTGACCGGTATTTGCAAATTCTTATTAGTTGTCTCCTCCTTAATTTGTTAATGTTTGCCATTTATTCTATTTTTGCTTTTTAAAAGATAGGTACCTATTGAAAATTTGTGGATATCAAATTTTCCATTAACCAAAGAAGAACTTATACGTAGACAATGTATAGTAGTAGATCTCTTGCAATGTATTTAGTTATATAAATTAGGCTTCGCCTAGGTGTCTCGCCTCGTTGCCTAAATAGTAAGGCAGTGGGCCACCTCCTTGGTTTTCTTGGATGCCTTGACTACCATGCTTTAAAGTAAGTTATATTCTTGCTTGTAATGCTTAAGTTTATGCTGCAAAAAAATCAGCCCTCATATGTTACCCACTAGACCTTTGGAAGCGTATCAAGGCAGAAAGGGAAGGGCACATGTTTGGTTTAGGAATTTAGGACTTTGGATTTTATCTGCTGTAACTGTTAGCCAAAAACGCTATGCGATCAGTGTCTCTGGCAGGCCATAGGACCCCCAGTTTGCCCTGTCTCTGTGTTTGCACTCTGCACGTAGCCCGGGGGACCGTGTTTGATAGGACCTTATGTTGTATGGTATCGCTGTTGGCATATGACGGGGATCGGGGCATGTTGCAACATGAAAATAAAAAAAAGTGGGTCTCTCTTTGTAGCGGACCTTTGCATGTTTGTGTGTGATCCACTGTGTCTGAATTTTCATGTACTACTGTTTCAGGTTCGGAAAATTGATATGTTGGAGGGAGTGAACATTATCCGTTCCGAAAAAGTGAAAGATGAGCTTGTCCTCGATGGTAATGATGTTGAGCTTGTTTCTCGCTCTGCCGCCTTGATAAATCAGGTTGGTCATCCTTCGCTTTCTTTTGCTATTACCGAGGCCTTGTTCTGGTATTTTCACGTTTTCCTTTTTTTTTTCTAATTCTGATTGCCCTCTCACAGAAATGCCATGTGAAGAATAAGGATATTCGGAAGTTCTTGGACGGTATCTATGTTAGTGAGAGAGGCACGATCGCGGAGGAAGAGTGAAGAGTGGAACTGAAGAATGATAGGGTTTCTTCGATATTGGCTTTTAGCGCGTTCCATCAAACATAGGCGAAGCTGTTTCTCTTTTCATTTTGTCGCTAGAATTTTTTTTTGACTTGTGCTGCTCGTATTGTCCTCATGATGGCTCACTCTGTTTCGTTTTTTTTTTTTTTGGGGGGGGGGGGTCCTTTTTGTTTAAGGAACATGCGATAAATCCTACTGGAACCTTTCTGCTGCTTATATGATATTGCGTTGCTAGTGTTTGATTGCAAATTGCCAGCGTTCGCATGGTATGATAGGAAGGGGGGGTCATGCGCAACGCAAGACTTGCCGCCTCTCGTTCCTCCCATTTGAAATTTTGAAGAGCGAAATTACTTTGTAGGGATTTTGTGAAAATGCCTTTCTTGCAAGTTAGAGTTGTCGTTTTTCTTTTTATATTCTTTTTAGTAACTTTGTTACGTCTCAATCCAATACTTGCAAAAATATTCTTGCTGTCGCCAACTATGAACATTATGTTAAAAAATTTTATTCATCTCGAGTTAGATTTTAGGTCTTTATGTTTGAGAGTATGTTTGTCCAAAAATTTCATTATATGGATGACAATGGAGTATGCTCTGAATCTAGGTTAATTATATTATTATAGGGGTACTTTGCCACTATATTAATAAGAGAGGGTTATTGCGAAAAATGTGAAGATGAGAGTAGTAATTGTACAAATAAAATTGTAAGAAGGATATTTTTGTAATTATTATTATTATTTACCATAATCGATGACCCACGGGTCTTCAGTTCTGGCTTCACATGCTCCTATACCTAAGATGATCATCCTTCTCCGTTTCATGCTTTTTAGATGATTAACGACTCATTCTTAAATTTAAACCTTCAAAGTTGGCGACACGAGCTTGTTTGCTTTGCTTGCTCTACGAAATGCAATGCAAGTTCATTCCTGCCGTTCAGTTATATTTCCATGATCACGTTGAAATGCACGCGTAGTGAATTGTCGTCATGCTTCTCTTCAAGCATGGGCGTGATGGAGCGAGGCTGAATTTTAACTGTAGGAACAATTACACACGCAAACACACGTACATATTATATATCCCTAGTTAAGTATTTTACTTTATACCTTCGTATTCTTGTTATGTAGAATATTTCGATGAACATATAAAATATAATCTTTTAAAGAGGTATGTATAATAATATTAAAAAATATAAAGATATATATATATATATATCGCCCGCACATGTGTTATTATTTTAGTTATGTTAGAAGACTAAACAAATTGCGTACAATTACTCAACGCGACCGACTCGTTGAACCCGGTTTGGTGTGGCTCTTGGGTCGCTCGGCTCATTATGCCATCAACCACAAAAAAATTGTCATCGTTTAAAAGTGACTTATACTTGCTATATCACCCAAGGGCTCAAGAAAAAAAAATTTCCCCCCAAAAATAAGTGTTGTCTCCACCCGATTAAAACTTTCCAAACATTTGGCAAGAAAGCTAGTCTTTCAGGCCCTTTGACGCGCGGATAAATTAACGCATCCTACGAGAGAGAGTGACGAGTTCCACCGTTCTCTCACTCGTATAGATATATTAATCGGGGTCGATTAGCACGAGCGACTCCTTGAAATTACTTACGTTAATCGTGCCTGATGGCCCCGATTAACAAACACCTCCTCAATTTTAGGATAGAACACGGTGGGAGTGACAGTAAATCTGAAAAGGCATGGTAAAATAAAGACGAAGATATCAAGAGATGGCGAAAACTTTACTCGCTTCATCTTCACCAGATTCTTGGATAAAACGCGGCAAAGTAATATAAAATCATGTACTCATATGACACGGCAATACAAAACGGCCATTGTAGTATGATTATGCCATTAAGAAAATTAAGTAATAAGTAACATCTGACTTACTGCCCGGTCCTTATATGCACCTCGTGCCCTTTACTTTTTGACAAAACATATTTTGCAATTCTTACCGTTAACCTGTTGTTGAGAGGTGTTAACTTCGTTAACATTGAGATCCTAATGCGTTAATATTTTAATAACACTCTAAAAAGGTCTTAACGTGTTAGTGTGCTAATGGGCTAATGCTTTATGCCTCTTGAAGGTAGTTAGTGAAAGATGCATAATTTCCGGACATGGATCGGCTGGTAAGTTAAATGTTACGATAGTAGTTGTTAATTAATTATAATGATCTAATCGCTAGCCGTGCAGGAGGAAGGTGATATTAGTTTTATTTATCTGATAAGATCAAACGGTACAAGCATGTAAGTCGGATGTGGGTGGATTTGTTTTTTTCTAAGGAAGAATATTGTTGCACTAGAGTGCAGTGCAGCAGCATTGCACGGTGCAACAGGTAACACACTTAAAACTGCAACCCATCAGAAATACGAGCGTAGTGTTTCGGCATTACATTAGTTTCCCCTATTTTTAAATAAGCGGAGGTTGCTTTTAAAATGTATTATCAGAGAGGTTTACAAGCTTAATAAGTGGGACCGCCGATGGAACGGACTCGGGTAGAGTTTAGGTTGACTTGGCATGAACTTGACTAATTATTTTAACTCAAGTTTGTCCCAAGACTATGTCGGGCAGATCGGAACGACTTTTTCATTAAAATGTAATCTCGACTTCGGCCAGACTCTTGGGTAGAGTTTAGGTTGACTCAGTCTACACTCGACTCATTATTTTCAAAGTTCAAATTTATCTCGGGCCCGGGCTATGTCGGGTCATGTCGAGCGCGACTTTTTTATTAAAATGTAAGTCACGACTTCGGTCTGACTCGATACAATAAGTTAAATATAATATATATATATAAGAATATAAAAATAACTATCTCACCTAATTAATTAAAATTTTAGATGTTATTACGTTTGGAAAGAAAATTTTTAATATTTTAATGAAATAAAATTATAATTTTAAGAGAAAAAATGAGTCGGGTCAACACGTTGACAAAATTAAAAGTCTGAGTTTGGACCGTGGGTCTTCATGAGCCGAATTTTTAAATCCGACTAAATATCGAGGGATGAAAAGGGACCAACGACTTGACCCAACATCTTAGTTAGACCAACGGGTCGGTCAGATCGTCCAGACTGTTGACAGTTTTAACGGGGGTCCAGCAGGCCAACACCGGGAGGCTCCACCCGATCTAAACCGGACTTGGGCCGCGAGAGCCCGGAAGATAAACTTGGCCCGTCCGGACCACGTTCGTCACTTGTCGGGCAGGGTATCGGCTACTGGGGGCCCGACTTTTCCGCGACACTACCGTCTCCCTCGACGCTGCAACCATCTCTCCGTCCCACTCTTCTTTCTTACCCTCTTCTCCTTCCGCTCCCGCCTCCCTCTACGGGCACCAGTCCCCTCCCTCCTTTCTCCTCCTCCTCGTCTTCTTCTTCTTCTCTCTCTCTCTCTTTCTCTTCCTCCAGCGGTCGAGTTCGACTTCGAGAGAGAGGAGGTCGAACGCCATGGCGGCTGCTGTTGCAGAAACACAGCTGCGGGAGAGGGTTAGAGTCCCCAGCAAGCGTAAGATCGAGCATCGGATGCGCAGCAATCCGAAGGATGCAAAGCTGAAGAGGCCGGGAAACGTCAAGAGCCACAAGAAGGTCAAGAAGCTTAGGGAGAAGCGGAAGGCCATGGAGCGCTACTCCGATGTGGAGGACGAGGAGGAGGATTCCAGTGAAGAAGATGGAGAGGGCGACGATTCGGACGCCCACGGAGAAGTAGAGGAAGGACAGCAGGAGGGCAACCCAGGCAGCAGTGAATTCGAGCAAGAAGGGGGTGAGGAGAGGATGCAGACGGGGGTCACCAAGTTCACGCATGGGTGCAGGGCGTTCAAGATGGCTTTCACGAAGATCATGAAGAAGAGTGCCCAGGCGGACGCGCTCCTTGTAAGTTGTTTCGATTACAGTGGTTCCTTTGATTCGACTCTCTTCTTTTGCGTTTCGGTTGGACATTATGGTTCGTTTGTGTGCCTTTGCTTGGAGTTCCCAGGGTCCTATTCTGTCGGCACATAAGAAGCTTGTCGTGAAGAAGCTCGCCGAAGAGGAAGAGCAACAGAAAGCGAAGGGGGAGGCAAAGAAGGAGAGACACTTGGTATTTTGATTTGTTTTTTTTTCGTGTTTTCCTCTTATGGGCGGGCCTTTCATTTATTTAGGAAGGGTGTCTCTCATTTCACATAGCAGCTAAACTTTTGATTTCTTTGCAATCATATGTTTCATTGAGTGTTGGATTTCAACAGGCTGCGGAGAGGGGGCGTGTGAAGCCTGCTAGTTTCTTGGATTCAAAGGAGAAGTTTCTTATTGGTGTTGCTACTAAAGGAGGTAATGCAGTAGGAAATAAAGCTACTCCTTTCTTCATTGGTCATTCATGTGTTTCACCTAGTCTTCAATTTGGAAGTGCCTCTAACTTATGTAATGATGGCATTGCGTGTTCCGTGCTGGTTGTTCAGTGGTCAAGTTGTTTAATGCGGTAAGGCACACCTGATTGCAATGTTATTTTCTGATATTTCTCTCCAACTGTGTTGCTTGTATTTTCTAATTGTGAAAGCAAATTTACAGGTCAACAAGGCACAAAATCCTCAGAAACACCTGAACCCCTCAAGATCCAAAGATGCAAAAGGTTTGTCAGCTGTAGCCTAGTAGACGACAAAGAAAAGAAACCTTTATGTGTTCTAGTTGTTTTATCCATGAAATTAATTTCGTCTGACTAGATAATGAAATTTATTAACATAAATAATCTGCCTTCCCCTTATGGTTCACTTTTTTAGAGCATACTCTCCAAAGTTCAGTTGCTGGAGAGTGCTTGGCTATCACATCAGGGATTGAGGAGGCATTATTCTAGTGAATTAGAAGGAGTTGCTTCTGATTTAACTATATATTGTCTACTTATTATATTCCTACTGAACAATATTGCAACTTTCACACACAATAAAGTCAGTAGTTTAATTGACTTCGGACAATGGTAATACTGGATTTCATGCAACATACATGTCTTTTCACCTCATTTCTATATTCCTAAGGCCCCCTTTGTGCTGAAGTTGAGAGATAGTTACAATTATCATGGTGATTTGTATAGGGATTCTTGTGAATGTATTGTCTACACTTGTATCCCACTTTTATTTTTAATACAATAGTGGTACTAGCCATTTTCAAAAAAAAGGATGATCTGTCTTCTCCATTCTGAGCTTATTGACATTTACCAAAAAGTGAATGCATAAGGGGAATGAAGAGGAGACAGAATTGAGTTTTGATGGAAGGGGCTCATATAGATAAGTGGATAAGATGGGAGTGTTGCGTCTTTTCTAAAAATAATCACCTATAAGAGGGGGTGGGGGATGGTGGGAAGTGCAGCAGTGGGGTCAGCAAGGAGGAGGGTAGCTGATCTGCCCGAATTGGTGTTGGGGGGGGATGAAAAACCAGTATGAAAATGGATAGGAAAATGTTCATCATCATCATCAGAGCCTTATTCCAATTATTTGGGGTCGGCTACATGAATCCTGTTCCGCCAAAGATTTCTATCAAGTGCAATATTCATATTTAAACCCAATAAACTAATGTCCTTCCTAATAACATCGCACCATCTCATTTTAGACATTCCTCGAGCTCTTTTACTAGCATCTACTAAGATTCGGTCACATCTTTTAACCGGCGCTGAGTTAGGGCGACGAAACACATGTTCAAATCACCTGAGTCTATTTTATCTCATTTTACTATCAATTGGGGCTATCCCTAAATCCTTACGGATGCGCTTATTCCTAATCTTGTCCTTCTTAGTCTTGCCACACATCCATCTCAACATCCTCATCTCTGCTACACACATTTTGTGGATGTGTTCCTTTCGTACTGCCCTACGCTTGGTACTGTTGCAACTGAAAATATCCCTACAATAACTGGGATGGAATACAAAAAAAAAAGAAGAAGAAAAAAAAACGCATTCCCAACCCAACGCGGATAGTTATTTCCGTGTGATGTGAGGTTGTGAGATCGGCGTAGCGCCGTTCCATGGAGAATATCCACTTTATTAGGGCTCCATAGCCCGATTATTGGTTCAGCCCAATACGCTTTGCAGCAAGGGAGTGAGGACAACCCAGAATAAATCCATGGAGACCGTCAGGGTCATATGATTTTGGGTTCTAACACACACAAAAATAAATCTTGCGGCAAGGAAAGGAAAAAATATGCTATGCACACCTTTTCCGCAGTCCTAACGGTGCGTACCGCGTCTCTCGGGATCGAAGAAGGCTCTCTCCCTCGACGGGCGACGCAAGGAAGACAACGAACGACCGCGGAGAAGCTCCTCTCCCTTCCACGTGGCTGCAGCGGAGTTCGAGGCGATAAAAAATCCCATTTTGCAGGTTTATAAGAAGAGGGCTGACCCACCCGGGGTGGAGGGACCCACCCGGGGCCATCCTCCCCCGGGCGGGCTCCCCCACGGCCGCACAGGCCTGCACTGGCCGGGGGGGGGGGGGACCCGTTCGGGGGCGGCCGACCCCGGACAGACCTGCCTGGGGTCCCGCGACCTCGGACAGGCCTACCCGGGGTGGCTCCACCCCGGGAGGGACCCGCCCGGGACCCCCCGACCCCGGGCAGGTCCGCGCGGACCTGCTCGGGGCGGGGCAGTCTCGGGCCGGTCCCGGGTCTGCATATGCCCATCAGAAAAAAAAAGGGACCTGCCCGGGGTGGGCTTAGACCCGCCCGGGTTCGGCCCACCCCGGGCCGGTCCCTCACTTCCTATAAATACCCCTACGGGGCTCACTTGAAGGGGACTTTTTTTGGGGGGGAGAGAGTGAAAGACTTGGAGAGAAAAAGAAGCTCTTGTTCGTGGTCTTGGCTTGTTTGGGGTATGTAACACCCCGGGTCTTGTATTTATGCCCCTGTGTGGGCTTTATGTTTGTACCCCTACGTGGGTTTTATATTTATACCCTTATGTGGGCTTGGTTATTAACCCTCTACAGGGGAATTTTTACATACGTCCCTATGCGGACCTTGTAATGACGACCCTCCAGGCCTTGTTCTTCTTATGTCTCTCGGGTAATATGGGAAATTTAAGTAGTCATGAAAATGTGAAATGACTATAATGCCCCTCTCGAGGATATTAGAATTGACCATACGCCCATCTGAGAGCGGTGACGCTGTGTACAGTTGACAACTCGTCGACAATGTTTGTAATGAAATTTATGAAAGTTTGCAAGGGTTTGTGATGCTGCCCCCGGCGCGTGCCAGCTAAGAAATTTGCAAATAAACCCCTCTCATGAGGGAAATTGCATATATGTCCTTTCCTTAGGAGTGAAAGATGTGTGTATGGCCTTTAAGACTTCACAGTCCCTCCACACTTGGAAAATGCCTACAATTTATCCTTCAGTCCTAGCGCCTCTCATAAAGCCCTCATGTGGGTGACCGTACCAAATTACAAAAATGCCCTTCTAACCCTGGTATGCCCGTATAGTTCCCCATGGCTCTTCAAAATAGCCCCAAAACCTGCCAAAGTCGCTCCTTGCTTGGCCAGTCACCCCCGAATTATGATAAAATTTCCCAGCGAGGTAATATTACCGTAATACCCTCGGGAGTGATAATTACCGAAATACCCCTGGTCTCCAGGTAACCAACAGGGCGCCGTAAGGCATTGTTGTGCTCCTTGAGCTTAATATCACCTCCAGATACGATAGGGTGTCGCCCAGTTCAGCCTGATCCTAGCTTAACCCTATCTCTCATACACTGTATGGTTACCCATTGGGAGTGAAAAGTGTGATGCAGATTCTTTATGCGAATGTGTCCTTGACTAGAACCTTGGAGAGACATTTTAGGCCTTATCGTTGACAATTAAACAAGGGTGTTCGGACGTTATGTCGATGTAAATCAACACTGACTACGGTCAGTGGGGAAAGGTCCAGCACTCGAACCCTCATCGTCTGATACGATGCGCACCCCATGAAATGGACACGGCACTGGCCACTCATGTAGCCTTACATGTGCACCCCTGTCTTCCCAGAGAGAGTCCATTACATGATCAGAGGAACCCCCTAAACCTGAACAAAAACATAAGACTTCTCGCAAAGTCGCCTGGGTCAGAGAAAGGGATGTCAACCTCGTCTTAAAACAGACTGGCACGCCCGGTGGGACTTTCCCGCCTTTCTTCTTCTTGTCAACAGAAGGCCTAAAACCTCTCCGAGGTTCTCATTACCCCTCTTCCTCTTACAGGACGAGAAGAGGAGAACACTTCGCTTTCGCTGCTTCCAACACTACTTGCATCACGACTGCGACAATGGCGGCGGTGACTTATGGACCGCAGGTTGTTGCTAACCACGCCAGGTTTGGCTACCTGGCGACTCCCATCGCTTTTGGCGACTTCCCTCCGGTCGTCGGCTCCCCCTTCTTCTTAGGGGTAGTGCCGGTCGCCGGGGGCAACACAGTCGCCCCTGCTGCTGTTGGTCGGGTCTCCCCGGTCAAGAAGACATCTGCTGAGGGTGCTAGGCCCTCTGCTCCTGCTGCTAGCCGGGTCCGCCGGTCAAGAAGACATCTGCTGAGGGTGTCAGGCCTTCTACTTTGCAACAGGCCGAGTCAGGTCGGCCACATACTACAACATGTCTGGGGGTGTCAGGTCCTCGACATCAACTACAGGCCCGGATAGGCAGGCCATCAAGAAGCCTATGGCTGGAGGTGTCAGGTCTTCAGCCCACTCAGTTGGCCGGGTCTTCTCAGTCAACCAAATTACTGCCGACGTTGCCCCTCCACCAAGGAGGCAACACCGTCGCCGAAATGGAAGCCGTTCCGACACGGCCGCCCCTGCTCAACGGGGGCAACGCCGTGCGCGCAATAAGGCACGCCCGACGGCTATCACCTCACGCTCCGACAAGACTGTACTTGTTGGAGACGTCCGCATCCGTCTCGATGGAGACGAGCCGATTGTGCCCCGGGAGCGACATGTCCCCACTATTCCCACCTCCAATCGATTCGAACTACTCCGGAAGGTCCGGGAGGAAGGGGCGAAAATGAAGAACTTTGCCGCGCCTCGGCCCAAGGTGACAGTCCCCAGAGTCAGAGCTGGGGGCAACTCAATTGAGGAGCGATAGGTCCAAATGAAAAAGATTTGGGTCACCAAGGAGGAGGCTCGAGCTATTAAACGGGCCAGATCAGAAAAGGCCCTCCGTCAGCTTGAATTACAGCAAGCGCGGAGTCGGGTTACTCACCAACAAGGGGAGTCTTCAACCTCTCATGAGGCAAGGACTCACCGTCAACCAGGGCGGAAGCGCCGTGGAACGGCCAAGCCGCCTGACTTCCCCCTGGGCTAGCCTGGTGCGCTCGGGCGAGGACTGCTTTGAGCAAGAGTCTACGCCCCGAGTGTCTAGTTTTGACAGGCTAGGGGGAACGCCGAAGTCAAAGCGGCACCCGCCGAGGAAGAAGCGAGTGGCCTGGATGACAGATGACACCGTCAGGGTGTTCACTTGTTACGTCTTTTCCACTGACAAGCAGCCGGAGGGCGCTCAGGAAGACCTCAACCAACCCCTGCAA
Source organism: Amorphophallus konjac (assembly GCA_022559845.1). Lineage (NCBI taxonomy): Eukaryota > Viridiplantae > Streptophyta > Magnoliopsida > Alismatales > Araceae > Amorphophallus > Amorphophallus konjac. Next base: position 30,502,591 of record CM040118.1, read on the forward strand.
GCCATGAGAAAGTCAAGACAGGTCTCCCGAGTTGTTGTTCAATTGAAGCCAAACCTAATTGTCGGGGCATCTTCGCCCGATCCAACACGGCAAGAGGAGCGTCAAGAGGACGTTCACAACGTCAGTGGAGACGACGACCCAACACATGAAGAGGGCCTTGTCAGGGAGGCCCAAGCCTTCACAATGGAGGAGCTCCGGCGTGAGAACCAAGAGCTCAAAAACCTCTTGCCGGCACTGCTACGTGAAAAGGAGGCCCATGTCCAACCCTCAGCGGCGCCTGCGGGTGCAGAGCAACAACCTCCTTCCGCTCCAGCCACGGTCAATACATCGGCCGCTGCAACTAGGCTGCCCATTGCTCTGGAGGTTGAAATGCCGCAGCAAGAGCCCAATATGCGGTCATCCGCCACCCCTGCCGAAAGCCTAATGGCTCAGAGGCAGATGATCGAGCGGATTGTGGAGGCGAAATTCGCACAACATGGCGAAGGTGTGGCTACAGTAGATCTGTACAGTGTGCCATACCCCCTTCACCACCAATTTAAAAAGCTCCCGCCAGATTGCCCAAAGGCTCCAAAGCTACAGAAATTCAATGGGCAAGGTTCGCCGCATGAGCATTTGGCTTACTATATGACTGCCATGGGCGAATTGGCGCTGGATGAGTCCTATCTTCTGTGATACTTCGCCACTTCCCTAACGGGTACCGCCTTCCAATGGTACTCCCGACTGAAGCCCAATTCAGTATCTGATTGGGCAGACATGCAGAAAAAATTTGTGGACCGGTTCCAAACAGCTGAACGCAAGGTTTCTCTTGCGGAACTTTGCGCCCTGAAGCAAAAGAAGGGTGAAACGGCTTTGGACTTCATCAAAAGGTGGAGGGACGTTAGCATGCACTGTGATAACCCTCCCACGCCGGAAGATGCCATTACCATATGCCGTCGAGGTTTGGCCGCCGAGGTCAGTGAGAAGCTCCTGGGTTCTAATATCCGGGGCTTCGACCAACTCAATACCGTGGTGGCGGAGATTGAGATGTTCTTCGCCGATCACCCAGCACACCCTGTCGCCAAGGGCAAAACCTCCAAAGATCGCCCGTCTGGCAGCAAAGAGGTGAATTCGGTCGATTTCTCCCCGACAAATGGAGACACGGGAGAAACCAAGTCAAAGGGTAATGGCAAAAAGCCCGACACCAAGGCGAGTGCGTCTCTGTTAGCGGAGCGCATGAAGACGCCCTATTCTTTCAGAAAAGAGCACACGAAGATGCTCTTTGATTTATGCATGAAAGAGAAACTGGTCACCCTGCCAGAGCCGCGAAAGCCGGCAGAGATAGACAAGACAGACGATCCCAACTATTGTGTGTATCATCGGAGGTTGGGACATACTATTGCAGATTGCTATGTCTTTAAAGACATAGCTGAAGACCTTGTTCAGAAAGGCCTAATAAATATGTTGGGCCACGCGGTTGAACCTCCACAGCCGCATCTTTGGAGCCGGTCAAACTGGTTAGCCAATGTGGTCTACATGGCGGCCCCAGTTTCAAGCTCAAATGTTGCCGAAGCTGGGTCATCTAATCAGCAACCACGAGTTGCCCTTGAACCATTGCGATGGCCGATGGCAGAGTGCCTCGCTGTGAGAAGAATCCTCCAGAAGATTCGCAGGGAGATTTACCAGTTGAGGCGGGAGCAGCAGGAGCTGTTGCAATTCCTCCAGAATCTGGACGATCAGTTGGCGGCTTTCCCTCAAGGGCCGATCAGGTTGCCCACTGCTCCACGCGGGTTGGGGGCAGAAGCTTCACCATCTGCCCCGCTGAGACCTGGTTCGTGTGGATGGCTTTCAGAAGACTCATATGAAGATTCGGAGCCCGCGAAGTTATATTTCTTTCCCCGCGAGCAGACACTACAAATCTTCTTTGCTTGTTGTCGTGCGGGGTTGTTGAACCTCTCAGCAGTACCTAGTCACCAGCGGCAAGGCGCTCGGTTATACCAAGACTATTGCCCCTACCATGAGACAGTAGGCCACATCATCTTTAACTGTCAATCCTTTAAGGACCTCACAGAATATTTTATCAAGCGAGGGATAGTTAACATGGGTGACTCATTGGTGCACCCTCCACAGCCTCATGGGCAAGAAGAGATGACTTTCTCTGTCAACGTCATCCACACGCCATTGGCGTTTCAGCTGCCCGAGCCCTCAGGCGAAGAAGGCAGCTCTCAACAACCTAGCCCCGAATCCGTTCTATGGTACCCGGGGTGGCGACCTTCTCATCAGTGCTCCTTTCCCAAGGGAGATACAGAGAAGATTTTTGATAAACTTCTAGAGGATGGTCGGGTATTGACATATGACCCGCCGTCCTATTACAATGAGACAGCTAAGAGTCACCTTCTCTACTGCAAATATCATGCGCGGGTGTCCCATCCAACTGGAGAATGCTTGGAGGTACAAGACTGTATTCAGACCCTTATTAAAAGGGGGGAGATTAATGCTCAAGGTAATTCCATGACAAGACGCCGGCTGGGGGAGACTACTAAGAGGATCCTCCGGCAGGAGCAGCAGGGTCAGCCCCAACAACCACTAGCTAAGCATACTTCTTCGCAGGTTTGCTTAAAGAAGCCCTCAGGGGGAGAGCCCAAGCCAAGCCCTAAAGGCAAGGCTAAGCATGATAGGCCTACAGCCCAAGGTCCTCGAGGCTCGGTCCCTGGGGGAGCCTCCAAATCCTCCACCCAGTCGGGCCACCACGAGAAGGCTGCCGCTGGACACCCGCAGTCGATAGATAAAGGCAAAGTCAAGGTCGCGGACCCCGAGCTTGAGGTCCAATCCTGTGACAGGCCACTGGGGTCCATCCCTCCGAGAGGATCTCAACGACTCCCGGGGTTCAAGCCACCGGCTGAAACGAAGTTGGCGACACCGCGAAACCCCCTGGGGTTCATTTCAGTCAGTCGGAATTTCAAGAATTGCCACCGGAGATAGTTGCCCAGGCAATTAATGCCACTTTTCAGCCACAACCCACTGAAGGGGAGTGGACTTGCGTCGCCCCAAGAAAGGGTCGCGGGCTCTAAAATGTCAGGCGACCAGCTCAAGGCGGAAGACAAGGTTCTGGGGGCAGGTCACTACGTCCTGTAAAGCCACCCTCACCTTCTTTAGAGGAAGTCGCTCGCCTTAAAAAGCAAGAAAAAAATCGAAAGAAGAATCTGAAGAGAAGATTGAAAAAGCAGGCTGAGCAGGCGGCCGCTATGGAAGCCTCCAAAGAGCTTACCCCCTTGCAGAGGTTGCAAAAGCTCATAGACGAGCTAGAAGAATATGTGCCTCCTTGCCCTACCAGGGCGGTCACACTCGAGAAATATATTCCCTGGGAAAGGTTTGGGCAGAAAGCCCGACTCCTCGGCTGGCTCCGGGAGACCTTGCGTCGTCTTGAGGAGGGTGAAAATATTCCAATTCCGAAAGAGCTCTCGTTGTTCTACAAAGACGAGGAGCTCACCGTGGAGGCCCTTGAACGAGCACTGTAGCCTGCAGGAGCTGTCATGTAACATGGTGGCTATCCCGCCTCCCGACCATATAAATGTCTCCGTTGGGGAGGACAATGTCCCTGTGGCCACATACCAACGCCGATCGGCAAGGAATCGACGAGGCCATGGTCGAGGATGGGGTCGCGGGCGAGAAAACCCTTTAACCCTCGACCGAGTTATAATATTCAGAGGGGAGCAGCCGGGCCCCATCCCTACACCTCAAGTGCGGGGCATTCCCTTCATACATGAGTCTTCAGAGAGTGCAGGCCTTGATTCGGGGAGCTCGAAAACCAAGAGGCATCCCTTTCATAATTCATTCTTCCGATGAGGAAGAAACTCCAGTCAGCGCCCCGTCTTCAGCTCCAACCTGGGGGCAGGCGGGTCCTTCAACCAGTTCTCTGGCGAAAGAGAAGCCCCCTCCGGTCAGTCCGATCTGGACGAGTCTCAGTCTGCTGCGGAGGAGTCTCTGGCACCGCTTTTCCAAGAGGGAGCGGGCATGCAAGATGAAGGGGAGTGCCTTTTCAAGCGGGAGAAACCACATGGAGCCCCGAAGACTCTGGAGGAAATCATTCCCCCATTCGACAAGACCCGCGCTAGGGCGGACCGCAAAATCATTCAACACATGAAGCGGTTCCCAACTAATGTCACCATATGGGAGGCTATTGTTTGGAGCAAGGACTTGAGAGAGGCTCTCATAAAAGTCCTCCAGGACCCCGAGGCCTACGAGGCCCATGTAGCGGAACTGCAGGCCCAAGCATATGAAGCTCTTGCGGCCAATATTATTTTCTCCGACAAGGATTTGCTGCTGGCCTCTCCTTGTCATAATCGCCCCCTATACATGAAAGGGACGATCAACGACCATGAGGTGAACCGAATCTTGGTCGATGCAGGTGCGGCGGTGAATATTATGCCCCTGAAGACTTTGAAGTCTCTCTACTTGGCACCTTATTTGCAAAAAGTCAGCGTTGTCAAAATCTCGGGGTTCAACCAAGACTCTGAAGAAGCTCTCGGTCGGGTCGAGGTGAAACTGGTCATGGGTGACTTTGCCACTAAAGTGACGTTTTATATTATCAACGCCAACACGTCTTATAAGGTGTTGTTGGGAAGACCCTGGTTGCATGAAAATTGGGTCGTTCCTTCGACTCTGCACCAGTGCCTCAAGTATGCTAAAGGGGGAGAGCAACATACCGTCTTTGCGGACCAAGCTCCTTTCCACCCTAATGAATGTCACTTGGCAGATGCCTCCTTGTATTTCGGGGAGCCCACCATAACAACCCCCGACCGAGTCAAAGACAAGGGGAAGCAAAAGGTCGAGGCCGAGCCCAGGAGGGCCAACTCTTCACAGTCAATCGTGAGCTGTTAAAGCTTCACCAGTTGAGCCTCAAGCCTGGTTCCAAGCCCACCCTGCCGGAAAGGCGTAATGTGGACTTTGAAGCCAATCTCATTAGCCGAACCATCGACCAGAGTGTCCCTTTGCCTCCGAAATGCATTCAGCTCCCCTTTCTGAGGGAGGAGCACAGCATGGAGGAGTTGAAGACTTTTATAGTCTCTTATAGGCGCAAGGGTCGACGCAAGGATAGCAAACAGACCCGGCCGATTGTCTTCTACAAAGGAGACTTAGTCCCATCAGTTCCTCCCGAGGACGATTTTGGGTGGGGCACCCCTGCTGATAAGGCGCAAGAGCCGGTTCAAGAGATGGATTATATGCCAGACCAGCTTAAGCGCGTGTGCATGAAGCAAGGAATTCCTCAGTTCTAGAACCCTACACAGAAGGCATATTTTTCCCAACTCTGGAATCCCCCGCAAGTCAGGGGGCAACCGCCTTTCTCCCGCAAAGACACTCGGGGGTTGGGTTATGATCAGGAGCCAGATTTCGAAGTTCATTATGCAGTCAATGCCATAGGGCTCCTACCTCCCCCTTGCGAGGAAGCCCAGAAGGAGCCCATAACTGATGAGCTCCATCACGAGGCAGAGCATGCCCTGGCATCTCCTTTGTCGACGCCCGCTGGAGGGCGACAGGCAAATCCTGTGGCGTTCGAGGTTTACGAGGCCAGTACTCATGAAGATGAAGACTTCGTCGACCTCCGGCCGGCTCCCCCGGAACTAGAAGACGGTGGTCAGGCAACCGTTGACGAGCTGATTGAGATTAATCTCGGCAGCAGGACGACTACCGACCCACTTTTATAAGCGCCCTCCTCGGCGGGGAAGAAAGGCAGGCATACAGGTAACTCTTGGAAGAATTCAGAGATTGCTTCGCCTGGACATATAAAGAGATGCCGGGGCTTGATCCCTCGGTGGCTGAGCATGAACTGGCTATACTCCCAACAGCTAAGCCAGTCAAGCAAGTCTAAAGGCGTATGCGCCATGAGCTGGAACTCAAAGTCAACGCCGAAGTCGACAAGATGTTGGACGTGGACTTTATAGAGCCATGTATGTATCCTGTGTGGCTCGCCAACATAGTCCCGGTCAAGAAGAAGAACGGCCAAGTCCGGGTCTGCATCGACTTCCGAGATTTGAACAAAGCATGCCCGAAGGATGACTTCCCTGTCCCCATCATAGAGACAATGGTGGATGTAACTACTGGCCACGAAGCCTTGTCTTTTATGGACGGATCGTCAGGCTATAACCAGATCCGCATGTCCATCAAGGATAAAGATCATACGGCCTTCAGGTCCCCTAAGGGGATCTTCAATTATAAGAGGATGCCATTTGGCTTGAAGAATGCTGGCGTCACCTATCAAAGGGCAATGACCAAAATCTTCGAAGAGATGCTGCATGACATTGTCGAATGCTACGTCGACGACCTGGTCGTCAAGTCTAAGAGGCGAGACAGCCACCTAGCGGATCTACGTCGGGTCTTTGAGAGACTTCGGCAGTACCAGCTTAAGATGAACCCGATGAAGTGTGCCTTCGGCGTCTCCAGCGGCAAGTTCTTGGGCTTCATCGTCAGGTATCGAGGGATAGAGATAGATCCTGACAAAATCAAGGCCATCAGGGAACTACCCCCGCCTAAAAATATAACAGAGCTCAGGTCGCTTCAAGGAAGACTCGCCTATATTAGGCGATTCATCTCTAACCTCTCCGGGAGGTGCATGCCCTTTGGCAAACTAATGAAGAAAGGGGCACCCTTCGTATGGGATGAAAACTGTCAGAAGGCTCTCGAGCAGATCAAGGAGTATCTCTTGGCTCCACCGGTCCTTGGGGCGCCTATCAAAGGAAAGCCCCTCATTCTTTATATTGCTGCCATGGACGCTTCCCTCGGAGCACTCCTGGCCCAGATCAATGAAGAAGGCAAGGAGTAGCCTCTTTACTATCTCAGCCGGAAGTTGGTCGGCCCCGAGCATCGCTACTCGCCCATGGAGAAGATGTGTCTGGCCTTGATGTTCGCTGTTAAAAAGTTGAGACACTATCCTGTTGGCGCATCGAGTGGAGCTCATTTCAAAGTGGGACCCGCTCAAATTTCTCCTTAGCCAACTTGTCCTCTCTGGAAGGCTGGGAAAATGGGCACTCATCCTCATGGAATTTGACATCACCTTTGTCCCGCGCAAGGCAATTAAGGGGCAAGGGATGGCTGAGTTTCTCGCCGCACACCCAGTGCCGGACGACTCCCCTCTCAATATCGAGCTGCCAGATGAAGAAAGGTTGATGCAGCCGCTCGGCGAGGAAGGGTGCTATACAGATGCCCCATCCCAGACCGAACATGATGTGCTGTCCCTCAATTCTCCTTTATGGGAATTATATTTTGACGGGGCATCCAGAACCATTAAGAGACCCGGCGGCCTCACAGACTTTGTGTCAGGCGCTGGCATAGTCTTCGTGTCTCCTCAGGGAGGCATACTTCACAACTCCTGTGCCCTCATGAAGTCATTGACCAACAATGAGGCAGAATATGAGGCACTGATCATCGGGCTTCAGCTCGCGCTGGAGATGGGGATCAGATGTATCAAGGTATACGGGGATTCCCAACTCGTCATTCGTCAAGTGCTGGGCGACTATGACGTACGGAAAAAGGAGCTGATCCCCTACCATGAAGCCGTCATCAGGCTCAGAGAGAAGTTCTATCTATTTGAGATAGATCATGTGCCAAGAAGCAGTAACTCCCAGGCAGATGCTCTGGAAAAACTGGCAGCTGCCTTGAAGATCGCGCCAGAGGGGGAGCTGAATATAATCGTCGGGCACAGGAGGCTCATGCCAAGCGTGCTCGACGAAGAATCTGGCCTCACTGTGTACGAGGTCAACAATGTTCAAGAGGAGAATGCTCCCGAAGAAGAGGATTGGCACGAGCCGATTATACGAGTAAAGAATGGGTGGCTTCCCCCTGAGCGAGTCCAAAGGGTGCAACTGCTATGCAGGGCTACATCATATCAACTGGTCGATGGCGTTCTTTTCAGGCTTGTCCAGGAAAGGGACCATCCAGTCCTCTTGCGATGCCTCTCGCCCAAAGAAGCTAGAACCGTTATGCAGGAAGTTCATTCTGGCTTATGCGGAGCTCATCAAGCAGGAGCTAAGATGAAAACAAATATCAAGCTCATAGGATTCTATTGGCCCATCATGTATGAAGACTGCAACCAGTACGCTCGCACGTGTCACCAGTGCCAAGCATTCGGGCCGGTCCCTCGAAGGCCTCCTAACCCCCTGCACCCGACAGCGCCAACTTGGCCATTTGCGGAGTGGGGTATGGATATAGTAGGACCATTCCTCCCTCATCCTAAGGGCATAAGTTCATTTTGGCCGCCACGGACTACTTTTCCCGATGGGCTGAAGCTATCCCTCTACGAGAAGTCATTGGCGAAACAGTCGCCCGCTTCGTCAGATATCATATTATATATAGATTCAGCACCCCTAGTCGGATCATTTCTGACAATGGCACGCCCTTCAGGAACAAGACAGTGTATGCACTGGCTTCTAAATTTCATATTGATTGGAGGACATCTTCGGTTTATAACCCTCAGGCCAACGGATTGGCTGAGGCCTTCAACAAGACACTCTGTAAACTACTGGCCAAAATAATAAATGGCCGCAAACGAGATTGGGGAGAGAAGGTCCACGAAGCTCTTTGGGCCTATCGGACCATTTATAAAACCCCTACGGGGTGCTCCCCATTCTCCTTGGTTTACGGGGCTGAAGCAGTTGTCCCTGTAGAAATTGAACTGGCATCGTACCGGGTGGCGGTTCATGCTGGGCTACCGGGCCAAGATCAATCTGAGATTGAAAGGAGGCTTGAGGAATTATCCTGTCTGGAGGGTAAGAGACTCAGGCTTACAAACATTTACAAGTCTATCAAGCCCGTATGACGCGTGCCTATGACAAGCTAGTCAAGCACAGGGCGTTCAAGAAGGGTGACTTGGTCATGCTCAAGGAAAAAGAGGTCCTAGCGGGAAGATCCAGCGGCAAACTCCAGCCCAATTGGCGTGGACCCTACGTCATTCAGAAGGTCTATGAAGGAGGAGCCTATACGGTTGTCGACCACAAAGGAAACAACCCTTTTCCCTCCCCTCAACGGCAAACACATGAAGCTCTACCATGCGCCACCGCAAGAGCTTCTGCAGCAGTCCTCACAGGACATTATCTCTCCTCAGTGGAGGTTCAAAAAAAAAATGGGGTTAAAAATATTGATACCCCGGCGGACTTAGTCGACCTTCAAGGTTGGCTAAGGGCAAAAAGGTCATAGACTCGGCCGAGGCGGAAACCCGAAAGGGCGCCTCGGGTAAAAATGGATAACCCCTCGATGTGAAAACCCGTAAGGGCGCACCGGAAAAAGTTAAAGGGGGCCAGCCTCGGCGAAAACCCGAAAGGGCGGTGAGGCTGGTAATGTGAAAAAAAACTCCTTTGGCCACGTGTTCTTTGGGTGTCTTTGGGTCAGTGACCTCACCCTATGAGGGCAGACTGTAATATTCAGTCCTGCCCGGGCGTTACGACTGACGTACCGATATTATCATTCACTGTCCCACTGGGGCCACCAGCTTTTGGAACCTTATGGGCTTACTTGTACGCCCCATTTGGGCTCCCGAATCTAGCTCCTCTCACTTGTTCTTTTTAAAGTTGACCTATACGTCCTTTGGCATGGCAGCTTCACTCATATTTTCTGAGTCAAATCCACTCACTTTTGTCCCACCGAGATTGGTGTCAGTACGCTCTCTCGAGCTGCCAACCCCCTTTGCCTCTCAGCGTATTCTATCTTCTAGGGATTGGTCTCAGTATGCTCTCTCGGGCTACCAACCCACTTTGCCTCTCGGCACATTCTATCTTCTAGGGATTGGTCTCAGTATGTTCTCTCGGGCTGCCAACCCACCACACCTTTCGGCACATCCTATCTTCTAGGGATTGGTCTCAGTTTGCTCTCTCGGGCTGCCAATCTATCACGCCTTTCGGCTCGTTCCACCTTCTAGGGATGGGTCTTAGTCTACCCTCTCGGGCTGTCAACATACCACGCCTTTCGGCTCATTCTACCTTCTCTGGGTTGGCCTCAGTATGCCCTTTCAGGCTGCGACCCATCACCCGCCTCTTGGCTGTCAAATCCATTCTTACACTCTAAGGGTTGGCCTCAGTATGCCCTCGCGGGCTGCCAACCCATTTCACCTATCAGTTCCCAGGTTTAACTCACATGTCCCTGTCGGACTGTTAAACCTACTATAGTTGTCCCAACCGGGCTTGGCCTATGCATACCCTCCAGCCCATTCGGCCTATCGATTTTTGGATTTGACTAAACGCGTCCTATCAGGGCCGTTAAATCCACCCGCGTATCCCACCGGTGCGGCACACATGTCCTCTGGGAATGCCACACTCCCTCTGCCTTTTGGCACCATAGGTACTCAACACAAAAAAAAAAAACGGGGTTAAAAATACTGATACCCCAGCGGACTTGGTTGTTTCCATTAGGGGAGCAATCAAGGGCAAAAAGACTTTAACTCGGCTAAGGTGAAAACCCGAAAGGGCGTCTTAGGTAAAAATGGGTGTCCCTCAGTGTGAAAACCCGCAAGGGCGCACTAGAAAAAGTTAAAGGGGGCCAGTCCTGGCGAAAATTTGAAAGGGCGGTAGGGCTGGTAAAGTGAAAAAAAAAAACATACATGCAAGAGAAGGGAAGCTAAGTCAATGAGCTCTGTTCTCTATTTGTTTAACATCAAGCAGAAGAACCCCGAGACAAGCCCTCAGGGAAGCTGTACACGGTTGGGCTGAACAAATAGCCCTGTGAAAATAAAACTCAAGGTCAAATCAGAGGCCAGGCTCAGCTCGCAAGTCAGTAAGATGAGCCTCCCGCTGCAATATCACCTCCTGTAGCCCAGTGAGCTCACGCTGGAACCCCTCCACTTCAGCCCGTACGAGATCTCGGGCCTCCTCGGCCTCTCGTGCCCGCTGTAGAAGGGCCTCTACCTCTAGCGTCAGCTCATCTACCCGCTGAGAAGCCACTTGAAGGCGCCCCTGTACAGTCGCCACCTGTGCAGACATCTGCTCCTGCCGAGCAAAAAGCCTGGATAACTCCTCCTCCTCCTGCTGAATCATGGTCTGTATTCGCAGCTTCCTCGCCTCAGCAACATGACGACGGGCAAACTCAGCCCACAAGGTCTCTAGCCGGGGCATCCAGGTGGTTCGAGGGAATCCAAATGCATGGTATCCTCTCGTGCAAGTCGCCAGGTGGTCCCTCATAACCTCAACAGAGGGCAGGGGGTCTATCTACAGTAGAAGCTGAAGATTCTCAATAAGCTTCGCCTCTACAGTACAATCTCCAGGAGCCACCAGGAACTGTGGGCCCCCTGGCCAGTCTACTCCCAGGGCCGGAAAATCTGCTAGCGCTGGTAGAGCCTCCTCTCTGACACTTGGAGGTAGAGCATGGAGAAACGGCACATAAGCATCCGGACATAGTAAAGAAAAAAAACGGCAGGAAGAGGCTTCTTTCTTTTTTTTTGCCAAACCTGAAGTAGCCCTGGGGGTGACATGATCGCGGGAGGTGCGAACATCCTCCGTCCTCAGGGACGAATCACCTGCCCGGGTCGCAGGCATCCCTATCATTTGTGGAGCTGTATCTGAGCCCTCTGAGGCCTCCTAGACCTCTCTTCCTCCACTAGGGAAGACGGGGCTGTCGCGCCTGTGTCTACATAAAATGAGAAACATGGAGGTTATCAATATGACAGAATCACAAGAGGCCAAATGAAAAATTAGGGTTTAAACCCTAAACAATACCTAATGGCGACGGCTCAACGGCGTTTGCTCCCACTGCCTGATCAACACCCTCATCTAAGGGAGTCGGCGGCACCTCTCGAGGGAAATCACCTCCTGCCTGGAGTGATCAGTGGGCGAGGGCATCGAGACGTCAACAGCTGCAAAGGCAAGATTGTTGTCAGCGCTATAAGTCGAGCCAATCAGACAAGCAGCAAAATACATAAATGCAAAGTTGGCTAGATGCATACCCGGGGCATGTTCTCCATTTCCCCCCGTTAAATTACTACTGGGAGGCAACGAACCCGGAGTAAACTCGGGCGCACCCGTATGGTAAACCCCGAAAGTAGGGGGAGCTCCCCCAGAGACTCCAGCGGTAACCCCTGGGTCAATGTCGTAGGCGGGAAGCTCGAGACCAGTGTCAGAAGCAATTAGCTTGGCTAATTCAGTAGTAGAAGCGGCCAACCGGGCGACTGCGGGAGAATTGATATTGGAAGATGAGAAGGCAAAACTATCTGCCAACCATATGAAGTGGTCGAGGGATTCTTCGGCTACCTGAGATCGCTCCAGTGCCCACACCATCAGAGGAGCTTAATAAAGGTGTAGATGAGCCGCTACCAGAGGTCGTATCTGAGCTACTACTGTCCAAGGAGGCGGTGGAACCTCCTTTGCTCGATGACCTTAAGGTAGAAACATCGCCCTCGCGAGGCTGAAACTCGCCCTCTTCTGTATCTGAAGAGGCGGGCCGAATCCCATGATGACCTGCTCAAAAAGGGGCAAATAGTCAGTATAACTGTCGTCTTCAGTTGGCTTGATAAATAAACAAGAATTGTCATAAACTATGTCTACCTGAGGTTGGAGGAGGTGGAGCCTCTTCTATCTTTGGAGGTGCAAGAGGCGTATCAGTGGAAAAGAAGTTTTCCAGTGGTTGATCCAGGTCCCCCAAATTTAATTCAAAGTCGGAAGATATATCCACTCCCGGCGCGCCCGCTAGGGAGACATTCCCAAGGCCAGGCGAGAAATGCATCTGAGCCCTTACTTTAGGAGGAGCTATACACAAAATTACTCTGCAAATAAACAAAGATGTACAGGCAGAGATATAATCAAAATTTATAAACTTTGGATTCCCAACTCACTCGGGGGACCTCGCCGCTTGGGGGTACGGTGTCAACCCGAGGACGAGGCGAAGGCCGGGTGTCACCACCTGGATCGCCACTGAAGCGCCTCTTTATCGCGGTGTTAATGCCAGTAGCAACCGCGCCAGGAGATACCCCTTGTAAGGAGGGGCTATCATCAATGCCAATTGCTCCTGCAATCGAGATATGCTTACAAACAGTTAGTAGCCTCATAATGAAAATGGAGGGCAACAAAAAGGAAGGGACAAGAAAGCCATACCAGTCGCTCCCACGGGCATGTGAAGTCTTGTGACTAGCTGGCTGGAATCTATCCGGAGGGCTCGGGCGGCCCGCTCCACTGCATCCCTAAGGGCCTGAGGGGTAGAAGCTACCTCCAGCTCCGAAATGTGGTCTAACAGACCCGCGCAACCCACTGCATTGACCAGATGTGCCTTCCAAGTAGCAAAAGCTCCTCCAGTAAGTGCTTCCTCTGGAACCGGCTGAGACAACTGCGAATCGTGGCTCAATCCACAAGAAGCCCTCAGGTCCTCCCACTAAGAGTAAGGCAACGTGGAACCGGAAGCACCCTTACGGCGCGATCCTGAGGAAGAAGTCTCTCCACCTGACACTGGCTTCAAGGGTTTCAAGGCCCCGGTGTATTGGCTTCTGTCAATGGGCACTGACTGTCCCTGTTCCCTCCATCGGGCTTCAATGTCCCGAATCACCTGAGCTAGGCTGGAAAAATGGGATTTGATGAAGCCGGAATCCAGAGAAAGGGGAGACAAATCTTCCCTCCTGAGACGCCTCTCCTCTGCTGCTCTGATGCTGTCCGCCCGCTCTCTGAAGACGTTGCTGACTTTAAACCACCAGCGAGCATAATGCACATCGAAGTGGCCCATGCGCGCCTGTGTTGGGACGGGAAAGTCCTCTCCCACATTCCTGTATAGAAAATCCTGCCATGAAGCAGTAACCAGGTGCACATCTTTCTGTTTGTACTGTCTCGAAGCCAAAGGAAAATCTGCATTGGGCGGAATAGCCTGATCATACTCAAAATTGCAGGCAAACCTGTGTGGGTAATATGGTTCGAGGACCACTGTGCCAGAGCGGCGATAAATTAAAACACCGGGTCGTATGCAAACAACCCACTCACCCAAGGCGTGTGGAGAAACTATGCCCTCAGAGGACACCTTACAAACTGCAGACTCCCCCTGCCCCTCTACGAAAGGGCGATAGAAGCGAGAGCTATGATCAAACTCTAGGCTCTCACCCCGCTCAGTGTGAAGAAAAGAAAGTGCCCGCCTGGCGCTGGCAAGCTGCAGAACAGCATCCTGGTCCGGGTGACCAGCAAATGCGAATATAAGTGGCGCCCTGGTATTAGCAACTGGAGATCGTTGAGAAAGCTCTGGCAGCAGCAACCCAGCCCAAGCACTCAAGTAATGTGTGGGCAGCAAGATCTTCTTGTCTCTAGGGCTGGAATATGAGCTCAGCGCTCCTAAGGAATGATAAATATTGGCCAGAGTAGCCGGTGCAAGGGCTAACTGGCGTCCACAAGCTAATAAGCAAGCCGGATAAATCACTTCAGCTCTCAGGAGTTCTTCTTCACCGTGGGGGAAGACAAAAGTAGCCAACCAGTATGCAAGATACGCTGCTAAATAAGTTAGGGCAGGCAGTCTTCTGGAATTCCAACCTTGTTCAGGAGCCGGTAAATGACGAGGATTGGAGGCAAATTTTATAACAACTTCTTTGCATTGTTCTCACGTGGTGCCAAATGAGGGAAATTCCTCATAAAAGCAGTACGGGCCACTGTAGGAATACATCACCCAGGCATTAAATGTCACCCTGGGTGTTCTTGCGGTCTTCTCTTTGCCCACCAGGGCCAAATCTCTCCAAGTCTTCATAAGGTATCTGAAGCAATGAGGCAGAAGATATTGGCCCCCTCCATTCGAGGCAGCATACAAGTGGATGTCATCAAGGCACAGCTCTTCATAGGCCTGACCACTGATCGGCAAGCCCGAAATTCTGTGAAAAGCCCACAAGTCTAGGGAGGTCTCTCCCTCAGCAGTAACAAGGGTATTCCAGCGCCGGTTCCATCTTTCCACCAGTGCCTGGAGTAACCCCGTATGACATGGGTAGGAGTACAGGGCCGCAGTAACAGCATGACGGATACCTACCTTATCCAGAGTGGCACTGTGCACAGTCAATATCCCCCACAGCCACTCAGTGGCACCTCGGTGGGAAGAAACAACTGACCATCTCCCATACCAGCTGGGAGTCTTCAGTGAGAGAATCCCCTCTAACATGCAGGGGTGATCATATCCATCATGGGCAAAACTAGTCCTTGAAGGGGTCAGGTACATCCCGTCCACCACAATGTCGGCGGCATTGTGATGATCGGACAGATGCCACATGGCAGGAGAGGAAGGTCTCGCTCGCACTATAGAGCCACCCAGCTCCCTGAAGAACCCCAGACTTTTTGCATCGGGAAATTGAGGTCGCTGCACAAACCCCTCAGTAAGACTGGGGTACGAGAAGAAACAAGTGCCCTTCATGCTGTCCTTGCCTGCCAGGACTGCCCGTTCCACCCGTCGCCGCTCCTCGGGCAGCAAAGGGTCGTCACCGTCCATCCCCAATGAGACAAAGCTCTGAATGAAGGCAATGAGGTGTTGATCCAGCGGATGATGGGGTGGGTATCCCCCAGAGCGGTCATATTTGTAAAGTCTATCTCGACGACTGATCCGAGTAGCATCAACTTCACCCCCTTCGCGGGTGACATCCTCAGTTGGGCCTTCAGCGACCCAGGAGAAACCTCGATCAATCGTGTCAGAGCTGCCCAAAGCAATGCGACGAGGAGGCATAGGCCGGTCGGTCCTCCGTACATAATGATCGTTCGCCCCGACCACTCTAGACCCCCGCGCAGCGCCCTTGCTCCGGCTTTGACGGGCCATATTTGCGAAAACAAAGTGGCAGGAGAAACAACGTCACAAAAGAAGCGTGGTTCGCACAATGAAACCAACAATTAAATGCCGGAGTTACGTCCCAAATGTAAGTCCCTCAGCGGACACAGCACAAAGACGCGTATTAAAGCGCACGGGCCATCTGCCCCCGCCTCCGGCAGTCACGGATGTCCCGTGGGGGGCACTTGTTGCAACCGAAAATATCCCTACAATAACTGGGATGGAATACAAAAAAAAAAGAAGGAAAAAAAAACTCATTCCCAACCCAATGCGGATAGTTATTTCCGTGTGATGTGAGGTTGTGAGATCGGCGTAGCGCCGTTCCATGGAGAATATCCACTTTATTAGGGCTCCATAGCCCGATTATTGGTTCAGCCCAATACGCTTTGTAGCAAGGGAGTGAGGACAACCCAGAATAAATCCATGGAGACCGTTAGGGTCATATGATTTTGGGTTCTAACACACACAAAAATAAATCTTGCGGCAAGGAAAGGAAAAAATGTGCTATGCACACCTTTTCCGCAGTCCCAACGGCGCGTACCGCGTCTCTCGGGATCGAAGAAGGCTCTCTCCCTCGACGGGCGACGCAAGGAAGACAACGAACGAGCGCGGAGAAGCTCCTCTCCCTTCCATGTGGCTGCAGCGGAGTTCGAGGCGATAAAAAATCCGTTTTGCAGGTTTATAAGAAGAGGGCTGACCCACCCGGGGTGGAGGGACCCACCCGGGGCCATCCTCCCCCGGGCGGGCTCCCCCGCGGCCGCACAGGCCTGCATGGGCCGGGGGGGACCCGCTTGAGGTCGGCCCACGCCGGACAGACCTGCCCGGGGTGGCTCCACCCCGGGCGGGACCCCCGGACCCCTGGCAGGTCCGCGCGGACCTGCCCAAGGCGGGGCAGTCCCGGGCCGGTCCCGGGTCTGCGTATGCCCATCAGAAAAAAAAAAGAGAAAAAAGGGACATGCCCGGGGTGGCTTAGACCCGCTCGGGTTCGGTCCATCCCGGGCCGGTCCCTCACTTCCTATAAATACCCCTACGGGGCTCACTTGAAGGGGACTTTTTTTTGGGGGGGAGAGAGTGAAAGACTTGGAGAGAAAAAGAAGCTCTTGTTCGTGGTCTTGGCTTGTTTGGGGTATGTAACACCCCGGGTCTTGTATTTATGCCCTTGCGTGGGCTTTATGTTTGTACCCCTACGTGGGTTTTATATTTATGCCCCTATGTGGGTTTGGTTATTAACCCTCTACGGGGGAATTTGTACTTACGTTCCTATGCGGACCTTGTAATGACGACCCTTCGGGCCTTGTTCTTCTTATGTCTCTCGAGTAATATGGGAAATTTAAGTAGTCATGGAAATGTGAAATGACTATAATGCCCCTCTCGAGGATATTAGAATTGAACATATGCCCGTCTGAGAGCGGTGACGCTGTGTACAGTTGACAACTCGTCGACAATGTTTGTAATGAAATTTATGAAAGCTTGCAAGGGTTTGTGATGTTGCCTCCGACGCGTGCTAGCTAAGAAATTTGCAAATAAACCCTCGCATGAGGGAAATTGCATATATATCCTTTCCTTAGGAGTGAAAGGTGTGTATGGCCTTTAAGGACTTCACAGTCCCTCCACACTTGGGAAATGCATACAATTTATCCTTCGGTCCCAGCGCCTCTCATAAAGCTTTCATGTGGGTGACTGTACCAAATTACAAAAATGCCCTTCCGACCGGGATATATCTTAATAATCCCCGAGGGCCCTTGAAAACAGCCTCTAAGCCTACCGAAGGCAACCAAAGCCAATCCTCATCCGACAGTCACCCCAAATTGTAATAAAGCCCCCATCGAGGTAAAATTACCACAATACCCTTGGGTTTTATTATTACCAAAATATCTCTGGTGTCCAGATAACCAACAGAGCTCCAGAGGGCACTTCTGAGCTTCCCAAGCTCACTGTTACCTCCAGATACAACAGGGTGTCGCCCAGTTCAGCCTGGTCCTAGCTAAGCCCTATCCCTCACGTTTTGTGGCCACCCATTGGGAGTTAAAAGTATGTTGCAAGTTACCTATGCTGATGTGTTCTTGATTAGAACCTTGGAAAGACATTCTAGGCCTTACCGTTGACAATTAAACAAGGGTGTTCGGACGTGATGCCGATGTAAATCAACACTGATCGCGGTCAGTGGGGAAAGATCAGCACTCGAACCCTCATCGTCTGATACGATGCGCACCCCATGAAATGGGTACGGCACTGGCCACTCATGTAGGCCTTACATGTGCACCCCTGTCTTCCCAGAGAGGGTCCATTACATGATCAGAGGAACCCCTAAACCCGGAACAAAAACATAAGACTTCTCGCAAAGTCGCCCGGGTATAGAGAACAGGGGACGTCAACCTCGTCTTAAAACAGAAAACTAACAAGGGATATGCAGAAGGGAGGGACTGCAGTTCTTGACAGACAGTAGCTAGTAAGAGATATACTCAAAAGGGAGGGGGATTTGAAAATGGATTGCCATTTTCCAATTTAGAAAAAAATCAACAAAAATGATGCCCATTTTCTAAAATACGCTAACAACCTGATAAAAAAGAAGAAGAAAAAGCACTTATCTGAAATGCTTGACATGTCGATTGGGGCAGATTGGTGGTGTCAGGTTGCTTGGTGGTGACTGCATGGTAGTTCCCGGTGGTCGTAACATTGCGGTGGGTGGAAGTGGAGGGAAGTGATGAGTTTCAAAATCCTCGGACCTAAATGAGCTGAAAGCAATGGGGAGGAGTTCGAAGCCCTACACAAACTGGCTGGTCCAAGTGCATGATATTTGTGTGATTCCCATGGTCCAAGTGGTCGTAACATTGCGGGGGGTGGAAGTGATGAGTTTCAAAATCCTCGGACCTAAATGAGCTGAAAGCAATGGGGAGGGGTTCGAAGCCCTACACAAACTGGCTGGTCCAAGTGCATGATATTTGTGTGATTCCCATGGATTGTGCGTATTATTGGCTGGGTGTCTCAGGCATTCCAATTCTTGGCAAGCTAGAGAGAAAAGAATCTCGAGATTCTTGTGTGATTGCGAGGATCTTTTTGACAGTGGTCAATTAGTCACTGCAGTTGCTTCTTTGGATGATAGGGAAATGAAATGCTGAAGGAAGTGGATTCTAAAAGCAAGTCCCATATATGCAGGAGATTTTAATGTAGGCAAGGTATAGAGATTATTTTCAATAATTATCTAAAGTTTGAGGGCCTTTTAATAGTCAATCCAAAATTTAGATTGGCCATAGCCACTGTACAAAGTCTTCCAAATGCAATTAATTATATGAAGAAATGTGCAATTTTTTTGATATAGGCGGCTTTCTATTTTTCTCTAGCTATTTGCTGCTTGTTCCTGAATGTGATTTTTTTGTATCAGCATTTGGAGTCAAATGATCATATGTTTGATGTATACATGCAAGGTTCTTAATGAATGCTTTAATGGTACAATTGAACATTATTACTTGGGAAACTAGACAAGAAAAGTCTTAATATCCCATGTGAATCTCTTTGTAAGATTGAAAGGGTATCTATTTAGTACATTACATCTGCTAACTGGCTACTATAAGCTTCTTAGGGCTTAGAAAATGTTTTCTGGATTGTGACAGAGTTAGCGAAACGGACAAAAGAAGCCTTTTTTTCTGAGATAAGGAAGCCAACGGCAGGGGTGAGTGACAACTATTCTTCCTTCAACCCTAACGATGTGTGAAGTTGTGGAATTTATGTGCACTGATTTTGTCATATTTGTACTTCTGGCATATTAGAGAAGCGGCGGGTTCAGTGATTGTTATGCATTAGAATTGTAACTGAAGATGCTATCTCCCTATTTTTGTTCATATTGAGCTTCAGAATTTCATTGTTACTGCATTCAACATCTAGTCCTTTGCATCACTTAAATTTGGTTTTTCTATTTTTATTCTTGTTCTTGCACTATATGAATTATGTGGGTACCCTGTTATAGCATATACTTGAACTCTTTTAAAGATGTGTAATTGATAAGAATGCTTTCCAGTCCATTATCATATCATCTGCAGCTTTGGATACATTTAAGAAAACATTCCCATCGAAAGCTGAGGAACACAATTGACTATGGTGACTAGTCTTGTTTGGGCCATAGTGACCACCTTCCATTTTTCTTAGAAAATTTCAAAAGCATTTCTGAAGGTCTAACCTAATTATGGATTCTAGTTATGCTATAATCCTTGTTCTGACTTCTTGAAATGAATAATGTTGGTACAGCTGCTATTTTTAATGCAGTCCCCTTTTCTCTTGCCTGCTTTCTCTGTTGCTCATTCATAACTGCAGACAAAGTTTAGCCTTTGCCTTGTAGTTCGTCACTTTAGTTCTGACATGGACTATACTCCAAAATAAAATGGTTCCAAAGCCAAGGTGTGTAATACCATCTTTATACAATTACCAGACTAAGGTAGAGAATGTCTTTTGAGTTTTCGTGTGTGTGTGTGTTACATTTATATATGCAAATATATGTAATATATATAATGTAACTATGGCTTGACGGGCGAAGGGGGCAGGGGAATATGACATGTACCACCAATTTATGGCTTTTAAAAGAGAGAATACTTTAAAATTTAAACATATTGTCTCATTAAGCATGCAGGACAAATGCCACAGCATATGACAAAACAAACATTTAGAGTCAATTGACCTTCCCAGTTCAATTCCATGAATCTTGTCCCAGATTTCTGATTCTATCCCACATTTTCATGAGCACTAATAATACACATACCATTAGAAAGTGAGGTCCAAGACCTCCATTGGGCAGTTGGCCTTGACTCTGCTTGATGAAGGGGGATCCCAGATTCAACGCCCAATGAAGCCTAATGGAGGATGTGGCTAATGTGCGGCTCTGCTACCAGAGTGTTTACCCAGTCCAGCAAGCTAGTTTTTTTGTCATCAAAAAAGGCCTGTGAAACACTTCAAATACCAAAGGCAATGCACATGGAATTAAAAAGATAAAATACGGCAAAAAACACACCTGATTGGTAGCAAGCGAATACACATAAAGCATAGTTAAACTGTAGACAATAATTAGAGTATAAATGAAGCACAATTGAACCATTAACCATGCACCATGTGACGCATGACATCATCATCATCAGAGCCTTATCCCAATTATTTGGGGTCAGCCACATGAATCATGTTCCGCCAAAGATTTCTATCAAGTGCTATATTCACATCCCAATTATGGCATGTGATCTTGAATTCTTCAAGACAGTACAACAGCCTGGGGGATACAACAGTGTGTAATATTGTATAGAAAATAAGCAGGCAGCAACAGCATCCACAATTTGAAAGAAGCATATAATTTACCTGGCAAATCGCTGAAGCTATGCGAAGTAGGTAGCATTCAAGCCACATGTAGCAAAAACATGTAGCTACAATCTGCAGGTTTGCTAGGTGTCGATTGTCCTCATATCATCTGAAATTCCTGCTTCTGGACTTCCTGGGCTCCACCAAGTTAGGCTTTCCATTGTCATCCTTGAGAAGATTTTGTAACTCCCTATTGCCAAATTTGTTCCTTTTATCTTTTTTTTAGTTTTTAAAAAGTTGCCATAATTTTCTGTTTGCACAATCTCACTACCACTTCATGAAGTCTGTTGATTTTGGTTTTTCTTCTTTAATTCCTGAACATATTTTGAATTTAATTATGATGCAAATATGCTTGTTTACTTGTTCCTTTAATTTGGGTATTAACATAGGATTAGATCAGCCACTTAAAAAGGAGCATAATATTAGATCTTTTTTGTACCCTTTAGGATCATTCTAACTAATTAGCATTGTCTGTAGCTTCCCTCATCCACAGGTAACAATAATGATGAACCTGGGTGGGCTCCTTTACGGGACAGTTATCTGCTTACAAGTTCCAAATTAAAAGATTGGGATAAGATGGAGGTAAGAGTTCATCCTTTTTCCATATTGTTGTTTATATTTACCTGCTATGGCTCCCTATCAGGTCAGCATGCTGATTACTTGGGGACATTTCTGCAATATATTTAGAATCCTTCAACTTTGGCTGGACCAGGCATGGTGCATTCGGAGAGTTCCTCTGATGAGGAATAGTTAAAGGCTAAGGTAAAAATTGGCTACTTTGTATCAGTGTGGGAGTTATACGAGTATCTTAACAATGTCTTTTGTTTTTGCGTGCACGTCTGTCATTGGAATAGGTTGATCATCTTTGAGCTGTTTCGAGCTGCCTTTGTTTACACTTTATTCTGCCTTCACTAGTGATCCAGGCTTTGGGTTGGCTGTTTCACTCTATATCTATAATTTTTATGATATTCCTGAATCAGAAAAAGAAGTTAATGTAATGTGTAGGAGCGATACATGCATTCTTGATTTTTTTTTGCTTTTGATAATCCTGATATGATTTTTTTTTAAGATTTGGTTAGGCTTCTTTCCTTGTCAGCTTCTCCCTTAACCAGAGGCCTTGAAATCAAGGTCCTTGAGTGTGGGCTTAGTGTTTAAGTTGCCTGTTTGATTTACTTGTATTTAAGTTTCTTACTATTTAAAATTAATAACTACTTGAACTTCTTCCGCCTTTAGTAAGCTATTTCTCATATCTTCTTGTTTCCCATGATATTTCTTGATTGATCTTTCCATGATCCCTTCCCTCGTCACACTTCCTACCTTTCTCCATCCTCTTCTCCAATCAAGTTTGAGCAAGGTGGCAATTGTCAAGTTTCAAATTTTTAGGAAGGTATTTTGAGGTTAGGCCTTCATATTACATCTATACTTAGTGATTGGAGCAATGAAGATATTGTGGCAAGAGCTGCTATTTTGAGGTTAGGTCTTCATATTGAAGTAGGGTAGTTCCAGATATTATGGAGCGCTAACATAGGGAATGAAGTCCACTCCAAGAAGAGCAAGTGCAAGGGAGAGTTTCAGGGTATGTTGAAGAAAAATGGTGCCCATGAAGCTCAGTCTTGAAGATCTATTAAGGGTTCACAATTTTTGAAATGATGTTGTTGCTGGCAGATTTTAGGGAAAATTACTGACAAAGGCAAAAAAAACTCCCAAAATATCTAATAGGTGCATTCTGAGCTTAAAATATCTAAAAAAGGCAGTCCTGAACTTCATATCTGTTAGAGGCAAACTACCAATAATGTCCTCAGCTGTTTCACAAATAGATTTTTTAAAAAAATCTAAATTGATATTCTAGGAAGTTTACATCCATCAACACCAAATATCTAAAAGGTGATATGACTTACTATCACATCCCGAATTTCACAAAAGAAAATTACCATGAGCCCCTTGCCTACTTGACTAAATAGTAGAGCATGGTTGGGGGTGACACATCCACCCTATGTTTCATGGGCTATCTGGAAGATGAGTCCTGTTTCGACATCTGTTGGCAGTTGGCAGTTGAACATGCG
This sequence comes from Amorphophallus konjac, assembly GCA_022559845.1. Taxonomy (NCBI): domain Eukaryota; kingdom Viridiplantae; phylum Streptophyta; class Magnoliopsida; order Alismatales; family Araceae; genus Amorphophallus; species Amorphophallus konjac. The sequence goes on from CM040118.1 coordinate 30,525,705, forward strand.
TATATTTTTCAGACACATTCTTGTGACTAGCTGTGCCCTTGTGAATACAGATAATCTGTCATCTTGATACCATATGAATCTGGATCAGTCCTAATTAATGTGCAAATTCTCATTCAGAGAGATGTCAAAGCATTCATTCTGATGAAGGACAAAAAGTGTAGGTAGGATAAATGCTAAAAGCTTTCTTTGATGTAAGTTGGAAGTTGGGGTTTGTATGAGAAAAGAAGTTGAAAGTTGGAGTTCATGTGAGAAAACAATTACTAGTTAAACATATATAGACAAACCCTTGGGTGACAAATCTTAAGCATCGCTGAACGTGACATCTTGTGGCTGTGCCCATCATGGGGAAATACATGTACCACATGGATAGGCCATCCTCCGACAGCGCAGATTTGAAATTATAACGGTCAAATGCATATCCTTTTCTAGTTTGAACTGGCAGTGGATTTTGACTGAGAGCAGTGATCTAGCCTCTTTAAGATGTCAAGCAAATTGTCCTAGCCTCGAAGTTCAGATTATTTCTTAGTATTTTGTGAAAGTGAATACTAATATCAATGCTTACTCCTGGTTTGTGTTTACTAGTGTTTTCGTGTTCATGGAAAATTAATCTTCAACTTCTTGTAGGATTTAGATTTTCATGGATGATTAGGTGTCCTTGGCCAACATTAAGATTTTGTGCAACGATGTAATTGGTTGTGCGCTTCTCTTTTTGTAGTGCTTATCTGAGAATTCAGAATTGCAAATTTTCACCATGGCAGCACTGGGGTTACATTGCTAGAGCAGGGATCTCTGGAGCCTATCCAAGTAAAGAAGTGTATGTTTTATCGGAAAATTGGTTATTAGCAATCTAATACCTTGGTGCAGGATTTGAGATTTGCAGGTTCTTCCCATGTACTCTGAAGTGGCTTCACAATTCTTAATGCCGCCTTGCACACTCCCCTCTCTCAAGTATGTTGGATGTTGTGGCCAAAAGTGTAGGTTCCTTCGAGATTAGTGAATCCTCGACCATAGGGTTGCCCTTGTTGTGAAAAATCTTTTCTCTTGATTAGAAAATTTGAGTTGTGATAAAATTATGGCGTTGCTCATTTTTTAGGGCAACAGAATTCATTCGCTCTTAATTTCTAGGTTGGCGAGAGAGGTCCTCCCCTTCCTGCTTGCTGAATGTAGTTTCTTGGTTTTCCCGGAACTGGTAATGTTTAACGGTTGTCTCTGTTGCTGCTGTTGCCATCTCTTTTCAGGATGAAGCACTGTACTGTGACCTCCGTCCAGGGCATGGGAAGGCCTAACCTGTTATGGTCGTTTCCCCTCCGTCCAGGGCATGGGGTGTGTCCGGGCTGGAGATTTATTAGGTGACCGGTGTTCTCTTCCGTCCATTTAAAAGCCTCGTCCGGTCAACGAGGCTTAGCTTAGTTGGCACCTCACCTCCCTATCATTAGGAAGACCATGAGATCAAATCTTTTTTCATTTGACATACTCGACGCTTTAGTGAAGGGGTATCCGTTCATGGGTAGGAGTATTTTCACGTCACTTTAAGAGCAAAACACAAAGCATATCTCATTGATAATAAAAAATTATACACCTTAAAAATGTTGGAAAAGTCAATGAATCTACATGTATATCCGAGGGTTTTGTCCTTAGCTCCCAAAATGGTGTCGTCAAACAATCTATCATATCCTAGCTTGGTTTCAAAAAACAAACTATCTTACCAAGCCTTAAATGTTTGATAATGGCTGTATGCCCATAGTTCATTTAAAAATCATCACATTTTCTCTTCTCAACTCATCCAAAGAGGTGAATATCATTGGGCATTGCTCTCTCTCTCAAAACAAAAAATTAAAGATTTTTTACATAAATATCTTTGTAAATATCGGTTATGTCAAATATATCCATCATTTGATCATATTATTAACAATATCCTTCATTTAGCTCTAAATATTACAATTATACCCTTATTGTTTGATGTTGTCAATGAGAGGCGGATATTTCGAATAATATGCCCATGTCACAGTTAAATCTAGTGAAATATCTAAAATGTCTCCAATGAGAGAGAGGAAGTGTGTGTGTTGCTCTATGCCGCCCTCCTGCTCCCCTTCTCCCCCCACCTCACCACCCTCCATGCTGCCCCTCCCCCCATCACACCATTGGCCACCCTCCCCCTCACCCCCCTGCTTCCTCTCCCCCCATTGCATCACTGACCACCCTCCTTGCATCCTCTCCCTCCCCCCATCACACCGCCGTCACCCCCTCCCTACTTCTCCTCCCCCCACTGCACTGTTTGCACCTCCTCTCCCTCACCCCCCACCTCCCTGCTTCCCCTCCCCCCACCGCACTGTATGCACCCCCTCACCCCCACCTCCCTGCTTCCCCTTCCCCCACTGCACTACTAGCCACCCTCCCTACTTCCCCTCCCCCCCCTAGCATCGTCAACACCCCCTCCCCCTCACCCCCTACCTCCCTGCTTCTCCTTCCCCCACGGCATCGCTGGTCACCCTCCCTGCTTCCCCTCCCCCCACCGCATCGTCGGCACCCCCTCCCCCTCTCCCCCCACCTCATCGCCCTCCCTACTTCCCCTCCCTCCACTGCACCGCCAACCATCGACTCTCCCCACTGCATTGTCGACACCCCCTCTCCCCCCACCTCATAGCTGTCCCCCTCTCCCCCCCACCTTGAAGTAGGCGGCGTTGCTCCCCCCTATCTTAGGTTGAGAGAGAGAGAGAGGTAACCCTCTCCCCCCACCTTGAAGCCGGCGACATTGCTCCCCCCTACCTTAGGATTTTCAGAGAGAGGGAGAGAATCTAAGGGTAAGTTAATAATTTCACCACTTAACTCATATTTAACTCAAGTTAAATTAATGACGGTTACGGTAGGGGTATAACTATAACATTTAAGGTTAAGTGGAGGATATTATTGATAATATATTCAAATGAGGGATATATTTGGCATAATTGATATTTAGGGGTATTTATGTAAAAAAACCTAAAAATTAATCAAAGGAGACAATGTCTAGAAGAGCATATTATAGATGAATAAAAGAAATAGATTTTATACTTTTTAGTGCCAAGATATGACAAAGGGGCCTCATATGTTTTAGAGGGACTAGTGACACAAGTTTATATTTTTAGCTAAAAGGACCTCTTGAATGAAGAATTTATTATACCGTACGATTGAAGTACAAAGGTCAACTGGAATCGATGTTGCCCATGTCAAATAAAAGAAGAAAAGAAAATGACAGAGATGATAGCGGAACGATATAATTTTACACTCGCACACGTGTACAATGCTCAACGGGAATCTATGTCACCTATGTCAAATAAAAAAAGAAAAGAAAGAAAAGAAAATGGTAGGGGGAGAGAGAGAGAGAGAGAATTTTCTATTAGGGATTTTTAATTTTAAACCTTTAAAATCTTTTAAAATTAGAAAAAATCTTATAATTCACTTATTTAGTTAAGAACTCTCAGATTCTTCTATGTCACGTAAAAAACCTCTTCCATGAATTTTCTCTCAAATATTTAACTTAAAAATAGTTAAACTTAACCCGATGTGATGAAATGACTCCTCCAATAGCGTCTCCATTTGGCTCAATCGATCGAGCTTCAATGGGCTTAGGCCGATAAGACTATTCCCATGCAGGTTCAGGTAGGATAAACTCGAGAGCACCGCCAACCCGACGAGAATGGCGTCAGGGAGACTGTTGTTCGGCATGTTCAAGATTTGCAGTGCCGAAAACACTCCCACCCCACCCCACCCCCCTCACCGACCCTAGTCTGATGACATCGACCTCACTGATGGTCTCTTCCAACACCCCAAACTTGCCCAAGTACTCCAGCCACCTTGAGCACTTCACCTTCAGGTTTTAGAACCGAGCGCAAAACTATGTGAGGGCCTCGGTGGCTGGGTGCAGGCCACACCCCATGCGCAGGGATGCCTTCTGCCCCCCTCCACCGAGTGCAACCGCTTGCAAATGAGGGATGTCTGTGGTGTCATCGATCCGCTAGAGAATCTCCGAAAGCAGTGGCTTGGGGACCTCCTCCATCGAGCATAGCCGCAATATCTCGAGCTCCTGCGATATCAAAGACGAGAAAGCATTAGAAAAAAATAATACTAGAAATATGCACCCACCCACCACATGATTGATCGAATGACAGATATGAAGTGAAAATGAGTACTTTCTTCCCCATTTGGCTGGAAAGACAACAAACTCAGAAAACCAGAGGAAGGCAGCCATCGCATATTTAGCAGGAGGCTAGTTTTGTGAATTTGGAAGCAGGTAAACCTAAATTATGCAGATGGAGCAAAGAATTAGGGAAAGTTTGGCAAATCAGGGCGCCCAAATGATACCTAGGAGCAGCAAGAGGGGACAAGTGGATGCTGCATCAACAACCACCGGCGCCTTGGGATCCTGACCAGTAGCAATGCGCGGGTTTACTTCGCTCATTGCATATTCGGGCATACTCCACTCTCTGGCATGCTATCCCGAACAAAGTCGAGTAGCAAAACAGTATTGGAACCTGGAAGGCAGGTGGTGGGCACCCATAGAGGTGATGACAACCAAAGTTTCAGGATTTCCAGCGGCATCACAGCTAATCTCTACTCCTCTCCAGGGTTTGCAACCATTCTCTAGGTGGTCTTGCATCACAGTAGTTCCCAAGTCTCCCATTCGTGCAACATTCCCTGGCCGGTCTACTTCCCAAGCTGAATCAAGTCATCGTCTTTGTCGACGACGACATGCTATGAGTTGTGACGACCCACCACCAAGACCAACCAGAGAGAGAGAGAGAGAGAGAGAGAGAGGAACGTTCTCAAAAATGGGATGATAGATTCTATTTTTTGAACGGCGGTTAACCCCGAGAAATTTTTACGAAGAGGTTGAAGAATTTGAGAGTTTTTAATTAAATAGATAGAATATGAGAGTTTTTTCTTAATATCAATATTTTTAGGGGTTAAAAATTAAAAATCTCTTTCTATTATCAAAATTATAAGGTGTTTGGAAGTAATTTTTTTCTTAAGATTATTTCTATTTTAAAAATATTTTATTATGATTTTTGTCATAATTTTAACTTTTGACATGTTTAATAAAATCTAGATAATATTTAAGAGAGTTTGGAGTTTCCTCGTTAAGAGGTGGTTGAAGAGAGACAGATAAGTGGTAATGGTGTGTGTGTGAGAGAGAGAGGTGATTATGGGAGGGAGAGAAAGAGGAGTGACGTGAGAGTGTGAGAGAGAAAGAGGTGATTACGAGAGAGATAATTCTTTTGAAAAAAATAAAAAATAATTATTTTTTATTTGAGAAATTTAAGGAAGAGTTAATTTCCTCTCTAAAAATTAGGAGAGATACTCTGAACATGATTTAATTCATATTCTTCTCTCAAAATAAATTTTTTGAACGAGAAAATATCTAAGAAAACGTAACCAAACATCGATCCTATGGGACCGTCGAAAAAAAAACGAAACTAAACACCTCATAAGACCGCAGATCATTCTGAATCCAAATCATAAAGCCCCTGGAACCCCCGGAGGAAATCCTATATATGCACGTGGACTTTCTGCCAGTGCAGGAAAATGTCGAGATGCCATCACGATGCTGGCCGTCTTGCCAGTGGTCCAACACCGATTAGATGGTATGATGATTAAATTATTAAAAAAAATTCCTTATTTATTACTTTATGTCTTTCCATCTAATTAAGTCAGGTCTTAAGCCTTAATTTATGAATTTGGGATATCAAAGGTGCATATTAGTACATGACTTTCGTTCTGATTTGCTTTAACCATGCACCAAGTGTCCACTTGTGTGATCGTGAAAAGATAGGTAATAGAACTTGTTACCCGAAACAATAAATCGTCTCTCTCTCTCTCGTCACAGCCGTTGATACAACCCAGCTACCTCACGGTAATTAACAATTGTGGGATCTGATCTTATGGTTGAAGGAAATCAAAGAAACAAATAAATAAAAAATAATAATACTCTCGTAGAGATCGATTTTATCAAATATACTCTTCATCTAAATATATTATCATGAATATTTCCAAAATATGAATAATGCCACGATTATCATGTCCTCGCCGTAACACCCGTGTATTTAACTCGTGAGTTAAAGAGTAAGATTTTTATATATGTACCTTTGTAAAGTGTGGTTTTGTCAAATATATCTTAATTCTAACGACCGCAGGTGACATATTTCACGGAATATTCTTCTCCCGTCGACGACAGTAAAATAAAGAGTATAACCGTAACATTTCTGTCTAAACGAAAGATATTCACGATAATATACTCGGATGAAGAGTATATTTGACAAAAATTAAATTTTATGAGAGTACATATGTAAAAATCTCACAAAAAAATCTCCCATGCCGCACACCTACGACGGGGACGTGCTTGAAATTGAGGCGTGTCAAGGGTGACCACAGCCGTTGGATCAAGATCCAGTGGTAGTGATTATGCTTGCACTTGCAAGAGTGTGCGTGGCTCAAACTCGATCGCGCTGTACGGGGGAACCCTAGGCCTGTGTGGGTGTGGGCATGGGCCGGTCACTTTTATTTTTTATTTTAAAAAAAAAATAGAAACCATTGCATTGAGATCCAATCAAATGCTATGAAGATATGGTATAAGCAACACTATATATGGTGGTTGTCTCGCTTTTCACAACTCACCTCAGTCACCAAACTTAAGTTAGTTTGTTTTCTCAATCTTTAATTTGGTTCTTAAATCAGACAATAGAAACCTAGTGTGACTTGTGATTGGTCCACTTGGCATATATGACAGGAAAACTGTATGTACCGAAGAACGATGTGATCGTTGCCAGTGGCTTGCACATCAAGAGCATGCACGGGCCTTGCAAGTCTCGTGGCCCACTGGATGAGCAGCAGGAAGGCTCATCTCGTAGGTATAAAATTGTAATGACCAGCCCATCTCCTACATTTAATGCCCAGTATCCATTAGGATACTGTTGTAGGAAATGCATACAGTTTATGATGGCATTAAATACTTAATATCTGTTACAGACACACGTAGTACTAAAGTACAATAATACATATACATATATACTCTACCACGTGTTCTTCAAGTATGTTGTATAAAAATACATTCCATGTCTTTTCATATTTAAATTCCCACTTTATCTCACGTGATATTCAAAAGTCTGTTCGGAGAGTTTTGTTTAGTAATATGCATGCTATACAATGAAGGGAAGATAGAGATTTCAACATGAAGAAAGAAATGAATACTAGCAAGCTGCAACTCAACTCAAAGATCTTATCTTACCCAGAAGAACAAGGAACAAAGTTCAAGGTAGAAGTTGACATGGACTCAACGATCAGAAGATCAAGATCCAGAGTCACAGCAAATCTCCAAACTGAGCACCTGATATCCAACCGTTGGACGACTTTGTGTCTAACGGATACATCATCTTCATCCTATAAATAAGATGAAGATTGTGGCAAGCAAGATACATGCAGAGCAAGAAACGAGAATACACATAGTTGAGTACGCTCTCAAAGTGTCTTCCTGCATTCGAGTGATCTCTACGTCAAGCTTACAGTGCATCCACGACAATAAGAGCTTCACCACGTTCAAAGCTTATCTTTGAAGTTCTTCACTTATAGGAAGCATTTTGAGAGGAGATATTGTGTTATAACGATATTCTTGTTCCCCTCATCTTACTTCTTTCTACGTACTCTACTTATTTGTTTCTCTTTGGTTTGTATCACTGTCGGAAGGACAATGGATGTGAAGAGCATTCGTTGCTCAGTGTTACCAGCACCGCCAATGACTGGTTGTTCGGTCTGCTGATACTCGTGAAATCAGCTGGGTGACTAGTCTATGGAAGACTAATTGGTGCGAAATCACCAGAAAATTAAGTCATAGGGGAAGTGGTTGTTAGTTTTTGAGACCTGACCAAAATCAGGAAGGGAGTTGGCCCTTGAGAATCAGCTGGTCTAATTTTGGTTAGAAGGTTAGTAGAATACTCTGGGCGAGTTGCAGGGAAGTTGGACGTAGTGAAGTAGAAGGCTGATTGAACTAGTACGAATCTCTTGTCCCATGTGATTTGATTGCTTACTCCTACTTTTATTTTTCACTGCGTACATATTTAAGTTGTGATAAAAGTTTTATATACTATCATATCTGCAGACACACTTATTCACCCCTCTCTAGGGTGTGCCCGACTGCTGACAATGTTTTCACCTCACAATTTTTTAAAAATCAATTTTGACGTCCAAAAAGCTACAATTTGATAGCATCAGTTACATGAGAAATGTTAATTGCAACACCCCTAACTATTACACGTGGGGGTGTTATATGTGTAACATATTATTATTATTTTTTTGAATTTGTTTCTAGTGCCCCTCACGTCAAGTTATCTGAGCATGAGCATCATGTCACCATGACGTGGAGTCCATGCAAAAAATAAAAAAATCGACCTCATGTGAATAGTAAAAATTTTAATTTTTACTATTCACAAGGGTCATTTTTTTAACGTAACCCCCGTGCCACGTCATCTGGTGACATGGCACCCATGCTGAGATAACTTGACGCAGTGGCCACTCATCTTTTAAAAGAAAAGTGTTGCACAGAGTCGGACTCCAATTACATTGATTTCCACATTCAGTTCCATTAATTTTTAGATATTTAAGGATTGTTAAATGTAGTGATTTTAATGTATTTGCAAATATACTCTCTTAAAGATTTGTTTCTAAAAATTATTATTCCTATTTTTTTAATAATTTTAATAATCTCGCAACATAACGACACATGCAAAAATGCTTGTTGCATTCATCGGCATTTGAATAAATATTTTATATGATATTAATCAATTTTAAATCAGATTTGAAAATTTTAAAGCACCTCCAATCTCTCCAAAGCTCTCTCTCTCTTTGCGGTCTCTATCACAATGTATTGGTCAAAAAGACATGTCGTCGTAGAGACTCGTTTGTAGTCCAGAAACTCAATTTCACAGATGAAACGAAATACTCACTTCACATGATGTCAATAATAGAAGGGACATTTTTTGCATAATTTTATTTAAGAAGATTATTAAACGTAATGTAATAATTAATTCTGTAAATAAAATTTCGAGGAGGATATATTTACAAATATTCTAATTTCGTTTATCAGTTTTCGTCGGATCCGGATTCCGGGCTCGGATGACGTCGCGTAACACCCCCAGACATTTCCGTGGAGCCCCGCACGAAATTTCAGCTGGGCTTCCGCGAGAAGGGGGGTGGTGGCGGGGCCCATCGGCGTCCACCCACGTACCCAAGCCACCCTCCCACACGTCACGTGATCTGATGACACAGAAATCTGACGGTGAGGGCGGGGCGGGGTACTTTTTGTCATTTGTCTGTCTCAGCATATTTTTTTCCTCTTTTTTTTCTTTTGACTGAAAACTTGCCAGCTGACTCGGCCCTCAACAAAGTTCTTCCAACGAACGGGGATCCCGACGCCTGATGCGGGGCCCACTTTAAAACAAAAAAACAAAGAAAAAGCACCCCTTTTCTGGGGTCCCACAAAATCGTGTCCCGAGCGCCCCGCTCCTCTCTGCCGTCTCTCTCACCTCACATTAACCCAAAAAAATAAAACAGTAAAAAGAAAAAAAAACAAGAAAATCCCACTCATTTCCTACCACCTTCCTCCGCCGCGCGAGCCACCTGCTCCTCCTCCGTGTAGATCGAGTCAGAGACGTAATAAAGAAGGAAAGAGAAACAGCAGAGGTGTTGAGGGAGACAGAGAGCGGTGCCTGCAGGAAATGGGGGAGTCTTCGGCGACTTATTCGGCTTCGTCTGCCGGCGGGGATCGGGGGCGGGCCGTGCAGAACGTCGTGGTGATGCGGCACGGCGACCGGATCGACTCCTTCGAGCCGCTGTGGGTGGCGCACGCGGAGAGGCCTTGGGACCCGCCGCTGACGGAGGACGGCCGGACCCGCGCCTGGAACACCGGGAAGCGGCTCAGGGCATCCTACCTCGGCTTCCCCATCCACCGGGTGGTGGTCTCCCCCTTCCTCCGCTGTCTCCAGACGGCCAGGGAGGCCGTGTCCGCCCTCTGCGCCACCGTCGCCGACGAGGGCGCCCTCCTGGCGGCCGAGACCAGCCGGGATGTCTCCATCGACCCTTCAAGGGTGAAGGTATGGAACAATTATTATTGTTAATCACTTGATGTGAATCTATGACGCGACATGTGATTTCGTTTTCCTTCTTTTCGTTCGTAGATTTAATTTGTTTGATTTGTTTATATGGATTTATTTAATTAGGGTCTTTGATAGGATCGGGAGCTTCTGGACTTCATTTTCTTATTACCTTGCCACCTTGTCAGATTCCACTTTGTCCCTAGCCGCTTAGTTCATGTTTCTCCGGCGCCCCCAGCTTTTACCGTTTAGTTCTGTTTTGCACGAACATCAAATAATATTTTAACATTAGCATCAGAAGATAGTAAATATTAGATATTAGAGATATAAATATTAAAATATATCAATATTATTTTAACATTTTAACATTTAAATATGTACAAAATTTATATTCGACGGTTTTATAAAAAAATGGAATCCTTGAGGAAGGATGCATTCGTAAGAAAAATCTTTTGAACGATGAGTGTCTATAAATCAAGGTTTGTCGACTCGGTCGACCCGGTCACGGCGCTGGACGGGTCGGGTTGGCCGGGTCGCACAGTGACTCGGTCCGCTCTCTCGGGCTCTCGGCGCGTGATTTTTTATTTTTTTTAAATTTTTAATAATTTTTTTTGAAATATTAAATGTTATATATATTTAAAAATATTAGAATGTAGAATTTTTTTATGATAATAGATCCATACTAAATTACACATAATTAATTATATAAAAATTACACATTACACCGCTTAATTAAACATCATATTATATATAATACATAAAAATTATTTAAATTACTTAATATGTTAAAGTAAACAGTGACATAATAATGACATTCATTCATGAAGTATAAAATACAAAAACTCAGTGACATATGGATCGTTCACAGTGACATACACATTAGCCTGCTCAGTATTTGTTTGTTCGTCTTCATCACTGGGTGTCCATGCACATTCCTCCTCGTTGATGCCGCTTGCTATTCCGCTCACTGCCGCTTGATCCATTTTCTTCTTTTTTTCCTTTTCTTGCATCTCAGCTCTCTTCTCCCGCAGGTGCCTAGCCATTGCATGTTTCACATCTCTAGACACATCGGTACACCCAGCAACCTCAGAGTATCCTGTCCTGGCTCCTCCTGCCAAATGCTTCTTCAACCGAGACACCCCTCCTCCCCGGTGTTCTATTTTACAATAGTTACAACGCCAACACCTACGGTTGCCATCCAACAAAACTCCGTGTGACCACCCAATATCATTTGTTCGTTCCTTAGGAGTCATAGAGTGCTATCTCCTAAAATTAAGAAATACAAATTATAAAAATATATTATTTCCCATCTACAACTAACAATGAAAATAATTTCATTATTTGCCTACCATGCAAGACTAAATTCAATATTTAATACATCTTAATATAATTTAGTTCTAAATAATATCATTATTTATACATATAAATTAACTTTAAAATTATTTATAAAATATTCAACACTAAATTTATATTTACATTAAAAATATGTCTACTTAAATTACATTATGCAATTAAATTAACTAATATACATTATGCATTTAAAAATATTTTACATCTACAACTAATAATGATATTAATATCAGTAATTCTACAACATGCAAGACTAAATTTAAAATTTAATACATCTCAATTAAATCTAATATTTAAACATGAATTAAATAACACATCAAAAAATAAATTTATTTCTACAACATGAATTAAATATTATTTATATTATTTCTACAAAATGAATTAAATAATACATCATAAAAATGATATTTCTACAACATAAATTAAATAAAAATTATATTATTTATATAACATGAATTAAATAATACATTAAAAATAATATTAAATAATCTAATAAAATTTTTCTACATTTTTTAGATTAAGAATAAACTAAAAAAATATTTTTTATTTTATTCCCCCCCCCCCCTCGCCCCTGATCGGGCATGGCCGAGCCCCCCATCCCCCCCCACCCTCCCCCACCCCCCCCCCCCCCCGTGGCAGACGCCCCCCCCCCTCCACCCCTCACCCTCCCCCCCACCTCCCTCCCCGCCCCCCCACCGGCGGTGGTGCAGACGGCCCCCCCCCCCACCCTCCCCCACCCCCCCGGTGGCAGACACGATCCAGCCCCCCCACCTCCCTCCCCGCCCCCCCACCAGCGGCGGCCAAGGTGCAGACGCCCCCCATCCCCCCCACCGGCGGCAGCGGTGGTGCAGACGCCCCCCCCTCCACCCCTCACCCTCCCCCCCACCTCCCTCCCCGCCCCCCCATCGGCGACGGGATCCGCCTGGCATACACCCCCCCTCCCTCCCCCACCCCCACCGGCGCCCCACCTTCAGCCAGATCCGACTGGCAGACGCCCCCCTCCCTCACCCCCACCCGCACCGGCGATGGGATCCGGCTGGCAGACACCCCCCCCCTCCCTCACCCCCCCACCGGCGGTGGACGCCCCCCTCCGGCCAGATCCAGCCCCCTCTCCCTCCCCAATTAATTCAAAAAAAAAATTTAGGGCACCTACCTCTGATCGCCGATCGTCGCCGCCGTCCGCCGCCTCTCTGCACCGCCCACACCCGCCGGCCACCGCCTTCAGCCCGCTGCGGATGCCAGAGACGCCCACATCCCGGCCCGCTAAATGGGCGGCCCGGCACGTTCGCGCTGTCCCGCACGTACCACGCCTCGACCCGCTCCGGTACGCTGCGGGACCATGCGGTCCAGTGCGTCCCGGCCACGACCCACAGCCCGTGCGACCCGGCGCCTGCCTGGGTCGGGTCGTGCGGGTTGGTGCGGGTCAGGGCGGGACGGCAAATCATGCTATAAATAATACCTTATGTGTTTATTGTATACCAATATATTCTCCGGATTTGGTGAATTGAATTCTAGTGTATATATATATATATATATATATATATATATATATATATATATATATATATATATAGAGAGAGAGAGAGAGAGAGAGAGAGAGAGAGAGAGAGAGAGGAGGGCTTCTTGTAGCAAAATAAGAATGGTGCCACTTACTTTAAAACAAATAGAAGATTGAATCATGCAGTTTTGTTTCAAAATAGGTGGCACCGTTCTTATTGTGTGACTTTGTCACCTTGGCAATGAAACCCTCTATCTAAACCCTCCTCTATATAGTAAGGACACCAGTGTCTTTTACATATCCATATTGTACACAGCATTCTTCACAAATACATCATATTTTAGGGGTCATTTGCAAAAGTCTTTAGTCTTATTGTAAAAGAAGATATTCTAATAGAATACTGATGGCCGATGATCATGGAACCAAGAGTATTGAGATCTAATGAGATTATTAAAAATAATATAAAAATATAAAAATAACAGTAAGAGTTTTGTGAATCAACTCATAAAAATCTCATTTTTTTCTTAAATAATTCAACAGGGTCTTAATCATACAGCGGTGATTCAACATGTACAGGGTTTGATCACTATGAAGTAGCTTCACGAAAGAAAATATATAGTTGCCTGTAGAATTCTGGATCTACTGAGCTTATACTTTAGCTGTTTTGACACTCATGCCCACCTTGTTTGAGGACCAATTTGCAAGTTTTTTTTATATTTTCAAGCCCTTATCATGGTGTAGCCTTGCCATACATGTCTCTTTTATCTCCATATATAGGTGTCGATTGAATTCGGGTTGTGCGAGATAATCTCTAGGCAAACAATAAGGATTCGGCCCAAGGATGAGCTATGGTTCGCTGATGTTTCAGAGCTTGAAGCTGTGCTGCCAACTGCAACGGTAGATCATTCTGTAGAGCGTATATACCAGGAAGTATGTTCTTCACCTTCTGTCCTCTTGGTTAAAATCTATTAATATTAGCACCAGTTGAAATTTGTGAAACCTTTTGTAAGGCATAAGATCATACACACACACACACACACACCTTGTACTTTGTGTACTACAGTTGCCACCTTGGGAGGAGTCACTGAATGATGCAAGGGAAAGATATCGGTATGTCATCTTGGCGCTTGCGGACAAATATCCCAATGAAAATCTCCTGCTGGTTACTCATGGTGAGCAACGTATACTCTAGGACCAAGTCTGTCTGCATGAGATATTTATTTCCTAAGTGCAAATATATGAGAAGTATGTTATTTTTGGAACTTTCTTGTCCTTCCTTGCTTGAAAAATGAACGATGCCCCCCCCCTGTGGTTCAGTTCAGAATGGATCAGAATTTCATGTTCATTGGGGAAGAGTGGTGTGCTTAAAAAAAGGTTTATCATCCTATTTTGTTCTGACATAACAATGCAGAAAATGATGCTCCTGGCATGGTTTATGTGTCTGCAGCTTTCAATGATCAAGCTACCCATTTAACGCAAATGATTCTAAGTTTGACACATATGTTACTTGCAGGTGAAGGCGTAGGAGTTAGTGTGTCTGCGTTCATGGAAGGAATTGAAATTGATGATGTGGAATTCTGCGCCTATTCACTATTACAAAGGAAGATTTGCTTCAAAGATTCTAGGGCACCCACAGCAGAACCTTTCATCGTGCTAACCGAAATTGGCCAAACAGGAATCCGCTTTTCCCAGATAGCAATGGGCAGTTCCTAACTTGAGCCCGAGTCTGTGTGCTTCCCTTGTTAAGATCACGAGTCCATGACCTTCCTGGTTTTTCCATTTTTTTTCATCGTTTTGTGTGAGAAAACTACAAGGTATGTATGCACCTGTAAAACCATCCATTGTTGGGGTGAATAAGGGTGATCTTTGATTGATTGACACAGCTAGAAAGAAGATCTCATGTAGGGTTTCAAGCGGTTCATGTGCCTTGAGCTCAGAACTTTGGGCGTACATGGCCAAATTTTTCTGTTCATGCTTTCCATTTTCATAGTATTTCAGCTCTCCTGATACCTCAGAAGATGGTAAAAACTCAGCCTTACTCTTCTATTTATAATGTCTTTATTTGAAAAGAACTATTGATGGGAACAAATAATCTTGAGCAAATAGTTGATGGGGAGGTTTCAGGATTAATTAATTGCATCCCTGTTAGTCATGCACTTTCATTGGGTAGTGGGGTGTTTGGGAACATTTTTTTTTAAAAAAACTCTTTTTATCTTTAAAATTATGACACATCAATTTTCTACTTTATTTTTAAAATTAATAAAAACAGTCGGACGTGATGTTTGGCAAAACGCTCAGCCGTCGGAGGAGGGGGAGCCGTCGGAGGAGGAGTTGCCAGAGGAGGGAGCTGCCGGAGAGGGGGGGCCTAACAGGGAGGGAGGGGGAGCCGCCGGAGGAGGGGGAGGAGGAGCCGCGGCGGAGCCCAGGCGGGGGAGAGGGGGGGATCGGCCGTGGCGGAGGGAGAGGGAGAGGGGGGGTCGGTCGCCGGGGGAGAGGGAGAGGGAGAGAGAGAGGGGGGGTCGCAGCGGCGGAGGGAGAGGGAGAGGGGGGTCGGTCGCCGGGGGGGAGGGAGAGGGGGGCTGGGGGGATCCGCCGCGGCAGAGGGAGAGGGAGAGGGGGGGTCGCCGCGGGGGAGGGCGGGGGCGGGGACGGGGACGCAGGGGAACGAGAGACGAGACAGTTTCAAAAAAAAACTGGGCGAGAGTTATTTTTTTTTAAGAAAGATTTACGTGGGAGTACATTGTCTCCTTAAAATTTAGGAGAGGTATGCCAAACAGGGTAAAAAAATCTCATTCTCTTTTTTTAAAAATTGAGAGAAAAAAAGGGTAAAAAAGAGTAACCAAACACCCCATAAGACTTCGACCTCTTAGAACAGGGTACTTTTTTTGCGAAAGAGTCTGACAATGGAGACTCTTATCCAATGACCGGATTGAGAGAGAGAGAGAGAGAGAGAGAGAGAGAGCACCAATGACCTGATTACTTCTTGCATGATTTTTTATACTACTTACCACAGCCCTCACCTTTCCTTCCTTAAAAACTACCTCAGAACTGCAGTTCCTTTATCTTTAACATTTGGGTGTTACCGGAAATTTTGTTAAATAAAAAAATAACACGCAAATATGGAATGAATGAGCTCTTCAAAATCCTTCTTAAACAAAAGGCCACCAACATGGTACGGCACCCACTATCCCCTCAAGAAGATCAATTGAAAGGGGAAAAAAAAGAGATGATCGACTCTCATTTGCATCATGCAGAAGTTTGGCATATTCTCCCACCACCTTGTCACCCACAAGAGAAACTAAAACTAAAATTAAATTATACTATCCTCACCACTTTAATAACAGGTTAAGATAAATTAACATGAGTAGACCCCGGTTAAATTGTTCTTGAGTTGGAATAGTTATTGATTTGATAACTTATTTTAGACTGGAGTCGGATAGAGTATTTATGTGAAAGAGTATACTGAGTTAATCTCGGATCAAAGATCTTAACCCTAATTTACAATAACCTTGTCATCAAACCAGAATAATGACTCTCATCCTAATCGACCTTTATTCAGTTATCAAAATGGCCCCAAGAGTCCCAGGTCACCCCCTCTAAAATCCTAACATTTTGTGCTCTCAAAGTAACATGAAATTTCAGACACCACACCAATGGAAAAGCCAAAGGTCCACGTCCATAGTTGATAGTCAATGTTTCAATCAAGGTTTGTCGACTTGATGATCCGTATCAGATCGAATATTTCTGATCTGATATGATACGCCCGAGTTACAATTAACTCGACCCGACTCGACGTGCATCATCTCTTCTCTCTCTCTCTCTCTTTCACTGTGACTCGATTTGACTCGGCCGATCCTGAAGGTGATCTATAACGTATCAGATTTTTTCAGATACGATACGATACGCTCGAATCGGATTGAGTCGACGAACCATAGTTTCAATAACAAAGGGAGATTTTCAATCACATTTGGTAGGGAGGTTACTCACATTTAATTTGACGATAAATGTAAACTCGGAATTTACTACGGTCGGTAGATTCCCGTCATTCAAAAAAAAAGACTTTCAATCACATTTGCCCATCCGCAAGGAGTTTACAAGAGAGAGAGAGAGAGAGAGAGGGAGAGAGAACCACTGTAACCCAACTCCAAAGACTCCATCTCTAACGAACCCCCTAATTCCTCACTTCGTCTACACACAAGAAATATCGGAGAGACTTCTTCAATCCCCCCCCCCCCAGCTCGCCTGTGTTCCTTCCTTCCTTCCTTCCTTCTTTTTATTTATTAAAACTTTTTTACCTCTTTTTGCCTCTCGCTCACTTAAACCCTCGTCGTCACTTATAAAAGTCTTCAACAGAGGGGAAAAAAGAAAAAGAGAGAGAGAGAGAGAAAGAGAGAGCTCTAGCAATGAGAGCCCCCAAATGACAAGCACATCGATCATGCTTGACGACCATCAATGCCTGAGCAGACCTCGCTACTCTCCCTCGGCCCTGGTCGTCCTCCTGGGAGCACCCAGCCATCCCCTGATGCTCGCCCCGGCTTCCTTCATGTCCTCCACCTAAACCACCACCACCACCACCACCATCGTTTTCCAATCAAATAGGTTTCCACTGAATTTTGTTTTATTTTAGTTTACGAAACATAAGCAAACTTATTTGGTGTTTAATCTCCGTAAATGTACCTTGCGGATGCCGGCGGCGCGGAGCGCCCCCATGGCCGCGGTGGCGCCGGCGCCCACGAAGAGGGAGGCCACCAGGAAGGCCTTGAAGGGCATCAGCACGGGGTTGCCGCTCCCCCGGTAGCCCCGCCGGTACGACGCGACCCCCGCCGCCAGCTGCGCCGAGCTCGCCGCCGCCCACACCCACGCCCCGCCCTCCGCCTCCGCCATGGGGGTTACGGCAGCACGTCCGCTCACCCGCCGCCTCCCCCCTTCCCTCTTTTTCTCTCTACTTCGATCTAATCTCACAGGCCGTCTCGCCCCGTATCAGCGCCGAGACGAAAATGCGAGAACCGAAAAGGTGCGGGTACCTCTCAGGTGCGTCTTTGGGTGCTGACTTGTCAGGATGCACAGGGGGTGATCATTATTTAAGTTTAATTTAAAAATTAAAATTTAATCTGATTTGATTTATGTTAAAATTTAAAAATTTAAATTTAAATTTAAATTTAAATCGAATCATATTAAAATTGTTAATTTAATTTAACTTTAAAATTTAAAAAATTAAATCGAATCGAACAATCAAATTTAAGTATATTTTTGTCAAGTTAATATAAATATATATATAATTATAAACTCTAATTCTAAAAGTCTAATCCTCGTCATCTTGACAAGATTTTTGACTCTATGAAATACGTTTCAAATCACCTTTTATATTATTATAACTGAAATTATTAATTTTTTATGTGACAATATTATAAACTTATTCTTATAGATTTTAACTTTTGATGTTATTACTTTAATATTTATTTTATTTAGTAGAAATTCTTTTACTCTATCTTTCTCTACTCTTGTTTGAATCCAATCTAATTTTTAAAAGAGTACATGAATATAGTTCAAATCGCACGTGGAATTCGATGACTTTGGCTTCCAGCCTGTCCGCTGGAGCAATCATAGGAATCGCCAGCGACCTAACCGCTTCAACGATTTCGGGAGTCCCCGTCATTAGCTGGTTGTATCGACATGTTGACCTCTTAGGCCTCTTTTGGTATTGGGACCCTCGGGCTATTTGTTATTGTCCACCCCTTGCTTCGGTGACGTCTCTACCCATGTATCCCTCTACGTTCTTATTGCTTTGATTAATAGAAAATCACTTGTCTGGTGATCGGGGTGGCACATCATGTCCCTTCTGCAATGAAGGGATGAACAGATTTCCTCATTTCCCACCTTACAAATATTATCTTTCAGTTAAAAAAATATAATTCAAATCGAGTTAATTCGATTTAATTTGACCTGAGTTGAATTTTTAATTTAATTTAATTTATTTTTTAAAAAAATTAAATCAAATCAAACCGTACTTAACTTTATTAGTCGATTCTCCCCACAACTCTAATTAAGGGCGCGTTTGGTATAGATCTTTGGGAGGAGACTTTTTAAAAATCTGTTAGAGAGAGAAAAAACTATCTTGAGAGAGTTTTTAGAGATTTTTCACTCCTCCTCTTTTTCTCTTTATATCTCTATACATCTCGAAATTTATTTCAAAAAAAATTGATGAGACATTATTTTATTTAGAAAAATTTTTAAAAAGAGAAAGATTTTAATGATTAGAAAGAGAAAAATCCCTCTCCAATATTATTTGCAAAGGCACCTTACGACGGGCAGAGGTAACTTTGTTCTCACCGTATATATCCACGGAAACATCGTATCCGTAGAAACGAATTCTTGAGTCCGTCGATTGGGATAACGGTTGGAGCAAAAGTTCATCGCCTGCGGAGCATATGACCATGCGTTTCCGCTGTCACAGCATACCGCTCTTCTTCTCTCGCAAGCTAACCTTCCAGCCTCGAGTGTAGGTGGTGCAGTGGTGCCCAACAAAGGGGAGGAACGTAGACGCCCAGAACCGGAGAACCACCTTTGTTGTTGCCTCTGATCAATAGTCGCATTGGATCATACTGCGAACAAATTAGGCATGTCCCTCCTCCTCAGAAGCCGAGCATCACCAATCGCCGCAGCACTTCTTCTGCTTGTCATCCCCTTCTCCGCAGTAAGAGATTCTCTGGGACACTCTGAGCAACAAAGATCCAACTGGGTTTTGGAGTTTTCGCGCCCCCTCCTCTATTTGCTTCCTTGTTTCGCATGAGCTGTTGAAGTTTCTCTCTGAATCGGTCTTCATCTGTGCTGTATTTTCCAGGTCTGGGGCTACACAGAGGCTAATTCGGAAGGATACCCAGTCGTGGTCAGCACATGGCCTTTCCTAGAGGCAGTGCGAGCTGCTTGGAGGGCAGTTGAAAGCGGGTCGTCGGCGGTCCATGCTGTTGCGGACGGCTGCTCGGCATGTGAGGAGTTGCGGTGTGATGGCACAGGTAGGCCTTATCATGAATGATGCGGCGGCACTGTTTCCTTTTCTTGCGTCAAGCTAAATGATATACCACTCAAAGATCAAATATTTCGACTTTCAGTATGTGCAATTTTGGAAAAGGGATAAGCACACAAAAATGCTCTAGAGTTTGCTTCAGTTGTAACTTTGCGACGTGTTTCTTGGGTGATTACAGCATTTATGTTGCCTGTTGAGTAGATTTTTTCCCCCTGTTGACACTCTCCTACGTTACATATAGAAAAAGGAAAAAAAAGAAAATTCCCACGTTAATCTTTTAACAAATGATTATCATCCAAACAGTGAAGTGAGCAATGACAGCCAATAGCCATTTCTAATGTTTAAACTCTGAGAAAACAATCACAGTCCAGCAATTCAGACCAGTCCCTCAAATGAATCAAAACAGGAATGTTACTGGCAAAATTAATGTGGTTCACTTGCTAGTCAGGTGCCATATGCATCTTATAGATGAGTTATATCCACCAATTATGATTTATGAAAGGAATTCATTCCACGCGAAGGCAGCTAGTAGACACAACGAAAAATACTTCTTCAACTGCAATCACCTTTCTGGGGATTTTGATGAGAGGCCAACTTCAAATTGAGAAGTTTACTAAATGATCATCTCAAATACACCCTATGTTTTGTCCAAATTCTCAGTTGATCGAAAGACAGCCTAGTGACATACACCTTGACATCCATATAAAGGCCTATCTTTTAGAGGCCAGTCCACATCTAACCAGTCCCTGAAATAGCTTTTATACACCTAGCCATGCCAAGGACATGGTGTTTTTGTCCAAGTAATAAGTATATGGCACATTGGCCTTGGCAGAACTAAAAGATTAGGCTTCAAGTTTTTTACTATGTTCTTCATCAACTAAAATTACAGATTACATTAAAAATATAATAAGATATTGTTTTTGTTCTTTATGTAGTCCGATGCAGTTCAGTTTGTAGGTTGTATCTGAGACCTGTGACAGATTCATCATTATCAAATGGGTCCTGCATATGCTATTTCTGTTATTGAACAAAGTACTTTTTACATATCTATCTTTGTTAGTTAATCAATCATTCTCTTAATCTTAAACAAATAATGGAAGGAAGTAACCCCCCCATTTGAATTCAATAAAGATATTAGAGAGAAGGCAATGGATTATGAATCCACCACGTGCGGGTTATCATCATTTGTCCATCATATTTTAAATTCCAAAATTGCTATTTCAATAAGTGTATTTATGGTGATAAAGAATTAAACTATCACTATATCTTTTCTTTTACCTACTTCCAAGTTCAAGTTAACCATGCGATAGTGCCCAGAGCGTTATACCTTTCATGCTTGTCAGAACTTGCCTGACAAGGAATTTCATTGCCTTAGGAGCATTATAGTTATGGCTGCCATTCTTCAGGGCTTCGGTGACTAGCTCCCCTAAAATAAAAGCGATCTGTCCAACCAATAAATGGTCAGATCAAAAATCATGTCTTCAATGATTCCATAAAAGCATCCATATTTGTTTTGCTCATAAAATGATATTCTCTAGCTAATATAAAGATCTCATAAATCATGTCATTCAACCTACATGTTAAAAACCCAAACTCTGATAAAATAAGTCAGACCTGCATGGTACTTCTTCATGTTATTTTGGTATTCAGGAATGTTTTGAGAAGGGTAGAGGAACTAAGTACTCCAATCATACATTCTTGGTGCTTATTCCTAAGAAAGAGGAAGCTTTGGAGCTGAAGGATTTCAGGCCTGATAGCCTTTTAAATGGGACTTATAAAATTCTAATTAAGGCTCTGGCTACAAGACTGGCTGTAATTTTACCAAGGATAATAACAGAGTACCAGGCAGGTTTCATGTCGGGCAGGAAGTTGAAAGATGCTTTTTTCCTGGCACATGAGGCAGTTTTCTCTATTAAATAATCTAGAAGATCAGGATTGGCATGTAAACTGGATTTCAGTAAAGAGTATGACAGAGTCTTTTGGGAATGCCTACGGAAGTTTCTTAAGAAGTTCCATTTCCCAGCACCACAATGGATAAAAATTGTTCGACGATGTTTCAGTACAGCTTCCTTTGCTATCATTTTTAATGGCACGGTTTGTGAGCTGTTTAGAAGTAGTAGAAGGCTGAGACAAGGCAATCCATTATCCCCTTTGCTTTTTGTGATAATTGCTAATATGCTGAGCAGAATGTGTATTATTGCGGAATGGGTTAGCAGAGTGAAGATCTTGTATTCTTAGGGGTCTATCTCTCACCTCCAGTTTGCTCATGACATGTTGATTTTCCTTGAAGGGAACTCTGAGCAGATCAGAACCTTGCTGTTTATTCTGAAGAATTTTGAGGCATGTTCTAGGTTGTTGATTAGTAATGATAGGAGTCCAGTCTATGGCTTGAATATGGAGGTGACAACTTTTACGGTGTGTGGATATTTTGAATTGCAAAGTTGCTAAATTTTCTATGGTTTATTTAGGGCTGCCACTTCATCATAGACAACTGTGACGTTCAGAATGGGATCCCTTTCTGTCAGGTGTCATATGCATCTTATAGATGAGTCATATCCACCAATTATGATTTATGAAAGGAAATCATTCCACGTGAAGGCAGCTAGTAGACAGAATAAAAAATACTTCTTCAACTGCAATTACCTTTCTGGGAATTTTGATGAGAGGCCAACTTCAAATTGAGAAGTTTACAAAATCATCATCTCAAATACACCCTATGTTTTGTCCAAATCCTCAGTTGATCAAAAGACAACCTAGTGGCGTACACCTTGACATCCATAGAAGGACCAATCTTCTAGAGGCCAGTCCACATCTAACCAGTCCCCAAGATTGCTGAAATACACCTAGCCATGCTAAGGACATGGTGTTCTTGTCCAACTAACAAGTATATGACACATTGGCCTTGGCAGAACTAAGTGTTGGCTTCAAGTTTTTCACTTTGTTCTTCGTCAACTAAAATTACAGATTACATTAAAAATATAATAAGATATTGTACTTGTTCTTTATGTAGTCAGATGCAGTTCAGTTTGTAGGTTGTATCTGATACTTGTCACAGATTCATCGTTAGCAAATGACAAGTTTGCCCTGTGTATGCTATTTATGTCTTTGAACAAAAAGTACTTTGTGCATGCTTATCTTTGTTAGTTAAACAATCTTTCTCTTAATCTTCGACAAATAATGGAAAACATATTATATGTAATAATGTAAATAAAGGAAGTACCCTCCCGTTTGATTTCAATAGAGATATCAGAGAGAAGGCAATGGATTGTGAATCCACCACATGCGGGTTATCATCATTTGTCTATTATATTTTATATTCCAAAATTGCTATTTCAATAAGTGGTGAAGAATTAAACTATCACTATATCTTTTCTTTTCCCTACTTCCAAGTTCAGGATAACCATGAGATAGTGTCTAGAGCATTATACATTTCATGCTTGACAGAATTTGCCCGACAAGGAATTTTATTGCCTTAGGAGCATTGTAGTTATGACCGCCATTCTTCAGGGCTTCGGTGACTGGCTGCCCCAAAGTAAAAGTCATATGTTCAACCAATAAAAGGACAGCTCACCCTTCTAAGAAGAAAAATCATGTCTTCAACGATTCCACAAAAGCATCCATATTTTTTTTGCTCATAAAATGATATTCTCTAGCTAGTATAAAGATCTCATAAATCATGTCATCGACCTACATGTTAAAAACCCAAATCCGATAAAATAAGTCAAACCTGCATGGTACTTCTCCAGGTTATTTTGGCTACTCGGGAGTGTTTTGAGCAAGGATGGCTGTGCCGGTATCGGTTTCGGTTTCGGCCGGGTCCGAAACCAATTTAATACTATTTTTTTAAAGAATTGCATTTGGTTTCGGCCGAAACCCACTCTCTGGTGTCGTTTCGGACCGGTCCGAAACCGAAACATTTCGGCCGAAACGTTTCGGTTTCGGCCGAAACTGCCTTCCTTGGTTTTGAGAAGCATAGAGGAAGTGAGTACTTCAATCATACATTCTTGATGCTTATTCCTAAGAAAGAGGAAGCTTTGGAGCTAAAAGATTTCAGGCCTATCAGCCTTTTAATTGGGGCTTCAAAAATTTTAACTAAGCTTCTGGCTACAAGGCTGGCTGTAATTTTACCAAGGATAATAACAGAATACCAGGCGGGTTTCATTTCAGGTAGGAAGTTGAAAGATGCCTTTTTCCTGGCACATGAGGCAGTTTTCTCTATTAAACAATCTAGAAGGCCAGGAATGCATGTAAACTGGATTTCAATAAAGCCTGTGACAGAGTCTCTTGGGGATGCCTACAGAAGTTACTTGAGAAGTTTCATTTCCCAGCCCAATGGATAAGCATTGTTCAACAATGTATCAGTACAGCTTCCTTGGCTATCAGTTTTAATGGCAGGGTTCACGGGCTGTTTAGAAGTAGAAGGCTGAGAAGGGGATCCATTATCCCCTTGCTTCTTGTGATGGTTGCTAATGTGCTGAGCAGAATGCATATTATTGCGGAAGGCTGGGGTTGGGTTAGTGGAGTGAAGATCTTGCATTCTTTGGTGTCTATCTCTCACCTCCTGTTTGCTGATGACATGTTGATTTTCCTTGATGAGAACTCTGAGCAGATCAGAACCTTGCTGTTTATTCTAAAGAATTTTGAGGCATGTTCAGGGTTGTTGATCAATTATGATAAGAGTGCAGTCTATGGCTTGAATATGGAGGAGACAACTTTTACCGCGTGCGGAAATTTTGAATTGCAAAGTTGCTAGATTTCCTATGGTTTATTTAGGACTGCCACTTCATCATAGACAACTGCAACCTTCAGAATGGGATCCCTTGCTGTCTCGAATCCAAAGGAAATTGTCTATCTGCAAGGCAAGGAATTTATCACTGGGGGGCATATTACTCTGGTTAACTCAGTTTTAACAAGTATCCCTTTGCATTATTTATAGGTTTTCTTTGTACCAGTTGCAGTCAGGAGGAAAATTGACAGGATACGAAGAAGATTATTGTGGGGGGGTTATAATGAAAACAAGCAAGGGATTCCTTCAAATGGGAAAGAGTTTGTAGACCATGTAGAAATGGAGGCCTAGGGGTTAACCTGCAGATCATGAATATTGTCTTGCTAGGGAAATTGTTATGGGAGTTATTGCAGAATAATCAGGTACGTGGCAGCTGGTTGTATACCAGAAACACTATAATCCTCACCATAGATTTTATCTGCAATTGTGCCATGAAAATCAGCTGAGTGCAGTGTGGAAGGGAATCCTAAAATCATGGGACTGGATTGAGAAAGGCATATCAATGAGAATTAGAAATGGGGAGGAAATACTCTTCTGGTATGATAAATGGTTGGCAGATAGACCCTTGAAGGACCAGCTTCTGAGAATAGCTTTCAGAGAAGTGGATCAGGATCAGCCTTTTGTTTGTGGGAGTTTTGGTGGGAGCTCTCCCTCTATACCTGTAACTTCTTTTTTTTCTTTTATATAATCAGTGGTACTTCCCACTTTCCAAAAAAAAAAGTAGATCAGGATCAGACACTGTTATCAACTACAAGACAATGTTACAAAGTGGTTCCTACAATTGCGTAGAGGCCTGAAGAATGAAGAAGGAGAAGAATAATTTTTCAGCCGGTTACACATATTGAATGACGTCCCTATTTCACAATCTCATAAAGATGTTTTTTTTGTGGGACAATGGGAAGGAGGAGTTCTCAGTCAAGAACTTTTACAATCTCATTGGTAGCAGTGCAGACAGATACCCAAAGTACAGAGAAGTTTGAAAAGTCAAAACATGTCTTAAAATCAGAGCCTTCATGTGGCTGCTTTTCGAAAAAAGGATAGTTACAAAATTATACAGGACGAAATGGGATCCAGGCTGTGATGTTGCCTGTGTGCTCTGCTCTGGTTACCAAGAAGATGTGGATCATCTTTTCATTGTTTGTGGTATTGCTTGGGAGGTGTGGGGGAATTTTTGGCAAGGTAATGAATTTGCAGGCAAATTTTTTCAATCTAGAGGGGATGTGGATTTACTTCAGACAGTTGAAACTTCAGACTCAGAATGAACACAGGAAGAATATCATTTCTATCATTCCACATGCTATATGCTGGAGTATTTGGCGGGAGCACAATGACATCCTCTTTCGGGGAAGTAGACATGTAGAAATATATGTTTCCGAGCTCCGTCTTTTTTGCACTTGTGGAGTAGACATTTATGTAACTTGTCTGCTGTTGATTGGTAATATAGGCAGTTTGTAGTTTATCTGAAGAGGAACCTCTCCTCTTCCTCGATTGTATTACCTCTGTTTGGTTAATAAAATTGGTGGTGCAATCCACTTTTTCCTTAGGGAAAAAAATGAAACTTCTCCAAGAACCCCATCATCCCACATCGCTTAATAAAACTTATGGCTTTCCTAGGCCCAATAACTCTGGACCAAATGGCCCAATAAGTGTTTTAAGGAAGATTTTTAGTTTAAGCACTTATCTTCAGATAAATTATATTCTCAACCCTTTGATCTCTCAAGACATTGTACAGATACCTTCTAAATTTCATGTGGGTTTTTACAGATATTGTGTAATGGACCCTTGGGCCTGTGACCCTCCTATCCTTAACCATGTTATCGAAGGCAGTCAAGGCAATCACCTAGGTGATGAGGTAAGGCAAGCCGATGGTTAGTTGCCTCTTATGGCCCTTTTTGCCTAGGTGAAAGCTGGAAATATCTGGGTTGACTACCTTTTGCCTAGGTGACAGCTGGAAATATCTGGGTCGACTAAGCAGTCACTAAGACTGCCTTCCCAGCTAGCCTTCCTTTGACTGCTTCAGCCCACATCCATCCCGGCCTGTTCAGGCCCCCACTTGAGCAACATTATAAGTGAGACAGGTCAACAGGCTTATACCCAAACCTGAAATAGATGTGATTATATTAATGGGTAAACGGGTACTTGTGTCTGTTTTCAGGTCTACTTTTTATTTAATTGGGATTGGTCTTCAGATGTGGTTAGAGGAGAATCCTTTGTCCTAAACTCACACGTATATGACAAATTGACCAGATTTCAGCCCCAGATGAATGGAAATCTAATTAAAGTTTCAGCTCACAAAGAGATAATGGGTCTATTATTGGTAACCAAGCATACCCAGACTGATATTAATAGTTTGGGCTTGGGAATCCAGACTATGACAGCCCTACACCCAGGTTATAAACAACCCTCAAGTAATGATGTTTTTCACATCAATGTTCCATTCTATGGTAAAGTGACTAGCATTATCTCTTCATCTTTTGAAATCTTATGAAGAACAGCAGACTGAAAACTCTTGCCTTCACACTAGATCAGAAGATAATCTGCTACTGTTCCTTATTTGTTTTTTGGAAGGTGAAAAGATAATATGCCTATTAGTGGTTCCCCATTAGTGGCCCTACCGAGCGTCAAACTTGGGAAGCCAATGGCCCTTATTTTATGAACCTATATAGAGAAGGGAGACTCATCCAGCCTCACTGACTGAGGATCTTGTTTTTCTTGGAAAGGATATTTATGCATTCCAAATCAAAAACTCATTACCATGTTTTTGTGATCTTTTATCTGCAGAACCCTTTCTAACAATGAGATGAGCCGGTAAGCCACTGAAAAGCATTGCACTCACCCCACACATGTTCCCTTTTCTTTAATATTTGCTTGTAACAATCTGTTTTCAAGTGAAGCTATTTTCCTACTAGTTTCCACAAGTATTTGCCAAGAAGAAGAAGTAGAAGAATTTTCTGATATTGCAATTATCTTCCCATCTCTGCAGGCATGAAATGATATACTGAATCTGTGCTTTCAGTTGATGATTTCGTCTGGAATTATTCTATTTAGTAGTAACCAAGTCCCTATACATTCTCCTTCCTTGATAATGTTAATTTTCAATATTGACATTACTGTATTTTAGATTAGTTTTAAGCATTTATTCATTAGCAATTTCTGAGTGAAGCTTTCATTGAAACAGTTGGTCCTGGTGGTAGCCCAGATGAGAATGGAGAAACCACAATAGATGCTCTCATTATGAATGGGGTAATTTACGAGAAAATTTTCACGAGATTGAAGACAATGGCATGGGGTTATTTTTGTCACAAATGTGGAGTATAACATTCCAACTTTTTTCTTTTTTGACCAAGGATGTTAGTAGACTACGATGGAGGTTGGGGCTGTAGCTGCTATGAGGTATGTGAAGGATGGGATCAGAGCTGCAAATTTGGTTTTGGAACACACACAACACACCTTGCTTGTTGGGGAGCAAGCCTCAATCTTTGCCATTTCTATGGGACTTGCTGGGCCTACCAACCTTAGTTCACCAGATTCCATTTTGAAGTGGAAGAAATGGAAGGAGAACTCATGCCAGCCAAATTTTCGAAAGAATGTTGTCCCTGCGGAAGGATGTGGCCCATATCACCCAGGAGATTTGCAGTACATCACGATCAATGAATCTAGTACAGCTGATGCTGAAGAGAAGTGCTTTAGGAATGATATATTGGGAACTTTTGCGTCTAATTCTAGAAGTATCAGCCGCAACAATCATGATACCATCTCTATGGCTGTAATTGATAAGGTAAGTTTTGATGAAAGTGCACATGGTTAGTGTTTTTTTCTTACATCTTTTTTACCACTTTTGATGCCTTCTGTAGGCTGGACACATAGCCGTTGGAACTTCAACAAATGGTGCTACATTTAAAATTCCTGGCAGGTAAGTGAATTGGGGTTTTGATTATAGATACATAGTGATGATACTTTCGAAGTAATGGTATTACTTTGAAGATTTGTAGAAGTTAAACTGTCATGTGATTGTGTTTCGATGTGTTTGTCAATGTTGAAAGCACATGCTGTAGGTAAATTTTTATGTGGTGCATAGTTTTTGAGAAGAAGGTGGGTTGCACCATCCTCATGTAATGCATGTTACTGGAAAAGTTAACAATATGCAGCCGACCAACATGCAGATATTCTGAATTTCATCCTGCCTGTGCTGTATGACCAGAATGTCTGTGTCTGTTCTTACCTGGTGATGCTTTCTTCACAAAACTGGGAAGTCTTCTACCTTTCATCCCATTGTCCTTATCTTGGCTATCAACAATACTGATGTGGCTGCATTAATGTGGGTCCACTTTTCTAGCATGTACATTTACATGGAATTTTCCTGTTGTAGTGAATATTTTGGTCGTTAAATAAGGCCTTTGCTCCCACTGTATAACCAGGCAAGCCCCAGCTTAGGCAATTCCTGTGCATTAGTAAGTTTTAAAATGGGATGGACCAGAAACACCATTGTGCATGCCAAGACACTGGAACGGTGCTCATGTTGGAGACATCAGCTACTCCATACATGCAATTGTCTTTTCCCTATTTTACTATTATTAGCAGTATTCTCATTATTTTGCACTGATCAACTAAAGAGACATTTAATTCCAGAGTGGGTGATGGACCCATAGTAGGATCTTCAGCATATGCTGATGATGAAGTCGGTGCTTGTGGTGCTACTGGTGATGGTGATGTGATGATGCGCTTCCTTCCATGGTATGTATGCCATAAGCTTTTGGTTTCATGGTATCCTTCTTGCAAGCTTTCCTGTACTTCGCTGCTCAAATGTAAATAATTTTAATCTATGATCTGTGTGGCATGGATATGAATGTAAAATATCAAAGCAGACGTGTTTTGGACATGATGAAATTCAGGTAAAGAGACATGGAAGACATATTGGCATTTAGATACTCAAACATATGTATTCCCACATATGGTTAACTTTGTCAAGAATATGAAAAAAATGGTAAATAAAATGTTAAGGAAACTGTTGAACCTCAACTTTCATAGAACTAAGTTGAAGAATAGCTGAAGTGTTCATCTTGAAATGGTAACATGGAGTGTTGGACATGCATATCTGAGTGTCATGTTGTCTCCAAGTGTTCAACACAGCAAACACAGCTCTTTTATTCAACTAGACATGTCAATCAATCACAGGTCTTACCTCATCTTCATTGGATATTTGTTCATGCTCCTGTGTGACAGACCAGCTGGCTTTCATCTTTATGAACATAGGTGTTTGTCAGGGATGGGGATGAACAGAAAACCCGCTTTGGTCCAATCCACCACGGAATTTATTGCATTGAAGTGAGCTTCAACATTTCTGACCATGAATATTATAGTTTGCTTTCTTATTGAAGCCGATGTTGTGAAAAGCCAGAAAGGTTGCCTTCCTCTGTATCTTTCCAGTTATGCTTGTATATGTATAGGTACAGTCCGCTGCCACCCATGGGGTTGCTGTCAGCGGACTGTACCCTTAATAAATAAATAAATCAGACGCCTAGGCATTCAATGGCGCCATCAAATGGTGCCTGGATTTACCCAGTTGCCTCGGTGCTCGCATGCACATGGGCAAGCGTACGAGGCACCTGCATGAATCCACGCCCTGTGATCAGCGCCTGTCACTTGTTCCAGTTTTTTTCATTTTAACCCTTGTTCTTCTTTGCAATTTTTAAACCCTCTATACTCTGCAGTACACCCTCTAGAATGAGCCGCTCGATCCAGATTCAGCGGCTGTGGTACAGTTTGCTGCCAGCGCCCCAAAGTGGTACAGTCCGCAACCCGCTAGCAGTGGAATGTGTTAAAAAAATAAATAAATAAGGTGCCTAGACACCGATTGCCCAGATGGGCGATCATACGGCACCCGAAATGATCCGGGCACGTCAGTGCCTGCATGTGAGTGGGCACATATGCGCAGGTGCCGAGGCACCCAGATCATTCCGGGTGCCATGCGATCACCCCAGATTATTCCGGGTTGCATGCGATCACCCAGTTTTTTTTTTAACTTTAACCCCCCTTCCCTGTTTGCAGTTTTTTTTTAACCCTGCTTTGTCAGTCTGCTGCCAGCAGAGCAGTGGACTGCAACACTCCGCAGGAGACACCCAAACTTCCCCTTCCTGAAGGGGCCATGTTAACAGGGCTTAGCTGTGCAAGGAAGAGTTTCTAAAACTCTCACGGCTAACACCAAACTGGGGAAGGACTACGTCCTTGCACGTTTGATGTATTCCCCAAAACCATGTGAACATGCGTACATTGGTATAAGTGTCATAGATTTAATTGTCACTAATAGGGCTTGTCACATGAATGTGAGCGGTCATGACATAATAACATCAGTTTCTCCAAATAGACTTGTCTTACGATGTGCTGCTTGCAGTTATCAGGTTGTTGAGAGCATGAGGCAAGGGATGGAACCAAAACATGCTGCTGCAGATGCAATATCACGAATTGCACGCAAGTACCCAGATTTTGTTGGAGCTGTTTTTGCTATCAGCAGGCATGGGGTACATGCAGGGGCTTGCCATGGGTGGACATTTCAGTACTCAGTGAGGACCGTAGGCATGAAAGATGTTGAAGTATTCACAGTGGTTCCCTGAACGGCCGCAATTTGGCAGAGCCCATGGGATGAAATACCGAATCGTCTTTTTGTCCAAAGGAACTTCTTGCACCGATTCTTTTATGTGGTGAAAAGGTGTCATCAAGTCCATTTTAACATGGAATCCCTCAATTGTGTTCTGTGACGTGAAAAATGATGACTCAGGATCGACAAATTTATTCCACACATGTAATGGGGATTTGATAAATTCAAATGTTTGTTACGTTTTCAGGCTGAAAGGAAAAGAGTTGATGTCTAGTGTCAGCCGATGAATATGAATAAGTGTCTATAACACTACGAGAAATGATATATTTGGGCAGCGAGAGTTTGTCCGTGACTGCAAGTAAGCCGTTGACGAAAAGGTCATTGCCTTTATGTCTAGGGAGCTGCCATTGCCAAACAGAAGATGATGACTGCTCCAGCTCCAGAAGAAGCTGTCGGCAAAAGATTGTGTCGTTGGCGGAGTAATAAGCCGGTAATCAAACATTGTGCAGCTAGGGGCGAGGATCAACATGGGATGAGGGTTGAACCCCCATTTGTTTATTTGCCTTAATAAGATTTAATTAAAAAATGAAAATAAATTAAATCAAATAAATTTATCTATTAGAGCCCCCTTCTTTTGGACCAATCGTAACATCTGTCATTTTATTCTATATATGTATGTATGCGTACATGACTACACGTATGTGTAGAACGAGTGTCATGCTGCGGCTTGGGCCTGCTGTGCAACTTGGCTGCATGGTGGCAGAGGCATCATCGAATCAAGGTCTGACAGCTCCAATCAAAAAAAGTTTTTTTTAAAGGATCTTACACAACCGAGAAGTCAGGCAAGGTGTGTGCAAGCAGGAGTCTAATAGGGTGTTTGGGAATTATTTTTTTATTTTTTTTTCTATCTTAAAAATATGACGTATCAATTTGTAACTTAATTTTTAAAATTAATAAAAATAAGTTACTCCGGTAAAATATCATAATTTTTAAATTTTAACTAAATTTGTTTGTTCCGCAAGATTGCCGTGGAAGCGTTCGTCCTTCACTGCCAGCCCGCCTTCGGACAGTATAGTGGTGCCGCCGCCTGGCCGGAGATCTTGCGGCGGTCGCGGTGGAGGCTGCAACGGAATGATCATGGGTGTGTCGCCTTCAGATAGTCTAGTGGTGTCAGCCGTCCGGTCAGAGATCTTGCGGCGGTCGCGGTGGAGGTTGCAACGGAATGACCCTGGGTGCGTCGTCGCCACGCACAGACACGTCTTGCGGGCGGTCGACTTGTTCGGGGGTGGCGCACAGACACGCCCCGGTACCCCCGCCAGTCTCATGCGTCTGCCCCGGATGCAGCGGGCTGCGGCTCCCCGTACTCTGCCGCTACAGCCATCCGCCCGATGAGGCCGTGGATGAAGAAGAGGACAGGGAGAGAGAGAGGGACCACCGGCGAAGGGGGCTGGAAGAGAGAGAGAGCACGCCGGAGGGGAGAGGAGGGAGGAAGGAGAGGCCAAGAGAGAGAGAGCACCGGAGGGGAGAGGAGGGAGGAAGGAGAGGATGGGAGAGAGAGAGAGAGGAAGCGTTGGCTCCCCGTACTCCGCCGCTATAGCCATTCGCCTGATGAAGCCGTGGACGAAGAAGAGGACCAGGAGAGAGAGGGAGCGTCGGCGAAAGGGATTGGGAGAGAGAGGGAGCACGTCGGAGGGGAGAGGAGAGAGGAAGGAGAGGTCGGGAGGGAGAGAGAGAGAGAGAGAGCGCACCGGAGGGGAGAGGAGGGAGGAAGGAGATGATGGGGGAGAGAGAGAGAGGAAGTGTCGGGAGAAGGGGATCGGGAGGCTCTTTTAAAAAAGTATGAAAATAATTATTTTTATTTTGAGATAAGTTACAACGGGATAAAAATTTATCTTAAAAAATTAGAGAGTTTATCAAACGTGATTAATAAATTATCTATTTTTAATTTTTATTTTGAGAGGAAAAAGAGATGAAAAATTATAACTAAACACCCTATAAGTCATCTAATCGATCAGGCAACTCTAGAAAAAAAAAGAAATTTTACAAATTTATTCGTAGAAATATTTTTTATTTTATATTATTTTTAAAACTTACTTAAATCAATATAGTGTCAAAAATGCCCCTAAATTAGCCTCCATTTAAGATGCAGGGATTTCTATCCATAAACTTGAATTTTTAGCTGGAAACCCCCCCGTAGAACAGGGTTATTTTAATAACTAGCACATTTGTGTGTGTGAGAGAGAGAGAGAGATGAAGAGAGAGAGAAGCTTTAGGATAGTTTAAGGTTTTCTTTAAAATTTGGCTAGAAGTTAACTAGGGTTAAATAAGTGACTTTAGCATATAATACTAACAGTTAGTGATAGTAGGGGTATATATTCTTGCAAGCATTGTAACATAGTGAGGCTATTAAAAATATATGAAAAGAAGAAGGGTAATTTTATCAATAAACTTGCAAGGATGGTATTTTTGTAAAAAAAATCAAACAAAAGAAAGGGGAAAAAAGAGGGGGTGATTTAGTTTAAGTTTATCCAAACTTAGTGTGTTCGTTAGATTTAATCATTAAATAATATTTATTAAAATCTATCAAAAATTGCAGATGGTGCCACCTCATCTGCAATATGTACGTAGTTGTTGAAGGCTTCCATAGGTATT
The DNA here is from genome assembly GCA_022559845.1 of Amorphophallus konjac. NCBI lineage: Eukaryota > Viridiplantae > Streptophyta > Magnoliopsida > Alismatales > Araceae > Amorphophallus > Amorphophallus konjac. The sequence continues at coordinate 30,559,725 of CM040118.1, forward strand.
AGATGGTGTCGACACAGCTTCTGCCGGTGCAAACTTTGCACCGGTGATGTTGAGCATGTTAATTAGAGACATGTTACAGTGTCACTCTTCGTGTCATTATTTTTTTGTGGCAACTTTTTTTTCCCGATCATCTGATTTGAACTTCGAATAATGATAAAAGTGAACTAAATATAGTACTCTCGGAGCACCAAACTTAAGTTGTTCACACCGACTGTCCGATCTCATGACCGGATGACTTAACTTGAGAGTGACATAAAACATGGCACCATATTTTTCCTCTATTAGTAATGTTGGTACCAAAATTCTATTTAAAAAAGTGAATATAATAGTCTCTTCTGCGACCACTTGACGTGGGACGAGAGATGTTTACTTCATCGAGAGTAAGTGAAAAAAATGGGAGAAAATCTTTCTCGATATTAAGCACTCTTCTTCTTTCCATATAGTAAGAACTCGTTTTTACAAAAAGATTGACCAACACTTTGGAGAGGGTGGCGCAATTAGAAATTTTAGAGAAAATATTCTTACATAAACTCACAAACCTTAACGTTGTAGAACATGTACAACTTTTCTGACCAAAAAATGATGTCCATATGTGTATCAACGAATGGGATGTTGCACATGTTAGTAGTGGAGACAAGATCTCATACTTCAGCGGAAGCGGAAGAGCGGATCTGCTAGCCTCACAGGATCCTGGAGAAGATGATTTTCATAAGCATTTAGTAGACCTTCTCATTGGAGTGGGTAGGCAACCAGAGTCTCCCATAAAGTTCCACATGCCAAATTTCAAGGCCACAGGTGGTAGCCTTAAGAAGAGAGAAGGGAGAGAGGAGACATACAACACAATCCAACTAGCCCTTGGGTCTCTCTGGGCTTCATATTTATAAGACCCCTTTGACTCTAGAGTCCTAATTTTAAAGGGATAGAGGGTCCAACTTATTATACTCCTAGAACTATATCTAATGTGGATGATCATATGTCATCATCTCCCCACTCAAACACACTGGACATCATCAATCTCTCGTAAATATCTCATCTTACTCTTCCTTTTATACGAAAAATAGAATGTGTGATCGACGAGAATGTTATAAGTGAAGAGTGTTATATTAAGTCACCACCATATTAGTATAACACTACAGTTCTATATCTCACCTTGCACCCCAAATCATATGTTCACATGAGTCAAGTTGATCTGATCCCTCAATGAAATATAGATTTACACATTGACATATCAATCTACATATTTGTGCTCATGATTACATAGTACTCATCCCAATACAACTTCCATAGCAATGAAACACAAAACATGGGTGCGAAACAAGTATAACTTTTCCTATGCCAGACATGCCAATTCACTAAGATTTGACTATTTTCCTAGATATGCTCCGCTAGATCACATGACTCATGGTCCTCGGAGAACATGCTAAAGTAGCAACATCTAGCATCTGCTTCATGACATAGTATATAGTCCCAAAGAGTACAATCACTGAATCGATTAGATTCAATAGGCTTACATAGTTTTGAAACATAGATCCATTCTGTCACTACATCAGTGGTCGATAAATAGTGCATATAGTATGATATGCATGCTATGGTGGAGCTCCAATCTCGACATGTCACACTGAAACACCATATGAATCTCAACTAATCACTCCCTCAGGCGCTCTACACACATATGATGTAGATAGATGTGGTTATATCATGTTACATGAAAACAAATAATTTCATGTTCTATTGATTACTTTCAATCTTATCTTAGCCATCTGATAATGAGACATATGACTATCTTTCACACTCTCACTGGGCATAACGCATCCCTAAGTCTGTCTCATCATGCTCGCTCACATAACGATATGGCGATTGTCCATGTAAGAGGATCGATCGATACCTTGGTGATATTCAACAATCATATTCACATAAACAAGGCACTAGTTTAAACATCAATGCAAAAGAATTAATACTCATATTTTATTGCATAAAAGATGGTGTCCTTAAGAGAAGATACATGCTAATCAATTCTTCTCAAACCTAAACCTCCAACATTCTTTAGAAACAAATCTCTAGTAAGAGATTTAGTAAGAGGATCATCAATCATCTGACTTGTGAAGATATGTCCAAGGAGCACTAGTCCATGTGCAATGATGTCTCTAATGAAATGATATATGATGTCAATGTGCTTTGACTTCTCATGATACTTGGGATCCTTTGTGTAAGTAATTGCAGTTGTATTGTCACAGTGAATCATAACAGCATCTCCAGCATGTGCTATAACATCTAGGCTCACTAAGAATCACCTCAATCAGATACTCTCTTGAACTATAACAGTGCAAGTAATATATTGAAGATCTATTTTCTAAAATACCCTACTCTCGTTTAAGTTTATCTCCCTTATCCTAACCACCAAACAAACGGGCCCTTAAAAATATCCCTAGTTAGTTAGATGGGGGCCATCACTGCCGCCCAACCTGGTACACGCATCACCGTGAACTCAAAACCAGCGGACCCCTTTGTGCGTATATCAGGGTTAGCCATGCATGTCGGTCTTATCGAAACTGAGAGAAATGCGTGTAAGTGTTGAGAGAAATGCGTGGAAGTGTTGGATGGCGTGTGCTCTCACGCATGACCAAGCAAGTCATCATCCATCTTCAATATATACTTTCAATCCGGCTGCTTTAAATGGCTTAAGATTGAAGTAAACTTTTAGTCACTATTTTATCATGTGGTTAGGTCTGTGAGTATCATAATTAGCAGTGGTATGGATAGGCCCCGACCAAAAATGAGGGTTATTCTGATATTTGACAAACCCATTAAAATATTTAGATAAATGGGTAAGTAGATCATATCTTAAGTTTACTTTTTATTCACTTGACTCTTAGGGAGGATTAGTGACATATGCAATTGAATTCAATTTGTGAATCGAATTTTAAAGTGTGAATGTATTTCATTGGGTGTTCATTGGGTTCATTTAGAGATTAAATTCTTGAGTTAGTGAGATAAGCGAGGGTTTTGACTATAAAATTAATTCATGAGATCAGTAAACATGAATTTGTTTTTAAGAAATACATGTGAACGAGGAGAGAATTGAATTCTTGAAGAGATCTACTCAAGGTGTGAATTCAATACTCTAAAATTATTTTTAATCTGACTTTTAGTGACAATTTTAATTCCCTATGATATATAATTTCCATCTAAACATATATGATTCACTAAAAATATATTTTAAGTCTCTCAATTAAGAATTAAATTACACGACTCGCTAACCTGAACTAAGTGTTTGATGGGTCTTAAGAAAGAATTTATTTATCTTACTTTGGTAGACATCCCACAGCCAAAAATATTGGTGCGACGGACTTGACTTGAAATTTCTTTTCTTTTAAATAAAACTTAGAAAATTGGATAAAATTGGATTATATTTAGGTATTGATCGATTTCTTCTCATCTATTGCATTTCCCTTTGGCATAATCACAGGCTTAAGTTAATTGACATCTAATCCAACGGTGACATAAAATTTCAATATTTGGGAAGCTAAAATGACATTTTCTGGTTTATTGATGCTTTGTTCCCATGTGTAGGCATATCATTGTCACCTTAATTAATCAAATGATGTCAGTTTAGTTAACTTCTAAACTTACCCTTCAAAATTAACCACAGAGAATCGTGGGTGTCGATGTTGATTTTATCAAGTTGACATCAAACGCAACTGCATCTGCCAATAAAAGTTAGTTAACTTCCCAACGGCGGCATAACGAAAGCTTGGGGTCGTTGACGTCTCTCTGCCCGGGGGCATAGCGCAACTCGGGACCTCGGCTCTCTCTGCTCGAGCCGGGTCCGATGGCAGCACGTCTCCCTTCTTGGAGTAGCTTAGCACGGTGCAGTTCTACTGTCACTCTACTCTTTGGATCGTGGGCGGGGTGGGGCATGACATCTTCGGGCTGAGAGAGGGGTGGTGGAGAGTTAGTCTGTCAACGGATTCGATATTATTCAGATCTGTTTTGAATTCGTATTAGCGGATAATATTTAAATTCATATTCATTTTTTCAGATACGGATAATATCTGAATTTGAATCGGAGCGATATGATATTATAATATTTATTTTATAAAATATCCATTCGTAATATTATATATCATATAATATTAAACCTGTCAACGGAACGGATACAAAGCGAATATATGACTATTTGTCACCACTATTACTCTATTTGTCACCAATATCACTCATTTTTCACCACTAACACCTATTTGTCACCCCTAATACGTATTCTTCACCATTGTGGAGTATTCTGAAATCGGAGCGGATAATTTGAATAATTTAAAATTTTTATTCGAATCGAATACGGATAAATAATACAATAATTCATCGGATAACGGTTCAAAATCGGATTATTCGAATCTTAAAAAGGAGCAGATGCTGATAGTCATATATTCGCTTTGTATCCACTCCGTTGACAGGCCTAGTGGAGAGCGAGGAAAGAGATGGGGGGATGGGCCACATGGGGTCAAACAGGGAGGGGCAAGTGAGTTAATTAACCCATCTCTCCAGTTGCTGACTCATCTCAATTTTGTTTCAGGGTTAATCCTGAGTTATCTTTTTTTTTACTCGTAGTTAATTCTTTTTGATTTGATAAGATCGGATTTAGATAATCGAGTTAAATAAGAGTTAATCTGAATTAATCTGAATTAACTTATTCCACCTCCATATGTGAGTTAACTTGGTACCATGTTAAAGAAAAAAGAAATAAAAGTGAATAGAGTAAAACCACTTACCTTTAGTTGAATTATCTTTAATCTCAAACTAAAACGGGACTTAAAGTTAACTCTGAGTTATCCCTCTTCTATCCAAGTTAGCCAACTCTCCTTCCAAAGTGCTCATCCGATTAACTCCGAGTTAACAATGGGCTAACTCAGAGTTAACTCTTACGTCTCTTTTTTATAGCAAGATAAACAAATAAAGGGTTATCCCTCCCGAATTAGTCTGTTCTCTCGTTTAGTCTCATTTAATTTACAGTTAATGAGTTATCTCTACGAAATAAAAGAGATTAGCTCTTCTTTTATTCTATTTGGTTTGATTGTATCGAGGGAGTATAAAATAAGTTAACTCTATAAATTGACTTGAATGTCCCTCCTTTCTTACCTCAATTATAGTACCTATAAAAACTTTTTTTAATAATTTACCCCTACTATCACCAAATTATCTTCAATGCCACTCAATCTATATCAAACTTAAGGTATGAAAATCTAATTCCCATTTTAAAAGTATATTTTTCTATTTTTATTAAAATCTTTAATTTGAATAATAGTACTTAGCATAAAAATATTTTTTAAAAATTAGTAATTTTTTGTTTTTTTTTTCAAAATCTCATGTAGTCTAATACACCCAACTAATCCACTAATGAACACATGCCCCATCATTATTCAATTTCAAAATTTTATTTTTTATTTTTATAATTATTTTTAATAGATTCTGTAAAAAAATATTATCATGAAAATAATAAATATTTGATATAAAGAGTCATTAATACTACTAATTTAAAATCAAAATTGAAAAACGAACATAGGCATTTTATTGTTCACTTTGAAAGTTTTTAATTTTTAATTTTTGTAATTATTTTTAATAGATTCAATAAAATAAATTTAATGTCAAAATAATAAATTATTTGATATTAATAGTTACGGCTAATACTAATTAAAAACTAAAAACAAACAATGATGCTTATGTAATTTACTGTTCGCCTTCAATGTTTTTTATTTTTTTGTTTCTTTAAGTACTTTTATTAGATTTTATAAAATAAATTTAAGGTCAAATTATTAAAATATTTAATATTAATATTAATTTATACTATTAATTTAAAACCAAAAGCAAAAATTATTTACGTAATTTACTGTTCATCACTTCATCTTCAATGTTTTTAATTTTTAACTATTTTATTAGATTCTATAAAAGAAACTTAATGTCTAAATAATAAAATATTTGATATTGCTATTTATTTATTAATACTACTAATTAAAAATGAAAAGTAAAAATATTGTTTACGTAATTTTCTGTTCAACTTCAATGTTTTAATTTTTAATTTTTAATTATTTTTATTAGATTCTATAAAATAAATTTAACACTAAAATAATATTATATTTGATATTAATATTTATTTATACTGATAATTAAAAATCAAAAGTAAAATTCTTTACGTAATTTACTGTTCACTTTTAAATATTTTATTTTTATTTTAAAATTATTTTTATTAGATTCTAAAAATATATTTAACCTCAAAATAATAATGTATTTAATATTAAAATTTATTAATATTACTAATGAAAAATCAAAAGGAAGAACTTTTCATCAATTATCTGGATAGGAGAGAGCGAGAGGAACGAGAAAGATAAGTTAAAATGTTCCACCGATTTAAACGGGTCAAAATATTCAGATTAGATGAGAGTTATCTTTAAATATAGTCGAAATATTTTTATCTCTATGTCAATTTAAAAAGAAATAAGTTGGGAGTTATCCCCGTGACTCTCCCTGTCAAAGCGGCGCCACCAAAGCGGGGTTATAACAGGGAGGAAGCGGCTGAAGTGGCAGCCACGGGGTCGCCGGTTACCAACCGCGCTTCACGTGGCTGCCATGGATGGGGATGTGGGGAGCGGTCCCCAGAAGAGCCGCGGGGGGGAGGGGCAGGGGGGGGTGCAACGCGGTGTTTGGGAAAGGGACTCCCCTCCCCCCACAATCCCACATACGTCAAGCACCGACAACCACTGTATGGCACCAATAACGACTATTCAATGATAAATTAATCCAAAGCCCATACATAACTGCGGCAACATGAATCTCTCCGATTTCCTGTTTGGATGCGACGTCCCACAATCAATTGGCATAAATCCAAACTGTAATCCAAAGCCCATACATAACTGCGGCAACATGAATCTCTCCGATTTCCTGTTTGGATGCGACGTCCCACAATCAATTGGCATAATCCAAACTGTAATCCAAAGCCCATACATAAATGCGGCAACAGGAATCTCTCCGATTTCCTGTTTGGATGCGACGTCCCACGATCAATTGGCAATCCAAACTGTACACCTGACAAGAACACACTTGATCTTTCGAGATTGGTTTGGTGGGGTTAATGATTATTCACCTAAGATTGCTCTCGCCGTCAATCTACATCAAAATTTGTCGAGTATTCGAGCATATCTATAGCACCGATCACGATATACGATATAATGTCGTATCAGTACCTATCGAAATGAAATGAGCACTTTAACATATATATTATAATTACATTTATTTAAATATTTTATTAATTTAATCAATCAAGAGATGTGTTATTTAAATCTATGAACGTGAATTTAAATCTCACCGGTTCTATGTTTCTTTACAAAATTTTTAATATAAAAAGAAAAAAAAGTTCACAAAAGGTCCGTGCTGCACATTTCGAATCAGGATCTTTATCGAAAAGTAAAATGTTTTCAACAACTTTACTTATTAAGTGATATTAACATAAAATAAGATATCTAATATTTTTAAAAATTAAAATACTTTCAATCAACTTACTTATTAAGGAATATTAACATAAAATAAAGTATTTAATATTTAAAATAATATAAGTAACATATCGATTATCGGTCATTGACCGAGATAGTTAGATACGTATGATAATAAGCTTATAGTATTGATTTGTTAAATCTTCGTCTACAAAATTACTATTAACATTACTCTAATTTAGCTAGAAAGACATCAGGAGACGTGAACCAACAAACCCTCGTGAACAAGTAAAAGAGAGGAAAATGTTATAGTATATACTGTCAGTTAGTAAGTAACAAAGATGTCAGTCTCTCTCTCTCTCTCTCTCCCTCTCTCTCACACGCGCGCAGAATATATGTTTGATGGAGAGGGAGGGCAGCGGAAACTTGAGTCTGCAAGAGGGAGGAGAGAGAAGAGGGTGAAGCCATCTTGATACTGGAAGTGGGCATCTGGGTCATCCCTTTCACACTCTTCATAGCTCCATGCAGAAGGTTCACTCTCCTGGTGGCCAAGCTTCAGGAGCTCTGTCGAAACCTTGGCACTCCTCGTCGCGCCATCCCCGGCATCTGGAGCCGCCTGGCAAGAGTTCAGACCTTGACCCTGGTGGTGTGATTCCCCAGCTAGGCAAGCAACTACATCTCGGCCAACAGCTTCAAACCTTGTTGTAAGTATAAGCAGAGATGTGAGAATTTTACGGCATGCACATTCACTTGTTTCTGCTTCGAAAAATCGGCAACTGGATTTTCATTAGTTTGTTCCGAATTCTTCAAGACAGAACGTTGCATATTTCTGATGAGGGGAATACATGGTCGAGAATGGAGAAACAGATTGAGCTACCCTGTACTGCAAGTCTGCGAGCGAGAGATCTTTCCTCTCTTCTCCTGTAAACATGTAAATAGCACACAAATGGGATGAAACTTGCCCCCCATAACATCCTGTGAATCATAAGATTGGGATTGATGTCCCTGATAGAACTCTGTTTGGGTTGGTAAGAACTACATGTGATTTTTGTAAGTTCCTTCCTTTTATATATCTTTGAATGTCAAGGAGAAGTTGGTTTTCCTTTCTTTCTTTCGTTCTTTTTTCTTTTTTTTTCTTTGAGATGAAATATGAACATACTAGTGCATAATTACAACAAGAAAACCTTGGTACCTCTGATTCTGTAATCCTCTCTCTCTCTCTCTCTCTCTTTCTCTGTCGAGGAGAAGTTGGTTTTCCTTTCTTTCCTTCGTTCTTTTTTCTTTTTTTAACTGAAATATGAACATCCTAATGCATAATTATAACAAGAAAATCTTGGTACCTCTGAGTCTGTAATCTCTCTTCTCTCTCTCTCTCTCGGAAGAAAAAGAAAAGCATGTGGTTCTATCATATATCACTGCCTATCTTCATCCTCAACTCCTTTTTAGCAACATGCAGCACATATAGTCATATAGATGGTGAAAATTCTCTGCTGACTTACCCAGTTGGGTTAAGAGCAACTACTTCATTGTTGTTTCCTTTGCTTTCCTGTATATAACTGTTGAAATCCTTGTTTTAAATTTTAAAAGATTCTAGTCTCTTTGTGTTGTTTAGTATCATATTGGAAAATGGAAAAAGTTTTCATTTAATTTTAATTGAGACTCATGATTTTAATTGTGTACTCTTTTGGGGAGATTTTAGAAGTTGAGTTATTTGAGATAGTGGGTTCTTTGGACCTTATCCTCTTTTTCAAATGTGCACGAATTGCCTTGCCATTGCGTGCGTGCGATTCTCAACATTTATTTTATTTTATTTTATTCTGTTTTTGACCATTTGATTGAGTGTCACTTGGATTCTCTTCGTGTCGTCTCCTCATATTCCACTCTTTGGACAGATGGGTGTGCCTCAGTCAAATGTCGCTTCCCGAGGAGATATACGAGGAGAGTCGATTTTGTGTGAGAGATATGGCTTAGGGTTTCTCTCACCCGACGGCTATCTCTTTTGTGCGCCTCTCTCTCGATCATCTTCTTCTTCTTCCTCGCAAGAGGCTGCATTCATCATAGTGTTCGCCTCTGACAACGCGAGTTGAAGTACACCTTCGCGTTGCCATCGGTCTGGGTTGTCGTATCTTAGAAGAAGTTCCGTCGTGAAACAAATTTACAGCAGAATAGGGCGGAACGACTCTAAAAAAAATGACTACGTACTGCAACCCGAGATTACTTTTCTTGATCGTTTGATTTCCTTCAATTTCCCTACTTAGATCTAATAGAATTTCTCCACCAGTGCGTGCATCGTCGTCCAACAACAACTCTGTCCAAGGAATTGAGGCAGCAAATTATTGTATCATTGCCCTCCAGCAATCCGAATTTGGGCACCACTGGGTGGAGGTAAGTGGACTTACATAAGTCATATAATGCATGAAAAGGCATGTCAATAATTCTGATGCCCCTATCCCAAACCATAAGAAGTGTATCCACAAGGTCTATGGCAAGAACACTTAGTTTGACATCTCACTTGTCTTCTTCTATGAGAACAATAAAGAAAGTGTACTTCATGTCAACTTTCAATTCATCCCTGAAGCAAACAATAGAAATTCTCAAATCTCAGGTATCCTTTTCGTTGTTATGATACTCCTACATAGTACGGCATATCTCAGGGTGGGATTTGACAGTCAAAAAAGCCCCAGAAGGAGAACCTATTAACAAGGACCTCTTTCATGTACAATGTCATGGAGACAAAATATTTCTTCAGGCAGCTCTTGAGAATTGAATTCTTTGTATTCAGTATGCAAAATTGCAATTGCAAACAACCATTCCAAGGGCTGTTTACAGATCCTATAAACACCGTACAATGTCACATTCCTTAGCTCTCAGTACAAATGAATATGAGCTAAAGGGTAGTGCTTAAATGTTTAGGCTCAGAGAGTTCATGACTTCACCACGGTACAGCTGAAAATGGAGTTTACCACAAAAGAGAGTTCCTCAAAGCAAATAAGAAAGAAGGGGCAAATGAGAAACAAAAGCATGTGAATCTCTAGAGAAGAGAGGGAGATGAAGGCCATGTTTAGGCTCTGCTTTTCTTTCTCTCTTTTTGTCGAGGGAAGAAATTCTGGCTATCCTTTCAAGCCCCAAAATAGGAAACAAGATGAGCACTTAAATCATGTGAGTAAATTCAAAGCAACGTTGTTGCCAGAATCAAGATAACTAAAAGTTCACAGGCAACCTTAGGTGGGGTCTATGGGTAGCTACAAAAATGATCATAGCTTAAATTCTTGCAAATGCATGATGCAACATGTCTATCTGAAAAATGGTAAACTAACTAGATACGCAAGATACCAGGCAAGGCTAACAAGAAGAAAAGAGGAGAAACATAAAAATTGAAATGGGGAATGGTAAACCTGGGGTTGAGGAAGAGACAAGAAATGGAGAACATGAATAATAGCAACAGTAGAGACAAAAGGACAACAAGAGCATGGATAAACAGTATCAGGAGCTACAACGGATGGGGGCAAGGTGGAGAGGACAAAAACTGGAGTAAGAAGACGTAATTATGGAGAAAAAAATATAAAGCCTGCATGGGTCAGTGATAAACTGAAAAATAGCCAAAATTAATTTGGAGAGACTGAACACAATAACTTCTTTTAGGTTCTATTTCAATCTCCCATAATCTCTACTATTGTCAATCCTCTTTTTATTACTTCTTTTTACACTTTTTTTGGTACCATGTTATACTAAGGACCTCTTTGCGCGAATAAGCCACCCCACCCCGGTTAGGGGAGGGATGGGTGTGAGGAGAGCGGGTGGGGCCTGCTGCTCTCTCTCATCGGGTTGGATAACCCAACCGGTTATCAAACCAACCCTAAAAGATTAGGTCTTCATGAAATCACAACTAGTCAATGGTTCTTGCAAAATATAAACTTTTATTAGCAGTCTGTGAGCATTGCAGCAAACCACTTGCTACAAACTATAATGAACTAGCAGCAGAAATGGTTTTCCCCCAATTAATCTCATTTTCCATGCCAATCCATGTCAAACAGAATTAAACATATTGGATGCAGTAAAATAGATAAAATTCAACCAATCACTTATGTAAAGATATCCAATATATGTCAGCATCTCCGTCACATGACCCAAACATTTTCCAAATCAGAGCTCTCTAAGGAAACCGTCCAACAATACATGAGGAAGATATCTTGATTTTGGCTATAGGGAGAGTTACCCTGAGATGCTTTCATAAATTTTTCTTTGGTGATAAGCTTAGAAGAAAACTCAAACCCAGTTTGGCCAAGGGGAGCCACATTAAGGTAGGCTCAACCACTTTGGTAGAACCCACTTACCCAATCTACATGGATTGTGTATGTTCTTGGGGGCATATCTTCATCATTGATAGAAGGTGTAGTGTGTTGACTTGGACTAATTTGAACAGATCTACCATGAGAGATCAAATCAATCAATTCCATAGTGCTTAAATGATTCCTAACTGGGATCATAGCCAGTTCTATGGGATATAGAAAGTCAAATGGGAAGTCCGTGCTTCATCCATGTTACAACCCTCAATCTGAGCAGCAGCCTCAATATAATTCAAGCTCTGTTCTAACCTGAGCTGACGTAAACTGGAGTGAGAGCATTTTGATACATGCAGATTTTTCTCTGAGGCCCCTCTGGATCTATTGGAAGCTTGACAGGCTCATTCACTTTCAAGGCCAAGTATGCATATTAGCATGGGTCAGGCTGTGATAGGCATGAAAAGATGGCTGGGTTTTCAAGTTTTTTAACCTTGTCCCATCTTGTGGTAGTTCTGATGGGAAAAAATCCCAATGCTATGTGTACTAACAAATCTTGAAACTGATAACGCAGCGAAAATTTTAATCGGAACAACACATCCACATAGAACACCAGATTTACGTGAAAACCCCTCCAATGCGAAGGGGAAAAACCACGGGCAAGTCACAGGAGAAAACTTCACTATGAACAATAATGAAAGTACAAATAACTCAAAGTCTCTTGCCAAGACTTGAGTTGGAATTACAAGAGAGCAATCGGGATATAAACACAACTGAACTCTCCTACTCGATCACGGTAGAACACACTGCAAACCTGATATTCCCTATAGTGAGAACCATGTTCAGCTGATGAAGATCTTCCCTGCTCTTCACCTTCTCCTCTAGCAGCACCTTCTTCCCCGGAGCTACAGTAACCCCTTTCCTTCACCCTTGATGGCCTCCTAGATCTCACCTTTTGATCTTAGGTTTTAGATCCCAATAAGATGTTTTATACATCTAGGATGGTCAAGGGACAACCCAGGGACCAGATCCACCAAACCTGCCAAATCCCATGACTTTTTGGATTAAATAAACCAAGGAAAAGATCTATTTTCGGACATGGAACAAAAGGTCAAACATGGCTGCCTCGGGGCTGGCGGTCGACCGGACCTACAGTGGCGGTCGACCGGACCTACAGTGGCGGTCGACCGGAAAATCTCAGTCCGAAGTCTTTTACTCCCTGAAAAAATCGGTCGACCGGTGGTGGCTGGGCTGAATGCCCAACAACCTCCCCCTTCAGCCCATAAGGGAGGCTGTTCCGTGACTTCTCAGTGTGTAGTCATGCCGACCAGTCGTCGGCAAATCTCTTGCCTTTCTTTTGGCAAAGTCTTCGTCAACATGTCTGCCCCATTGTCATCTGTGTGAACTTTCTGAAGCTTCAGTTACTTCTCTTCAAACACATTTCTAATCCAGTGGTATCTGACATCTATGTGCTTTGACTTGGAATGAAGAGTTGGGTTCTTGCATAGGTGGATGGCGCTTTGACTGTCACAGTACACCATATAGCTTTCTTGTTTCAGCCCCAATTCATGTAAGAATTCTTTCATCTACAACATCTCTTTGTAAACCTCTGTAGCAGCAATATATTCTGCCTCTGTGGTGGAGAGCGCAATACACCTTTGTAACCTGGATTGCCATGAAACAGCTCCCCCTGCAAAAGTAATAACAAAACCTGATGTGGACTTCCTTGTATCAATATCTCTTGCCATATCTGCATCTGTGTAACCTGTCAGAACAGGTGGTCCACCCCCAAAACTTAAACAAATTTTGGAGCTACCCCTGAGATATCTAAAGATCCACTTCACTGCTGCCCAATGCTCCTTTCCTGGATTTACAAGAAATCTACTAGCAACACCCACTGCATACGCTATATCCGGCCTCGTACATACCATTGCATACATCAGACTTCTGACTGCTGAAGCATAAGGGACTTTCTGCATTTTCTCCTTCTCCTCTTCATTTGTTGGACTCTGCTCTGAGCACAACTTAAAATGACCTGCAAAAGGAGAACCAACTGGCTTTGCATTGCTCATACTAAACATGTCCAATACCTTCTCAATATATTTCTCCTGTGACAACCATATTTTCTTGGCTTTTCTGTCACGAGAAATTTGCATGCCTAGTATTTGCTTTGCTGGCCCCATGTCCTTCATTGCAAAGGACTTGCTAAGTTCCTTCTTCAGCCTGTCAATCATAGACGTATCTTTCCCAAGGATAAGCATGTCATCAACATATAATAAGAGAATAATGAAATTCTCACCAAACCATTTGATGTATACACAATGATCTGAAGCCGTTCTTTTGTATTCATTTTCAGCCATAAATGAATCAAACTTCTTGTACCACTGCCTTGGAGCTTGCTTCAGCACATACAAGCTCTTTCTCAATCTGCAGACAAGATTCTCTTTACCTATGACTTTGAATCCTTCTGGTTGCTCCATATACATTTCCTCTTCTAAGTCACCATGGAGGAAAGCTGTCTTCACATCCAGTTGTTCAACCTCCAAGTCCAGGCTAGCAGCAAAACCTAGAGCAACACGAATAGAAGATATTTTTACAACAGGAGAAAAAATTTCTTCAAAGTCAATACCTTGCTTTTGACCAAAGCCTTTTACAACCAATCTGGCCTTATATTTTGGTTGAGAACAATGCTCCTGAGTCTTCAATTTGAAAACCCATTTGTTCTTCAATGCCTTTATCCCTTTGGTAGTTGCACCAAATCATAGGTGTGGTTCTTCTGCAGAGCATCCATCTCTTCCTGCATAGCTTCTAACCACTCATTCTTCTGCTCACTTTGCATTGCTTCTTGGTAACACTCCGGTTCACCTGCATCAGTAAGCATTACATACTCATCTGTAGGATACCTTTTGGAAGGTTGATGTTCTCTAGAAGATCTTCTCAGCTGAGGTTCTATAGGAGGTTGCTCCCCATCTACTTCCTGCTCTACATGTTCTGCAGGTAAGTCAGCATCTACCTCTGCATCATCTTCCTGCTGATCTCCCCCATCACCCTGACATACTGGAGGGGAAATTGGATCACAATCTGCTAAGCCTTCTTCAGAAGCCTTGGCTGATACCTTTTTCTTGAAATCTTCAAATGTTTGATCTTCAAAGAAAATCACATCTCTGCTTCTGAATACTTTCTGCTTTACTGGATCCTAAATTCTGTAACCAAATTCATCACGTGAGTACCCAAGAAAAATACATTTTTTTATCTTACCATCCAACTTGGACCTTTCAATGTCTGGAATATGTGCAAATGCACGACAGCCAAACACTCTCAAGTGCTTGTAGAAGACATCTTTTCCTGACCATACATGTTCAGCAACATCACCATCTAAAGCTGTACATGGTGATAAGTTGATCACCTCAACTGTGGTCCTCAACGCCTCATCCCAAAATCTTTTGGGTAGCTTGGCCTGTGAAAGCATACATCTGATCTTTTTCATGATGGTGCGGTTCATCCTCTCTGCAATTGCATTGTGCTGAGGTGTACCAGGAACTGTCATCTCATGTTGAATGCCTTGTGACCTGCAATAAGCATTAAACGATCCTGAATACTCACCACCATTATCTGACCTTATGCATTTCAGCTGTCTCTCTGTCTCCCTTTCAACCCTGGCATGAAACTTCATGAAAACATCAATAACTTGATCTTTAGTCTTCAAAGCATAAACCCAGACTTTCCTTGAAAAATCATCTATAAAGGTGACAAAATAAAGTGCACCACTGATACCTGGAACATTAACTGATCTACCAGGAGTTTTTGTTTTTAAGGGGCCACATACATCTATATAGACACGATCCAAGGCATGCATCTTTCTAGACAATGCAGGACTAGTAAAGGAAACTCTATGTTATTTTCCAGCCAAACAATCAATACATGAGTTCAGATGTGTACCTCTGAAGTCTGGTAAGACTTCTTTCTTGGAAAGAACCTGCAATCCCTTCTCGCTCATGTGTCCCAGTCTCATATGCCACAACTCCATACTGGAATCTTTCTCAATAGTATTCAACTGATCACCACAAGGTTGAACCTGCAACCTGTATAAGGTGTGACATTTCTTTCCGGTAGCAACAACAAGAGAACCCTTGCTAAGTTTCCATCTACCCTTGTGAAATCTGCTATCATAGTCTTCATCATCTAACTTTCCAACTGAAATTAAATTCAGCCTCAAATCAACCACATGCCTCACATCCTTAAGTACCAATTTGCAACCAAGATTGGTCTTTATATGAATGTCGCCCATGCCAATGATGTCTGCCGTCCCATGGTTGCCCATCTTGACGACACCAAAGTTTCCAGCCTTGTAGGTGGCAAAGAACTCCCTCCATGGTGTAGCATGGTAAGAAGCACATGTGTTAATCACCCACTCGAGGTCCTGGCATACGCAAGAAAAAATATCATCAGAAGTAGACAAAATCAGATAATCATCACCTTGTGCTGTAGCTGTGACATTCTCTTTTGACTCTGCATTCTCTACTTCTTTTCTCTTTTTCTTGTTCTTCTTAGGTTGCCTGCACTGATTCTTGAAATGCCCTTTTTCTCCACAGTTGTAGCAAGTAACGTCATTTCTTGGCCTTGACTTACTTCTGCTCTTCTGTGAATTTCCTCTACCTCTGACTTTGACATTCCTCTATTCTCTGAGACAAGTGCCTGTGAATCACTGTGAGAAATTCCTGAATTCTTTCTTCTCAACTCTTCATTCAACAGACTGCTTGTTACTTGACTCATGGAGACAACTCCATCTGGTGCAGAATTGCTAAAAGAGACCACCAGTGTCTCCCAGCTTTCTGGCAATGAACTGAGAAGTAACAATGCATGCAACTCATCATCAAGAGACATCTTCATAGAGGATAACTGGTTAGTAATACTCTGCATTTCATTCAAATGCTCAGCAATAGAAGTGCCCTCTTTAAACTTCAAATTGACAAGTTTTCTAATCAGGAAAGCCTTATTTCCAGCTGTTTTTCTTTCATAAAGACCCTCCAACTTTTTCCATAGAGAGTGTGCAGAACTCTCAGTGGAGACATGATGAAAAACACTATCATCAAGCCATTGTCGAATAAACCCGACAGTTTTCCGATCTAACATTTTCCAGTCATCGGGTGACGTTGTTGCGGGCTTTCCACTATCTCCTTTCAATGGACCATACAGATCCTTACAGTACAAGAGATCCTCCATTCTTGGTTTCCATATCATCCAGTTGTTTCCGTTTAAACTAATCATGCGGGATGAGTTACCGGCCTCCATGTTCATACACAAATAATCAAAATTGATCTAAACAACCCGTAGGTGACTCTGATACCAGTTGATGGGAAAAAATCCCAATGCTATGTGTACTAACAAATCTTGAAACCAGATAATGCAGCGGAAAATTTTAATCGGAACAACACATCCACATAGAACACCAGATTTACGTGGAAAACCCCTCCAATGCGAAGGGGAAAAATCACGGGCAAGTCACAGGAGAAAACTTCACTATGAACAATAATGAAAGTACAAATAACTCAAAGTCTCTTGCCAAGACTTGAGTTGGAATTACAAGAGAGCAACTGGGATATAAACACAACTGAACTCTCCTACTCGATCACGGTAGAACACACTGCAAACTTGATCTTCCCTGTAGTGAGAACCATGTTCAGCTGATGAAGATCTTCCCTGCTCTTCACCTTCTCCTCTAGCAGCACCTTCTTCCCCGGAGCTACAGTAACCCCTTTCCTTCACCCTTGATGGCCTCCTAGATCTCACCTTTTGATCTTAGGTTTTAGATCCCAATAAGATATTTTATACATCTAGGATGGTCAAGGGACAACCCAGGGACCAGATCCACCAAACCTGCCAAATCTCATGACTTTTGGGATTAAATAAACCAAGGAAAAGATCTATTTTCGGACATGAAACAAAAGATCAAACATGGCTGCCTCGGGGCTGGCGGTCGACCGAACCTACAGTGGCGGTCGACGGAAAATCTCAGTCCGAAGTCTTTTACTCCCTGGCAAAATCGGTCGACCGGAAATGACCGGGCGATCGACCGGTTCCGGTCGACCGGAAATACCCGGTCGGTCGACCGGTGGTGGCTGGGCTGAATGCCCAACAAGTTATGCAAGTCCATTCCATGTCAGAGGTTCATATGAAACCTTTGGAAAGGAATCCCTTTCCAGCTGCTTGTCATCCAATTTATACTTCTACTCCACAGCTTGCTCATTATAGGGCCTCGATGGAAGTCTTCTGCCTTCAAACTGGCATTAAGATTCTAATATGGTTGGAGTCTTGGAGATGCAGGAGACTAACGCGCGATCTGCAAAACTGAAACACAAGGAGGTAGATCCATCACTGCCTAGGCGAAGTGCCTACACAAGGGGGCAGATGGCTCACCATCAAGGTTGTTACTCTATCAAGTTTTAAGATTTCAAGCAGTTCTTATGCATGATTGATTTAGCTATCTTTTATTGATATAGACCTTTTGAAAATCTGGCAGTCCACGCATCATAAACAAAGAGCAACCAAGACCTTGTTGTCCTTTTCAAATGAGGTGAAGAATATAAGAAATGGCAATATTGCGTACTAATATCAAAGATTTCGAAGTTACAAATAATATTTTAAAGAAAGCACAATTTTTTGAAGGCGCCATTGTGTTTTGTGCATCAGATGTAGATGAAGATGGACACAGGTTAAAGACTAAAATTGCGGGAGTTCATCCTGAAATTTTAAATTAAGGACTTGTCAAGTGTAGAACGAGCTGTAGTCATAGCTTTTCTGTATATAACATGTCTCTTCTTATTGTCTTATTTCTTCATAATCTTCACATTTCCTCTAGATAGAGTCTAATCTCCTGGCCAATCAACTATTTACAGGAATTGTGCTGTTTCAGTTGAGGTGACTGCCCGCTTTTTTTTTGAAATTTTCTTAGAGTGACCCTTAAGTTACCATGACTTAGAGTGCAAGTCACGCCATCATATGATTATAAAAAAATTAAAAATAAAATGAGTCAATTTTTAAAAGAATGGGTCCAACATTATTCATTCAATCTAGTTTCTTTTTTTATTTCTTTCTAGGTAATCTAGTGGTGACGTGATTTGCACCCCAAGTTAGGATATTTTGGAGGTCATTCTAAATTTTTTAAAAATATATATATATAAAATAAAGGCATTACACACCCCTGGTGTGTAGCACATGGGGGTGTGCAATGAGCATTCCGTGGTAATTGTTTGCACAAAATGTTTAGAGAGACTTTCTCCATGTAACGAGCCTTTCTCCTCCATGGTAATTGCTTGCATAGAATGTTTAGAGAGACTTTCTCCTCCACTCAAATGAAGCCTACTCATGCGGCCTAGCCCAAGCTCGCGGCCTAACCCATCGTGTAAAAATCCTAACCCAATAAGACAAAGGCTACCCACTAAGGCTACACAGCTCTTTTAAGTGCCCCTTAAAACCCCATAAGCCCTGTCAGAGCCCTGCACAAGTCATTGAACAAGTGACGTGGTATCTGTAAATTACAACTCATAAGACTCGAATGGTAACTCAACTCCGAACTCGCTTAGGGAGCTCAAAAATCTAACTCGGTCCTGAGTAGGAAATCTGAGTATTAACTCGACCCTAAATCTATCTCAGGAAGAAGAGTATTAACTCGGATCCTAAGGGAGGGCCTTAGCCTAGTTTATAGTCTTTCACGTCTTAGGCCGATTATCAGAGGGCCTTAGCTCGATTTTCGATCTTTGGCATCTTAGTCCGATTGCCAAAGAGCCCTAGCCCAATTTCTAGTCTATCGAGCCTTAGCTCGATTACCAGAGGGCTTTAACCCAATTTCTGATCTATTGTGCCTTAGCCTGATCATTATCGCAGGGTTATAACCCGATTTTCAATCTATCGTGTCTTGGCCCAATTATCGAAGGGCCTTAGTCCGATTTTTGATCTATTGGGCTTTCGCTCGATTGCTGGAGGGCCTTAACCCGATTTCTTGAGCCTTAGCTCGATTAGTGGAAGGCCTTAGCCCGATCTTTGGCCTATAAAATCTTAAGCTCAGTCTCGAGTCTCCAAAGGGGTTCTTGGCCCAGGAAAATCCTAGTCAACCAAAAAAATGTACTTTAATGAACACCAGAAATATGACAATATATGTACAACATCCTCTGTCACATATCTTGACCTCTATGAAGGCAGACCACTATTTAACGTGCTATCATAGAAGAAATGTGAAATGATGACATTACATACCGCCATAAGAACTCGCAGATTACCAAGGTCATTTTACCATCATAGAAAGTGTGCACAAGTTACTAAGTTAAGGGTCCCATGATCTACCCACATGGCATAAGATATTCTCTTCTGAGTGCCAGCAAAGCAAAGGGAAAGACATATTAAGGACATGCCAAAGTCCACTGACCCCTTGTAATGATGGCATAATCTCACATGTTTCCAAGGTTAAGGGATAACAGATCTCCTTACATGTTGCATCATCACAATATAAAAGTGCCAACAATGCAAGTCATTAGACATTAGACATGTCCCTTGCATGTGCCAAGATTCCCATATTTTTTGGATGCGATAATTGAGATCAGATGACCCCTGCACCTTAAGTATGACCTCAGAAGATCCATCTATACACACTCTATTTTCTTGAGAAAAATATCGTCATGATTTAAGCACCAGAGGATTTTTCCTGAGAAAAACCCTCGAGACCCTCACGGTCTTTTTCCTCTAGTGACAGGTCCCTCAGTTGAGACGAGCCACGTTTCCCTTCGACAAAATCTCTTGACCATCTGACGGTCAATTGAGACTGCGAGATTCACACTTCCACATAATGCATCTAGAGAGAAGAAAAAAAATATAGAGGATGGCCAAAAAACTAGAGTTTCAATTAAAACCGTGTGTTTGTCCTGGTGTAAAAAAACTCAAAAAGAAAAGAATAGATGACTTTTCCCTTGCAAAATATGGGTCGACTAAAATTGACCAATTAAGATCGTCCGCTCCTTTTCTTATATTTTTTTGAACCGTTTGATCTAAGATCAGATGATATGGATGTGTTGCTTGTGTCCCAAATAATCTAAAAAAGAATATAAAACACGGGCAAAAAATGTTTGGACTTAACTCGGATCTACGGTGCGACTATTTTCATTTTTTTAAATCACGCCCCATAATTAAATAAAATCTTTCAATTATCCCCATAACCTTCATAATTTTAAGTGGCCTACCACAGTCCTTTGCCATTCTAAAAAAGATCCGGGGTAGTTGGTTTGTTACCTTACTTTTAACTCTGGCTTCTTCCTCTTCGGCAATGCCACCTCCTGCTCATTGGTTAAGCCATCTCCCACCCCCCCGTACCCGCCACCCTCCACATTCACATAACAAAAAAAATGGCACGCACACACACACACAGGGTCCACAAAGGAAGAGACGTAATTTCAATGCGGGTCCTCGCTCCATCGTTCCCCATCGAAACAAACACAACAACTGATACTTAATTTCACATGGACGCTAAACCAAGCACGAGCTCACAATTCAAAACTCACAATTTAAACATGCTAATATTCCACGTGTTGATTTAACTGTTCACACCATCCACTTACATAGAGACAAAAGCATGCTATAGTTTATTCACAAGTGTTCAATAGCCACAACATTCACAGTCACATTTATCATCTTATCATGTGAATAGTATTCACAAACGATACATTTCTACAGTAAACAACAACCGACAAGTGCGAATCCACACATTAATCACAATAAACCCATAAAACAATTAAAATAGCACGAGTATATGAATATAGCAAAATAATCAATTCTTCGAGAGGGATGGGGTAACTAACATCAACGTCACAAGCACACGTAGGCTGGCCAGTGGCGTCCACTGATGTTCACCTCTCGCACCACCTGCCCACCCTATTGGGACTTTGGACCCCCTCTAGATGAGCTGGGTCACAAGGCTAAGTGGGGATCAAAGGCTCTCCAACAAGTAAAAGAGGACAGTCACAGTCAGGCCCAATAAAGACCCAGAAGCCCATGAAACCCAAGTATTGCAAGGTCGAGGCATTTACAACTCATATTAACTAGTTTATTCAGTCCCATCAAACTGATCAACCTTGCCTTGCCACTTACAGGGGGTCGGTGGGACTAGTGCCATCTGTACATTAACTGATGTCACCACTCAAGGGCAAAACCTGTCCGAGGTTCATTAGACAAGATCAAGTAAGTACAATATTCCACCAGGAATGATACCTTCGGACCAAAATACTCGATCCCCTTCTTTTTCTTTTTAATTCATCTAACTTGTCTACTTTTCACTTTTGTCTTTAGAATCTAAAAAAAAACTACATCAATCAAAAAATATAATAAGAACTGAATTTGAGTGTAAATAATAAGGAATAATACTTTAACCGTGGTGGGATTATGTATCTGATTTAAGAATATGATGATAAATGAGAAGTGTAAGTCTCACTCACTGTGATCGTACTTGGATTTGAAAGATCTCATTATTAAGAATGCACACTGCCCAGATTAGCAACCCAGCCCCCTCGCCGGTGGGCTCTGGAGCTGATGTCGTACCGTCTGGTAATAAACCCCTGATCAGCAGCGCCCGGCCAGTCTGGGCCGGGCCGGGCCGGGCCGGTCTCGAAGGGAGACCGGTTTCGGACGTCGGCCAAGCCGACCTCCCCTTCAATTAATCATCTCAGTTCGCCCAGGCAGGCGCGCGACACCTTTCTAGGGCTGTCAAGGACCAAGGCGCGCCCAACTCCCACAGCCATGTTCACGACTACGAACCCCTTCACCGGCGCGGCCGCCGGTGGCGGCGTCGGGCGGCGGTGTCCCCGGCGGAAGGTTCGAGCAGGCGGGCGGCGGCGTGGTGCACCCTTACCCCCCGCCAGTCTACCATGTCGGAGGCGTGGGGGGAGTTGGAGGCGTAGCGCAGATGAGCGGCCACCTCATGTACCCCTACCACCCGCTCTATCCACCGGTGGGAGGGATGGGAGGGCTTGGGGGATTGGGAGCAATGCGAGGGCCGATTGGTGGAGGGTTTGGAGGAATGGGGGTGCAGCACCCCGTGGATACTTCGAGGAAGCGGGCGAGGGAGCCGGACCAGGGAGCCGGCGAGCACGATGAGTCTGGGGCCTCGGCTTCGAAGCGGCGGGCGGGGCCGCAGGACGTGCTGTTCAGGATGGTCGTGCCGTCGAAGCATATCGGGAGGGTCATCGGGAAGGAAGGGTCCCGGATCCGGCAGATAAGGGAGGAGACTGGTGCCACCATCAAGATTGCTGACCCCATAGTTGTGAGTGCATTTATCTTTATCTTCTTTCTCTGGCAGATTGGTAGAAGTATACTCGACACCGTGTACGGAAAAATGATGCACAAATCAAACTAAGCATGCAAGGGCTGATAATTTCTATTGAGGCTGCTGCTTTTATTTTGGTGTTGGGTTGGAGGGTGGAAAACTATGGTTAAACTAATCGATGAATATGGACTATGAAGTTTTATAATTTCTCATGCTGGAAACACTCTTTTTTGAAAGTGGGTAGTGCCGCTGTGTTTATAAATTAAAATAGAAATAGGGATTTGCAAGTATATGCTACATCCCTATACAAGAGGACATGGTTCACACTAAGCAGATGTGTCCCTTTCTAGCGCCCCCCCCCCCCCCCCCCCCCCCGCCAAAAAAAAAAAAAAGCCAAAAGAGCAAAGTTATGAGCATCTGCTTTACAAAGAAGAGCAGCCCACTCTCACCCTCTCCTCAACAAAATCACCTACTTTCTCAGGTATGATGGCTTCCTTTCTGAAAATCCTTTTTTTTTTCGCCCCAAATGGTAGCATGTAGAATGAGCCACCAGATCTGCCTATCTTCTTTGAGTGGCCAATGCCTATGCCACTCCCTCAAGAGCTGATCAACCGTCTGCCTGAGCTGCACGCCACATTGGATCTTGGAGAGAACATGTCGCCCACACTTCTTGGGAGAAGTGGCACTCAATGAATAGGTGATCAATATCCTCCTCCTCTGTCCCACACAGATAGCACTGTCTCTGGATGCCATCCATGAAGGAAGCAAGTTTGTCACACGTAGGAAGCCTCCCACGTGAGATTCTCCATATTGGGACCTTCACTTTAAGAGGGCTTCCAGGCTGCTATAATTGCTTATGTAATGGGTGTTTCATCCCTAGTCAGCAATGACCTGATATGCCGATCTGACGGAGAAGCATCCCTCGTTATTCCATCTCCACATCCATCCATCAGTCTTGCTAAAATCTAGCTTATGTTGCTCCAGAACTGCAAACATCCTCTTGAGCTGGACAATCTCCTCATCTCGCAGGTGCCTTCTGAAAACCGGACTCCAGGTGTCCTTTGCCAGCTGTCCATCGGACACCTGACTCACCACTGCTAGTGGTTCCATCAAGACTGCATATAATCGGGGAAAGAGCTCCTCAAGAGGACAATCTATGCCCCATCTATCCTTCCAGAAACGACATTGTTGTCCACCCCCCAGTCTTATTCTGACTTCTGTCCTGACAAAATCATTGCTCTGTAGTATTCCCTTCTAGACATGGGATATGTGTCGCTGCGGTGTGGATGTCAAATCCCATGTTCTTACACTGCGGTATTATTTCTGCCTGATGACCGTGCTCCATAGCCCCTCCTCTGTGCCGCTTCTCCATAGCTACTTGCTAAGTAAGGCCATGGTGAAGTCCCTGATGTTTTTAAGTCCCAGACCACCCACCTCCTTGCTCTTACATGCTCTTCCCTATGCAATGTCATGCTAGCCTCTGCTCCTCATTTCACTGCCATGGCAAAAGAAACATAGAACACCCATGTATCACTGCCAAAAGTGTTGATGCATTTCTATGTTGGAAACATGATATGCATCTTTTGTAGCTTAATGCCATCTTTATATGACAACTAGGCTAGCGCTAGCATAAAATAGGATTCATGATGATATACCTTGTGATAGTTTGATTTGTAATGGAAGCATTGCTCATAAAAGTGTATGATTCTTATTTTGTTTTAATATTAGATTAACCTAACATCTGATGCTGGTTAAAGCAAAACCAGTAGGGGTAGTGAAGGTAGGAGAACGTTAGTGTTTCCTTTGTAGACATGCGATAATCCTCCTATCTTTGCATATTGCTTAATTCTCTGTGACAGTCATTTCCAGTGTTCAACTCTCTTAATACTTACAACTATTAAGTAATACTCCCGGGCTTAGACTTTTTTCTCATTTATTTTATGTTACCTTTCTGCTTTTGGAGTGTTGGACTCTTTTCTCATCTGTTTTATGTCTTGTAAACTCTTTGCTAATCTTCTCCAGGACAAAATCAAGCATGGCTATTTTAATCTTCAAGCCTTTTTATGTAATGATCAGATAATTCTTACAGAAATGAAGCAGTTTATGAGCTTTGCTTCTGTCTGGTATCTACTTTTCTCGCTGGGCCTCTTTGAATCAGGATTTTAAAATTGGTCCGGCAGCCATCTGAAATGGTTCTTAACTAGCAGACAAATTTTTGGCTTTCATGTGGCGTAAATGCTGCCATGTTGGCAAGGGATGCCGGGCAGTCAAATTGGCTTCTTTTGGTCAGAGCAAGGCTGCAAGAATGGATCCATTACATTGTTACACTGAATAGGCTTATATAACCACTCCAGTGGGGTGTTTCTTCGCCAAATTTTACCTGTGGTTTTATTTTCCCAACCAATTTTCACAAGTTTTGCAAACATGTGAAATAGTGGTTGGGAAAATGTTTCCTAGATGCTCGGGATATTCCTTCTTTCACTTCAATCTATCCTCCTCTCTCCCCCACGGGGAAATAGATTCTGGGGAAACTTATACTGTTAGGATAAGGAAGCGAATTATCAGTCCTCAGTCCACCTCCGATGTAACTATTCTCTTTTCAAAGAGTAACCACATAGATGGCTGAACTTTAACTTCACCTTCCACACATCTGCAAACTGTGGATAAGGAAGCAAATTATTTTCCAAGAACTGGTAGCAGTATTTGACGGTGAAATGTCCTGAAGAGTTCCTTCACATAAAGCAGTCATGTTTGCTGCAATCTAACTGAACTTCATTCAAGGCTGACAGCAATGCAAAATATTCTGTTTCCTCAGATTTCTTTAAGGGATGTTGGAGAACCAAGCTCCAGGTCTTATATTCATATATCTCGTGGATTGTATTGTATGATTAGGATCATGCGTCCTTTAGAGCTGAGAAGTAGGATTCACACACTTTTGCATCGTTCCTATTCCCAAAAGTGCCCCTGCTTCTTGTTCCCTCTCATACTCCTAAAGAAAATTTGAATGATAAACTAGCAGAATGCTCCCGTTCCGTGCTTCTTAGTTCTAACATTTAGATGGTTTGACTTGTGTCTCCATTTCATGGATATTATGTCTTGAGCCGTATGGCAACATTTTGCTGGACAACAGCATGTCTGGCACACCTATTAGTTTCAACTGTTTGGACATGCATCAACCCCCCAGCCCAAAAAGGAAAAAAAACCTCACTCACTCAAAAATGAGAAGAAAGAATGGCCATTCGGTCCAAAAGAAGGGAAACGGGCAAAATTTCTTTTGGGTGACTGGTTGAAGAGTACCTAGAACTAAAGCACCTATGGTTCTCCAGGACCAAATCATATTGGAGTTGTCCCTTGAGGGCAGAGGTTCTGGCTTTGGCTTCATTGGCAGCAATAAACAATACTGGCTGCTTTCTCAATGGTGGAAGGTAGCACTGTCCTTGGGGGCAGGACTTCCAACTTATTCTCCCTCTTGACTCCTCCGTGTGGTCTTGGGCTCAGAAGCCTACAGCAGAGGTTGGATTGGCCCTACAAAACCCAAATAGGTCAACAGGGTTGTTCTGGCCCCTTTTTATTTCTGGGCTTAGGCCATGCTCTTCTGAACCAATCCGAGCCTTTTATTTTTAGATAAATATTATGCAGGACTGGATTTTGGGCTTGAAAGCTGGATCAGCTCCCTTTGATTCTGCGAGCCATGTTTCATATATCCCCACATGTCTTCTTCTTCTTCTTCTTCTTTTGGTTTTTGGATGGAGACACTATCCTTATACCGTCATTTCAGATGAGATATGGATGCTCTGTTTTCTGAACATGATTATCCAATTGCCTTCCGATGGTCATGTGTCTTGTATACCTTTCTTTTTGATTACTGGGGGAACCCACCCTATGTCCTAACTAGTGTGTGGACATGCGAAGGTATGTATTCTATACTTCCCCCCAACAAAACATCTATCCTAAATTTCTCAGCTTGCAAACTGTCTTCTTTTTCCCCTGTGATCACCCTTCTCTCAAGAGTTTCTTCGATGCTATTTCTCCATTTCTGAGCCCCCCTGCTCCTTCTAGATCTGAATCCCAATGGTTATTTGTTTATGGAATTAGAAACTTCAGTTCAGTTTAGAGTTTCTAGAAGGTAAAGCCTTATATTGAAATTTAGTGTTGCTGATAACTTAAGCTATGCTTCTGATTGTGAATAATGTCTAAGAGCATACACATAATAATAACTAAGAGGTTAAGAATATTCAATTTTGTTGAATGGGAAAGATATAGTCACTATCTGACCCAGTAACTCACATTCTGTGTCCCCATCTGCAACCTACGGTGAAGGTTTGAATTAAATTGAGCTGTTATGAGTTTGAGAAGGGGTCTGAATTGCTTTTGTCTTTTATGGAAGAACTTGTGTTTTTTATTGTGAGCAATATATCATGGAGATTTGATCATCTGAAGGCTGACTGTCATTGTTGATCTTGTAATCCTACTATCATAGTGAAGTTGTGTCATCTTTTTTATGGGCCTACCATGGACCTATTTAGCTTGAGATTTATTCCCGAAGGCTCTAGTTTGACTTCACCTAGCAGCATTTGTGTGCATTTTCAAAGAATGTTTGAAAATGTGTTGGTTTTTCTACCCAAATCCTCTGTAGGCTTCAACCTTTGTATTCAGAAAAAAAGGAACCTTTGTTGGCTTCACCCGTGGAGTTCTAGAAACTTATTCTCATGTAGCAAGATCTGTCAGCATGGCTTCCTCTGGATGTTGCAGAAGACATTATCTCCATAACTTCTATGTTTACAAATGGCGAAAACAATTTGGTAATCGAGTCATTGGTTCTCCTTCATTCATAAAGTACCTTCAATCTGTCATATTTTCTGTTATTGTCTATAGTTTCAATAGATGGATATACATAATGGATTATTTCACTTCCCCTTTTCCCTCGATACATTGGCAATTTTGGACCAAGGATGGCAATTTCGGTTTCGGCCTGAAACCAAATAAAATACTATTGTTTGCCCTACAGTTGGCGTCCGGTTTCGGCCTGTTGGTTTCAGATAGTCTAGGGCCGAAACCGATACGTATTGGTTTCGGCCGAAACTGCCATCCATGTTTTGGACATCTATCTTTTTTAACCCCATCCAAAATTAAGTGATTGACACATTCATGGTTGTTCTTACTTTTTGACTCAGTTGTGTAACTTACCGTTAGGACTTAGCTTTCTAAGAAAGGGGGAAAACATTGTCTTACCAAGATTCGTGAATTGTCCTATGTTTTGCAGCCGCATGAAGAACGTGTTATAATAATCAGTTCTGTTGCCGATGAAGGCAAAATCTCTAATGCAGAGACTGCTTTATATTCTATTGCCAAGGCGATTCTCAAGGTATGTGCTTTCTCAACCAATGTGTCTTTTCAATGCTAGGCCTTTCCTTTTTGAGTTAAGAGGTTTACTTATTTAAAGAACATATCTTTTTGTGTTTGGAGGAGAAGAATGTATAAGATGATCTGCAATCCACTTTTGATCTTGGTTCTTGATGAATACTTTGAAGCGTTTGAAAATTTTGATTGCAAATGCAAAAATCTTTACATATTTCATTTACTTGATTGATATTTTTATACTTGTAAATCGTTTAGTTCATATAGCTATTCTATATGTCTGTGTGTTTTCGACCAAGATCAGCATCTGAGTTGTGATCTTATCACCTCCTAAGGCATTCTTTATCATGTTGACTTGGACTTCTTTGCTTCCAGTTTCAACGGGGTCAGCTATGGACCTGTCCTGTGTGCACCAACTTCAGTTTTGTCATCACTTTATTACTAGACAATGCTTAAGTAAAGGGTTTTTGCTGGACTTAGCATGCTCTTGTTACAATATAAAAGGAATTCATTTATATTGTTATGTCACCTTGTGCATCAGCATAGTAAATATATTGAAGAATAGAGGTGTGCATTATAGATGCATGCTGGATTTGGGATGCTTTTACAGATGAAGAGATATTATTTGAAAGATGTGAAGTAGCAAAAGTGGGGTTTTAGTTTTTTCATGCCATACTATTTTGTGTAAGGGTTTTTTTAAAACTAATTGTGTAAGGGTTAATGAGTTGCAGTAGCTGTCAATATTAATTCATATTAAATGAAATGCTAGATGCATTTGCATATATTCCAGTATAATATTGACCCAATTTTATGTAGTTTTGGACCATGCTCTAGATCTGCTTGGTCTGGATTTAGTTTCCTTTTTGTTGACTTGATCAATTGTTACACATCCACAGGCAAATGGAAGAATTTAAACTGAGCCCTATTTGTGGCTCAAAATTATGCAGATTTTGGTTTGAGGATTGTGGGGCTAGGTGGAAATCTTATTATGGGCTGTCCCATCTGACATTTTGCAGATTTCTTGTTTCTGATACTTTGATACTTCACTCATTTTTTTTCATGACGAGGAACTTAGCGCAGTGGTACTTGAGTCTATGCGGAGTGTGATAGACCTGGGTTCAAGCCCAATAGACGCCCAACTCACGTGCATTTTTTCCCCCCAAGACTAGCAAACCGTTGACTCACATCCCTCGAGGATTAAATGTGAGCTAGGTAAGACCCCCCCCCCCCACCCCCAATTTGGCAGGCTAGGACCTCCCGGGGTCCTTCTCATTTGACTCACTTGGGGTCCTCTTTTCTTTTTTGAATGTGGGTAGTACCACTATTGTATAAAACGAAAAAAATATGTACAACTATAGGCTGTCACAACCCCAAAAGGCAACCCCAAAAATCCTATACAAAAGAAGGCCACACAAGGTCAGTGTGGAACAGCCTAGCCTCCCGGACAGCCAAAAATAGTAGAAGTAAGGGAATTAACATTACACAGAATAGCGGCCCCTTCCCTTACTCTATCACAAACAAAAAATACAAGAGTTTCCTCTACACGAGACTCCCTCCCGAAAATCCGGTTGTTTCGCTCCCCCCCCAACGTCTATAGTGTAGCATGAAGGATAAGCCACCACACCATCCTCACTTGGGGTCCTCATACTTGGCTGAATTCATCTTGATCCATCTGAATTAAGATATCTTTTGTTTATTGGAGTTGGGGTTTGGCTGTGATGAACATATCCAAGCATCAAATTAATTTGACTTGCAGTGCCCAGAGGACATTGATCAAATATTGTATATCCTTGTGGAATATTGTAAATGATGAAGCTAATTGAACATTGGATTATCATCATCTTTACTTCCTAATTCCTATCGATATTTGTGCTTTAGATTCTCATCCATCCTGTGGGCATGAGGTTATTCATACCTGCATGTACATCAATGTTGATATGAAAGGCAATTTTTTCTTGTAATGAGGTGATCATGATATGCTGTCACTTCCGACTTGATACATTCTACAACGTGTGGCATAAAGCTGGTGCTGTAAAAAAATATTTATGATACATCCATGCTTTTGTTTTCTGGTCTTGTGCAAGGATGAAAAACCTCTCCTCTCCTTACTTTGATTGCACTACCACTATTTATTAGTCAATGAGTTGGTGGTGCAACCAAGGTCTGCGGTACCGGTCATGGAACCAGGACCGGTCAGGGGTGGTACCAGTACCGGTACGGTACCGCCTGGTGGTTGACCCCCTATATTAGTGTGTATATATATAATTAAATATATGGGTTTAAAAATTGAAAAATGTAAAAAATTATAAAAAATAGGAAAAGTTGATAGAATTCAAAATCATACATGATTGAACACATCCAACAATGTAACACATATATTTGAAAGTTTATAATTGGCCCTGGTTCGCCGGTCCGGTACTGGTACCAAGAGGCAGTACCGGACCGGTCAGGTCCGGTGGACTGGTACTGGTACGTACCGCCTGATACCACCGGTATTGGGCGGTACTGCGAACCATGGGTGCAACGCATAACAACTTTTGGGGAGTAGGGACACAGCCACACTAGTGGCAAGTACAGTTAATCTGATGCTAGAAGAATAGTTAGTAGTTGACTATTGTTTAAAGGATGAAAAAGGACATGAAAGAGACTCATGCTTGCCTGTTATAAAATAAATGTAGAAAAAAATACTCATTCTAGTTTTAGGGGTGCAAATTGGTCAAATCTGGGCAGGACCTGGTCCGGATCTGAATAAGGTCGGGATCTGAAAAGTGGGGCATCCTGGAACCGAATGTAGGTTACACTTTTAGACAGATTTGGATCCAATGGACCCGAATATACACATTTGGTTCTGCACTGTCTACTTGCGGACTGCCACCATCGCGCAGGGGAACTAGCAAAACTGCACACATTTCACTAGGTTATATAACAACGAAACTATTAGTCTATCAGATTAAAAAAGATCTGATACAGGAAAAATCACAAAATCTTGAATACCGGAACATCCTTGATCTAGACAAACACCACAGAAGAAACCCTCACGGAAGATATGATGTTGTTCTTCATTCTTAGGTCGTTGCTCTGCAAAATCACATATATATTCTGGGGTCATTGCAGATCTGGATTATCAAAACATATATTTTGTAAAATTGCACATGTTGAAGAGGTCGAGAACACTGAATAGATAAATTTCACAGCCAACAGATAATAATTTGAATAGAAAATAATGACCTGTATTGCATAAGTTGAAAACCATTCAGATTTGTGAATAACAAACTATCCAAATCCAAGAAAAGATAATTAGGTAGACATATTATTGAACAGGTAATGTGCATGTACTTAGGTTTCAGCTGATGATGGTGGCGATCATTTTTTTTTAAAGTGGGTGGTACCACTGTTGTATCAAATGAAAAAAAATTGGGCTTTACAAGTATAAGCAGAGAACTCCCAAAAAATCCCTATACAAAAAGCCACACACAGATGGTGTGGAAAACTCTAGCTCCCCAACAAGACAAAGAGAGAAGAGTTGAGAGAATTCACATTACAACAGAGCTCAGTCCATTCCCTTACTCTATCATACACAAAAGAGACCACTAAAATAAGGAGATCAAAAAAAAAAAAACAGCAAACTACCCTACTTCCATTATAGCTCCCTGACAACCAGAAGCTGGAGGGGTCCTCGATGGAGCAGTGGTACATGGTGCCTTATTGCTTGGGGGAGGAAACTGGGGAACTCAGGGCTGAAGAAGATGAAGTTGTTCTCCTTGGAGACGAGGGACTCGCCGAGGATGACAGCATTGAGGTGGGAGATGTGGCCGTTGCCGGAAGGGAGGATGGTCCTGGACTCCACATGGTGGAGGTGGCCTGAGGTCACTAGGTCTCATCGGCCAAACTTGGTGGCAGGGGCACTCGGCGTCAGCGAGGGCAGATCCATCCTGCCGCGGCTGTTGCAACTGAGGAGAAGTAACGGTCGGGACACAATTGAAGAAGTAGAGGACCACTTTGCCATTGTTTAAAAAGGCGGCGCCTCAAGGCACTAAGACTCAAGTCTCAAGGTGAGGCACTAGAAAAATGCCTTGAAGTATGCACCTCATGCCTTTTACTTGAGGGTTACGTCTTTTTTTGATTGAGATGGTACGCCTCACTGCCTTCATTGTCCCAAGGCACTTACTTGAGACTTGTGCTTCACTTGAGTAGGTGATGTAATGAGGTGTTGTAGGCCTGGTCGCCGAGGCGACCACCTTGACAACTATGCACCTTGGCAAAGTTTCAGAGTTTGTTGGGGATTGCTGTGTAGTGGGTCTAGAAGGGCCCTTATCGCAGGTTCTGACGAAGCTGCAGGTCTAAAAATGCGGGTATTAGTGGGGATGTGGTCGGGATTGGAGGGGCATATTGCGGAGGTGGCCCAAGGTCACCAGCTCCCACTGGCCGAACCTAGTGGTAGGGGCGCCCGACATCAGCGAGGGCAGGTCCATCCTGTGGCGGCTGTGGCGATTGAGGAGAAGAAAGGGTCGAGAGACAGCTGAAGAAATAGAGGACCTCCTGCTGCAACTATGTGACCTTGACAAAGTTTCAGAGTTTGTTGAAAATTGCTATGGAGTGGGTCTAGCAGGTTCTTAATCAGGGGTCTGGCGAAGTTGCCGGTCTAAAAATGCAGATATCAGTGGAGATGCGGCCGGTGTTTGGGAGGGGGATGTTGACCATGGACTCCACGTAACGGAGGTGGCCTGAGGTCACCGGGTTCCGCTGGCTAAACTTGGTGGCAGGGGTGCCTGGCGTCAGCAAGGGCATATCCAATTATCCATCCTGCTGTGGATGTGGTGACCGAGGATAAGAAAGGGTTGGGATACATCCGAACAAGAAGAAGATGACAAAGAAGAAGAACAGGGGGAGGAGGAGGGGTAGACTGAGGAAGAGGAGAGGGGAAGTAGAAGACACCTCCACTGCAACCATGTTGCCTTGGCAGAGTTTCAAAGTTTGTTGGGGATTGCTGTGGAGTGGGTCTAGAAGGGGATAAATGGGAGGTCTGATGAAGCTCTTGGTCTAAAAATGCGGGTAGCAGTGTAAACCTAGATTTCAAATGTGGATATATGGGAGAATCCATACCTGGATAGAGTAAATATGAGCAGGCCAGATCTGGGTATACCTGATCCGATCTACACTCCTAGTTAGTATGTAATCGCCTTCATTGAGGTATGGATGGTTTATGCCATCACTTGTGCTACAAATAAATAGTGGTTACACATCTGTGACTTGATGTTACTCCACGCAACCCAAAATAAACCTACTTAAAATGGGAAAAAGGACACAAGCCTAAAGAAGAGCAAGTGAAATGACTCCTAGGCCATAACTATTTGGAATTCACATGTTTTCAAAATCAGAATAAACAACAGTTACAGCACTTAAGGATGCAAGTGTTTTCCTGTGGGCATGTTGGGACCTGCATGCACGTTCTGCCAAAAACTCTGATTAACACAGACCCCCTTCCCCCAGGTGGGGGTTGGGGGGCTCTACCTTCCTCAAACTTAGAACTTAGAAGGAGCCTGTGCTTCTAGAGTTGCAGTTAATCTCTTCAAATTCCATTTCGCATCAACATTTGGTATGCCCTTACATTATGACCAGCCAAAAGTGCCAGAGTGAGACCCAGTTATTCAGGAAATGCAAAAGTTGGCAGTTTGGAAGGCCCGGAAGCTTTCTGAGGGGCAGAATAACTCTTTCTAATTCTGTGCCCTCTGCTATTCCACAGTACATGATGTCGGTGTTGTTTATGCCGGCCACTGTGAGATGATGATTGTATCAAATCAGAAGTCGTTTCCTTTGGGGTGGCACCACTGCTGAGGGCAGTGGAGTGTACCCATGTTAAGATGGGTTTTAGTTTGCAGGCCTGATAAGAAAGGTAAGCTGGGGATTTAAATCTCCAGATATGAACTTAGCACTCTCGGGAAGATGGCTTTGGGAAATGCTGGATGAAGAAGATGCAGTATGGAAAAGGACCATACTACAAAACTATTTTCCAGAGATTTATTTACAGTCAGAAATGTAACACTTTCGTATCGCCTGTTTGTAAGTGCATTTTGGAATCAAGCATTTTTGTTGAGAAATGTATCAGACGTCAGATTGGCAATGGTGGGAGCACACATTTTTGGCACGAAAGATGGACTGGCAGCTTTATTTTGAAAAACAGATTCCAAAACCTTCCCTGTTAGTCACAAACAGGTGGTCGCATGTCAAAGATTGTTATCTGGTGAAATTGATAGAATACATTGGACATCGTGTTAAAGAAGAGGCCTCAGAGGAAGAGGAAACTGAAGAATAGTTGGCATTTTTGCCTTAAGACATTTAAATCAACTTAAATGGGCTGGACAGATTTGTGTGCGCTACCAATAATGGAGTGTTCATTGTCATATAATTGAGGGTAATGTTTCTGTAAATAAACAGTTTGGAGAAGTGTGGAAAGTGAAACAACCTTTAATGTGAGACATTTATGTGGCTGACACTTGAGCAGCGGATTATCAAGAAAGGTGTGCGGAAGTGGAACAAAGATGGTGATACTGCTTCCCCATTATGTGTGGCTGCTTAGGAAGATGTGGATAATTTGTTGGTTAAAGATGATATCAGTCAGGACTCCGGAGAAATTTTGCACCATTCACATATTTCATTTTCACCTTTCAATCAATTTTGGAAATGTGGGTGAAAATACTTCAAGAACATGAGAATCAGCCTGGAAAAGGCAACAAAAGCAAATTTTGTGACTTTGTCTAATGATTCTACATGCCATCTGTTGTAGCATTTGGAGGGACAAGAGTGAGCACATCTTCGTGGGACGTAAAATCTATATCGAGAATGTCTGTTTTCAAGCTGTTGCTTTTCTTTATAGTTGGGTAGATATATTCTTTGCATTTCAGTGGATGGCTGGAAATGGAAGAAGGTAGTGAAATCCATTACATAACTTTTCCTTTTTTTTCTCTAGTTGTTATTGTCAGCAAGGTGTTGAAGAGGAACCTCTTCTCTTCATTTTTGTTCTATTACCTCTGTTTATGTATCAATAAAATGATAAATTGGTGTTGCAATCCATTTTTTTAGAAAATAAAATTGTTTCACAGTCCATGCTGAATTGTGGTGGTACTTTCTTGCCACTGTGTTGGAACAAGGAATATGTATTATCTTCTTTTTATCTTTTTACTTTGAAGGGAGTTTTATCAAATAAGCATGTTGGTTCGAAGGGTTGGATCCGGAATGAGCCTTTTACCGAAGTTGGTTTATAAAGAGAGATTTTCCCAATTGGATTTGGCATGTTAGGGTTTTGAGTTTGGACTGTCCCCACTGACCTCAGCTGGTCTTAATTACGTCATTCTGATGAGTGAAGACCCTTGATTAATTGCTTTCAATAATGCCCTAGATGAATTAAACCGCAGAACTGTTAAACCTGCCCATTACACCATGATTAGCTGTGAGCCCATGAACTCTCCGGTGGTCAAGAGAGGTTTTGGAGGATTGCCAAGCATTTTAGAGGTTTTGGTCAGGTTTTGAGCCAATATGACAACCTTGCTAAATTTGGAAAGTTTTGGCTTTAGGGTTTTTTTTTATAAGTAGTGTGGACTGTAATTTAGCTTGGAATTTGCCTATTTTAGGATGAAAAGGTTGTTCTGGTGGATTGGGGATGTTTTAAAATCTTGTGATGCATTTTTGGGTCATGTTAGGTGCCTGGTACACCTGCTATTTAAAAACATCTGGCCATTTCACGGGTATTTCAGGTATTTTGAGTGATTTTTCAATTTTTAGGATTTTTATGTGATTTTTAGTGATTTTTGGTAAGGCTGGGATGACCTCACGATTTTTGGAAACTTGGTGGGGTTTTGGGCGCATTTGAGATGTTTCGAGGTTTAAACATTTTTAGATTTTTTAATGCTTTTTAGTGATCTTTAGATGACTCATGAAAAGAATTTCCATTTTTAGCAATTTTGAAAATTTTCCAGTTTTGGCAATGTAGGATTTTTTTGAGTGCATCTTGCATGTTTTAGGGGTTTTATATTTTTAAAATTTTTATGGGATTCTTGGTGATTCTTTTTCAATCATTCAACATTCTTTATATTTTCGGAAAGTGTTGTATTTTGGGAGGTATTGGGATAAGGCTCTGATGATGATGATGATGATGATGATGATGATGATGATGTATTTTGGGAGGTGTCTTAAGCATTTTTTCATTTTTGGAATTGTTAGTTATTTTTGTTGATTTTTATTGATTTTTAATATGATTCTTGGGATTCAGGGGCATTTGGTGAATTCAGGGGTGTTCTGGACAATTTGCAATTTCAGAGAATTTTCACCATTTTTCACAGCAGTTTCTGATTTTTACAGATTTTTCTTGATTTATTCTGATTTTTATGTCTTTTCATTCCATGAGGGGTATCTTGCTAATTCTGACAATTCTAGGGCTGCTGAGTCACATTGTAGCCATGGGTTGAGGTGGGATGGGCCTGAATTGCCCTCATTATGACCAGGCCCATTAAGGGTCCACGGTTACACTTGAGGATACATTTCAAAGTTGAGTCCATTAAGGCCCCAATAAAGATCCAGTATGGATAAGATCCATTAAGACCCAATAGAGACCCATTATTGGAGCAGGATCCATTTGGATTGACCAATAGGGATCCAATAACACATGCAGGACCCAACTATGGAATGAAACCTGTTCATGGTCCATCATTAATAAGATCATATTTATTAGTCAACGTGAAACATTGATGTGTGTGATTCATGTATCAATCATAGAGCATGATGTTGGCATTTGAATGTGGTAATTGCTGATTGATGTCCAAACAACATCAGAATCATGGACATCCAAAATTGATATATTCATGTATCATGACTATGATTACAACATGATGATGACATCCATATGACATTCATGCTCACATTCAAACAAGGGTTCAATGAAAAATGACTTTTTTTTCTTTGTATTTTTTTTTCTAGTCTTGAGGTCTGCCTTTTTTATTTTTCCTTTTTTGTGATGGAGGACTGCATATGCAGAATCCCTAAGGGAGGGGCGCACCTTTCTTTGCCTTCCCCTTTCTTGGCAACAGCAAGAGTGGAGCAAGGCCAACTTATTGTGTTCATGTCTGTCTTCCAAGACGCGAGGGGGGGTTTCATGGGGTGTTGTGCATGGAGGTGGGAAACTTCTATTTTGGCCATTCTTGTGCTTGGAGGGTCATCTTTCTTTTTGCTTTTCTGCATGGAGAGGAGAGGAGAGACGGGCGCCTTTGACTCGGGTGTTGTGCATGGAGAGTAGACCTTTCCTTTTCTTTTCCTCTATTGTGCATGAATAGCAGCTTTCCTTTTTTTATTGTGTTGTGCATGGAGATGGGAGGAGAGAGGGGGGGCCCTTCTCCTCTTGCCTTCCTATTCCCAATGGGAAAAGGAAGGGCAGCCTTGCTGGTCCTTTCCTTGTTTGCTGCTTTGTCAGCGTTGCTTTTCCCTTCCTTTTTTTCCTCTTTCCTTGTTGTGCCAGGATTCCCCTTTTTCCCCCCTATGCCCTGCTGCAACAGCAGGCAGCCCTAGGAGAGTGGGGAAGGGGCACAGTCCTCCCTCTTCCTTTT
The DNA here is from genome assembly GCA_022559845.1 of Amorphophallus konjac. Taxonomy (NCBI): domain Eukaryota; kingdom Viridiplantae; phylum Streptophyta; class Magnoliopsida; order Alismatales; family Araceae; genus Amorphophallus; species Amorphophallus konjac. The sequence continues at coordinate 30,597,736 of CM040118.1, forward strand.
CCTCTGCATTGTGTGTGTGTGTTTTGTGTTGCAGGGTCCTGCTGTTGCTGGCATGCTGCTGCTGCTGAGTTTGTTGCTGTTCTTATTCTTCTTCCTTTCTTTTTCTTGCTGGCACCTTCTAGAAACAGATGATATTTTTTTCAACCCCCCTCCCCCCCCCCCCCCCCCAAAGGGGAAAGGGGAAGAAAGGGAAAAAAGGTGGAAATTTTTTTTGGCATACAGTTAATATGCTGTTCACGGGTAGTTCTTCTTCCATCAATGTCCTCACTACAGGACATCATTTGTAAACTTCTTGCTGGTTTATCTCATTTTTTCCTACCACTAGTGAGTCCCAGGTAAGGAATGAAAAATTCTCTGATGCGGTTTGGCAGAAGTGTCTATTTTTTTTGGAAATTCTGAAAGGACTACCTTTTTCTCTAGAAACTTGTGAACAATGACAACCCAAGATTTCATTTAGACTTTTGTAGGGAAGTGATGTTGCGGACTGCATGATCAGCACAGCGAATTTTTTTTTTGAAAGTGGGTAATACCACTGATTGTATAAATGAAAAGGACTATACAAGTGTAAGAAAGCTCTCAAAAAAAGAAATCCAATACAAAACACACCATGGCGGTGTGTGACCAATTACCCTCCCCACAAAGCAGAAAGAGGTGAGTTAAGGCCGCTCACATTACAAGACAATTACGTCCATTCTCTCACTCTAGCACAAATGAAAGAAATAAGAGAATCTTCCACTCTAGCTTCTCATCTAAAAATCCTGTTGTTCCTTTCACCCCAAAGGGACCAAAGAGCGACATGCAAAATAAGCCACTAGACAACACGATCACCTCTAATGGGCCAAGACCTGCCCCATGACCTGATGAAAGATTGGATCTCCGTCTGATGGCCAAAGACACACTGGGCTCTTGAAGCCAACCCCTCCCACACAGTCTGTGCATACTGACAACCAACAAATCGGTGGTCTACTGACTCATCCTATAGGCCACATAAGCAGTAAGAGGGCTAGATATCCGGAAGGAAGTACCTGAGCCAATCTCTAGTCGGAAGCCTCCCATGGGAAATCCTCCAAATAAGAAGTTTCACTTTCAAAGGACTCATGGTCTCCAAATGTAGGGAACGAAAGCGTGACGCAGGCCACCATCCGAGATGATGATATAAACAGACCTCACAGAGAAAAGCCCCTCCCTATCCCACCTCCACGACCATGCATTCTCGCAGAGGGGACGAGGGGAGAAGTCCAGGAGGAAGGAAAGGAGGTCCTGAAACCTCTCCAACTCGGCACTCGAGAGACCCCTCCTCAAAGTCGGTGCCCAGGTGCCCCCTGAAAGGTGGGGGTCGAAGGCACGATCAACGGTCTAAAGAGGGTCTGTCGAGATCGCGAGCAGACTAGGAAAAAAGTCCTCGAAAGAGAAGTCACCACACCATCTGTCCTTCCAAAAAAGACACTGATTGTCTTTTTCTAGACGGACTCAGACCCCAGAGGAAAGGAGGTCCCTGCAAGAAAAGATGCCGCGCCAGATAGGAGACATTTGGGCTGGAGGTGGCAAATGTAGATCCCAATTCTCATCCTCCCAAACTACCTATGCCTGATGAGTTGCGCCTAGAGACCCTCATCTCGTGTTCCTAGCCTCCAAATCCACTTATTAAGAAGAGCCATGTTGAAGTCCCCCACATTCTTGATGCCAATACCCCGTTGCTCCTTAGGAGTAGTCACCCTCCCCCACACAATGTCATGCCAACCCCTACACCTCCCACCACTGCCATGTCAAAAAAACCTACCTTGAATAGATTCAATTTTCTTCAACACTGTCCTAGGAATGCGGAGCACGGAGAGAAAATAGATAGGTAAACTATCCAGCACCGACCTGTACAGGACCAGTCTACCTTCATACGATAGAAGTCTCGCCTTCCAACCCGCTAGCCTTGCCTCGTATCTCTGAATAATAGGGGTCCAATTCGCACACCTAAGAGCACCTGGGTGAGGGGGAGCCCCAGATAGGAAATAGGGAAAGTCCTTGTCTGACAACCCAGGATCCGAACAGACCTATAAAGTAGTATGTCATCCATATTAACCCCAACAGCCACACTCTTGTTGAAATTCACCTTCAAGCCCGTAGTGTCCTCCAGCAACTCCAACAAAGATCTCGCCACAAACATCTGCCTTTCATCCTCTGCCAGGAAAAGAATGGTATCATCGACATATTGTAAATGGGTAATCGAGAGATGACCTCTCTCAACCTGAAATCTCTAATCAAACCAGCGGCCTCTGCTCTCTACCAAACCCTGCTCAGAACACCAGCTACTAACACAAAAAGGAGGGGGGACAGAGAATCTCCCTGCCTGAGGCCCCTGCTACTGTGGAAGAAGGACGATGGCTTTCCATTAATAAACATCGTAAAGGAAGCAGAAGAAATGCAAGTCTTGGCCATAGTTGTCAAGGCGGGCGCTTAGGCGCCGCCTAGGCGCTCTTGAAAGGGCAAGGCGCTGTAGCGCCTTAGTCATACTGGAAAAGGCGACCTACGCGGTCGCCTAGGTGGGTTAGGCGCCAAGGCGGGGCCAACCTTGACCTGTTCGAACCGGATCCGACCTTGTTATGTACATTTAACTCTTTATTTCTTATAATTTTCTTGATGTTATTATATTCTTTTGTAATTTTTCTGAACTTTTTACATTTACTTTTGAATCTTTTGCATTTACTTCTAATTTTTTTGTAATTTGTTGATACAACTTAGTTTTCTATAATTGTCACATAATTTAATTACAATAGTTTCTTCATGTAATTTATTTTTTTATATTTTTCACAATTTTTATTCTTGATTTATATATTGGAGGATATATATTTTTGATTTTTTAATTAGTGGCCGAAGTGTCGCCTAGGCGACGCCTAAGCGAACGCCTTGTCGCCTAAGCGCTTAGGGACCCTGTGAATGCCTTGGGTCGCCTTGTCGCCTTGACAACTATGGTCTTGGCTCACCGGATCCATGTGTCCCCAAAACTTATACTCTAGCACATCAAAAAGGCACGACCAACTGACTCTATCATAGGCTTTTTCGAAATCTAGCTTCTAGATCACCCCTCTCCTCCTCTGCAACTTCATAACATACAAACACTCGTGGGCCACCAAAAAATTATCCTTAATATGACGCCCCCTGATAAAAGTCTTGTGCCCCCTGCTTCTTGGGAATAAGAACAATGAGAGCTTTGTTAATACCCCCCAAGTGTCCTCTCCCCTCTTGGAAATCCGTAATAGCAGCCAATAAATCCGCTTTAATAACATCTTAGCAGTGCTGGAAGAACACCAATGGGAATCCGTCTGGCCCTGGAGCTCTATCTCTTGTAAGGGAAAAAATTGCCTGTCTGACCTCCTCAGTGAAGGCTTGCAAGATAACCAACCTCTCTTCTTGCGACGGCTGTGGAAGAAGCCCATCTGCAATTGTCGGTCTGAACCTGTCCTTCTCAATAAAAAACCTAGAACAATGATCCCTCGCCAGTTCTCTAATCTGCTCCTCCGAAGAGACGGAGATGTCCCCCACCCGAATACAAGGGTGTTGGCCCTCCTTCTACCAGAAGCAATGCATTGGATGTCCCCCGCCCGAATACAAGTAAGGGTGCTGACCCTCCTCCTACCAGAAGTAATGCGCTGGAAGGAAGCTATATTTCTGTCTCCCTCCTTGATCCATTTGTCCCTTGATCTCTGCCTCCAATAGATCTCCTCTCTAGTTAGGATATCATCAAATTGAAGCCTCAGAGTGTCTCGCAGTCTCCTGTCATCTGCATCCAAAAGGGCAGCCTCCTCTAGTCTATCCAGACCCTCAATTTGCTGAAGAATTCTGTCTTTGGCCGCCCTTTTTGGGAGGGTTTTACCCTTCTCTCAGGTCTTGAGAACCTCGTAGTGTTCCTTAATCTTGAGACGAGAGTAGCCATAGTAGAGCTACCAACAGCCTGAGCAGCCTAAGCCTCTTTGACATTGTCCAAGAGGTCCTCCTCCTTGAGCCAGTACCTCTCCAATCTAAACATAGCCTTCCTCCCTTATAGACGGCTGGTCTTTAAAAGGATTGGCCTATGATCCGAAACCGATCTAGCCAACAGGAGAACCTGAGCATCCGGGAAATGATCCCTCCAATTCACAGAAATAAGAAATCTATCCAGTCTCGAACAGGAAGCCTCCGCTCTCATATTTGACCGGGTGAAGTAGTCATGTGTCATGCCAATATCAACTAAAGCCGCCTCCTTGATGAAAGCAGAGAACCCTTCCATTTCCCTTGAAAGAGCAGTATCACTCGACCTCTCCCAAGGAGCTGCCACAACATTAAAGTCCCTTCCCACACACCAAGGCCTACCCGAGTCAAAGTGTAGGCCAATCAACACCTCCCAAAGTAGCCGTTTCTCCTCTCTCTCATGTGGCCCATACATCCCGATGAAGTCCCAAGCGAAGCCATCCTTCACTGAAATGAAATGAAGCGAGATGGCCCACCTGTTAATGTGCCTATCCACCGACACTTTCTCAACCTCAAAGGGGTTCCACAGGGTCATGATGCCCCCTGACCTTCCCTCTGCCAGCGAAACAACTCCTATGGAAAGCCTTCCACCCCCTACCTCTCTCTCATAAGGCACTCCCCCTCCCATTCACACTTGGTTTCTTAGATACAAAGGATGTCGACCCTACATCTCCTCACCAACTCTTTGATCGCCCTCTTCTTTTCAGCCAAGGATGCCAGTGTCGGTTTCAGACTCGGTTTCGGCCGGGTCCAAAATCGAAACGACTCGGTTTCGGTTTCGCTCGAAACCGGCTGAAATCTAGCCAAAACATTCAAAAAAAATAAAAATAAATCTGAAAAAACTGAAAAAAAATCAAAAAAAATAAATAATCAGATAAAAATTAGAAAATTTATTAGACATGCATTTGACTGTAAAGAAATTGGATTTAGTGCAATAAACATGAAGTAGGCATTGGACGTGTTAAATTAATATTCTTGAGTACATATTAAGTATGAAGTAGGTTCAAGCAGTACAATAAACATTACAAACACAGTAAATGTTGCAGAAATTAAATGATCCTTACCCAAATGATGATGCATTAATATGGATAATAGTTAGAAGAACCTTCTCCCCCATCGTCTGGCTTCTGATGTTGATACCCATAACAAGGCTGCATATATTCTGTATATTTATTGTAACCGGACAATGATGTAGCCAAGTCCTACATCCTTCTTTGAATCCCTCTTGGAGTGTAAGGTTGTTGACTTGATTGGAATTCAGAATCAGTATAAGAAGTATAATCTTGAGGATGAGAAGAGGACATACCCATAACTGCTACTGGGTAGAACTGGATGGAATTGAAATTCTGGTTGATGACCCCACCCATACATGCCTGCTTCGTGTTGGCCACCTCCATAATCTGATGGATGTCCATATTGGCTTTGTGAATCATATCCACCTTCACTATAACTGTATCCTCTGCCTGTGTCAGCGTGGAAGGAGGAAGTATGTATATATGTGCCACCGCCAGTAGTAGCACCTACAGCTGTACTGGGATCATCACTTGATGCATCATCATTATCATGATCAGAACCATAAGAAACCAATCGCCTTCTAGCCTTTGGCTCTGTTTTTTTCTCTTTTGGTATGATAATTTCATTCATCTTTGAGAAGAGTCCTTTTCCCCTTGGCGTGTGTCTCACGTAAATTTGCTTCAACTGCTCAATTGTCGGGTCCTCTCTAGCAGCATCACTAGTCCTCTCAATTATCTCATGCACTGATGTACTTCTTAAGGATGGAGGTGGCTTGACCATTCTAGGAGTGATTGACCTGTTATCTGATTCTAAGTGTCTAGCTAGCTCAAACTCAGGCTGTTGCTCAGTGTCATGAACAAACAAAGCTAGGTCATCTCTCTGGTGCGCATGAGTCTCTCTGGCCCTCTTTGTTGGTCTTTTGAATTTTCGATCCCTTGGCTCATCTTCATTTAATATTCCCTTTGCCCATGTTCTATGTTCAACATCAAAAACGGGCTCATCAACCTGCTCCCGTATCTTAATTCACGACTGCAAGGGATTGTCATCATTAAATAATACGTCCACATCAATTTCTGGACTTGTATCCTCTGCGACGCGTTTGTCCCGCAGTTGTTATCTCAACTTCATGTTCTTTATTCTCAGTCTCATATTGTAGTGGCAATAAACCAATTTTTCTAACCGTTCAATCTTTAGTCGATTGCGAACCTTTGAGTGTATAAGGCTGAACGTGCTCTAATTTCTTTCACATTGGCTTGTTGATGTTGTTTGACTGAACACCCTAATTGTAATGAAAGCCAATGCATTACTGCTCACGTCTCGGTTGTTCACCATTATCCACCAGTTAGATGTTCCACCAACCATAAACAAATAAATGTAAGATGTAAATAAAGATCAATTCTCCATGCTATACTAATACATATTGACTCAATTTAAGCACAAAGATTTAGTATACTTGGGCTCACTCTTCCTACAGCGTATTACACAATTGGGAGTCAGAATATGTCCCAATCCTCATTCTATAATTGTTCATCTATAAGGATAAAGTAATAGATTAACATAAGTACTTAAGTAAATTTTATACGTCTTATTGATAAAATCAATAAAGGTCAATATCTATTTCGACCTGAAGTCTTTTTTCTGGTGTCCTCGATAAACGAACAATAACTTTTAAAGTGCCTTGAAGCACCTCGCCATCAACATTTATATTGGCATTGTACATAAATCGAGGGTTGAGGAAATAACCTGCATTTGTGTATAGTTAACTAAATGTTAGCTATAAATTAACTTAAAGAACAAGGAACTTTGTATCAATGTAATTAATCACTCACCAGCTGCATGCAAGTCATGGTGTAATGTGTTGTCCCATCTATGGTCAATAATTTTTCACCACTTTGCATATTCTCTGGGAAAGGAATTCTGCAACTCTAATTTGGCACGGTCCATGGCCTCGTACAGATATCCCATATCATTCTTCTCATCACCATCCACCATTCTTTGGAGTTTCACGAGGGGCGTGACTACTTTCATGTTCCCTGAGACCTTGCCCCAGAATTTGTTATCTTTCACGATGTGACAGACATCCAAATAATCCATCTGAGCATCAATATTAGATTTGTATATGTATTCCCGCAGGGCATTGTGGTATATGAAAGCGTTCAGCTCATTCTTATACATGTGCAAAGACTCCAAAGAAATAAAATTCGAATCAAATACGGATGATATCTATAAGGGTAAAGTAGAAAGAATTGAGCTCATTCTTATACCTGTGCAAAGATTCCAAAGAAAGAAAATTCGAAGCAAATCTGGTTGGTCCTGCACAGATATCTTGGCCCCCCCCCCCACTTGCATGCTCCCTGAACATGTTCAATATCCTACGATGGACATAAATATACTGGGTGATTTTTTGTGCCCTCTCAATTATCTTCTTCACATTATTTTCCTTCCCAATGTCTTCAAGTATCAAATCCAGACAATGTGTTGCACATGGGAGCCAATATAAATTCCTGCGTTTCTGCATCAACTTCTTTTTATAGCCTTATTATTGGCTTCATTATCAGTGACAATTTGCACAATATTGTCTTCTCCAATTTGGTCTACCATCTTATCTATCAAATGAAACAAATAATTTAAATTCTTTTCATAATTTGATGCATCATTGATTTTACAAATACTATACCTTCGATGCAATAAACTAGAAAGTTGATCACGGACTTCTTCGTGATATCAATCTAGCCATCACACATAATGGCACATCTTCTCTCTATTCAGATATGCTTGAAGCTTTCAACCCACTGATGGAGTTCCTCAATCTCTCCCTCAAGGCCACGCCCATATATGTCTCGACGTGACGGGGCCTTCAAGTCAGGGCCAACATCTGCTATGGCATCTAGTATAGGTTGGAAATATTCTGATTCAGCTGCATGTGCAGGGATCCCTGCATGAAAAACTCATTTGCAAATACTTTTAAATGTATGTCTTGCAACTTCAGTTGATTTTTTTGACCCCTCTCAATGCTTGCTTGATTTTTGATTGTGTAGCACTTTACCTTCTGTGCATATAGCTATCTATGGGGCCTCCTCTCTGCGGGGCTGCACCATGTCAAGACGTCGTGCAGCTTGTGCTATACCAGATGTACTGGAGTATGTCCCTGAACCTATCGGTACTTTTCCATTCCTTCGAGCGGCTTGTTCACGCTCTCTTGGTTCAGTCAGCTCTGGATCTGAATCTCAGTGCCTTCCTCGTCATCATCATCCCTCCTTCCCCTTCTGTCCGAAATCTCCTCAACAACTTCAGCCCGATCTTCAGCCTTTTGCTGCATCATCTATTTTTTGCCCAGAAGGCACTGGCGCATTTCTTCTCGGACCTCTCGGGGACATATGTCACATTGTTTGACCTCTCCTCTTATCCTTGTCAAATGTTGCTTTCCTCTAATAATTCTGTCATGTATCTCCTTACCACAATAATTACATTTCACTTTTCTTCTTCTAGCATCAACTAAGGAGTGGTGGGCCCACCCTGGATCGTCTTGTCCTTGCTACTCCTAATCTTATTCACGTCTAGACATGATGCTGTATTAAGATAGTCAAAGACAAATGGTTTTAAGTACAATGAAAAAAATGCAATGAAGCATAATTGAGTTTCAAATTATGTTGAATTAAGATAATTAGCCAAAAGCCACAATTTTTAACCGCTAATTAAGGTCACCTTTAAGGATTCATCCCAATCACCCTTCATGAAATACAATTCGCAGCATGTTCCCGTCCTAAATTATTCAATGAAGTTTAATTGAGTTTCAATTGACCCTAACATAACTTAATCTAACAAAAGTTTCAAATTTAAATAACTAATTAGGGTTTAATTTGGAGATATACCCTAATCACCCTTCATTAGATGCAATTAGCTGCATGCTCCTGCCTTAACATATTCAATGAAGTTTAATTGAGCTTCAATTGACACTAAATTAACATAATCTAACAAAAGTCCTAAATTTAAAGCCCTAATTAGGGCTTAATTTAGAGATTTACCTAATTACTCGACATGTAATACAATTAGCAGTATGTTCTCACCCTAAAATATTCAACGAAGTTTAATTGAGCTTCAATTGATGTTAAATTAACCTAATTAGACAAAAATCCTAAATAAAAATCGTTAATTAGGCCCTAATTTAGGGATTTACTCTAACTACCCGACGTCTAATATAATTAGCAGCATGTTCCCGCACGAAAATATTCAACGAAGTTTAATTAAGTTTCGATTCATGATAAATTTACCTAATTAGACAAAAGTCTCAAATTTAAATTGCTAATTAGGCTCTAATTTGAAGATTTAACATATTTAACGTATGAAAATTAATATATTGAAGAGAACCTTACCTACAACAAAAAAAACTATCAACCAACCAAAAAAAATAAAAACTTACCAGATCTTTGAGGAATCTACAGCAAGAAATGGCGGCAGTTGCGGCCACACGCTATAAACAACAAGAAACGATGGCGGTGGCGGCGGCAACGACGGCAACAAACCCCTCCACTTGAAGCTCCTCCACCTGCACTCCTACCCCTGCAAGGCTGAAACCTTCAGATCTGAGAATCTGAGGGGAGGATAGAATTGAACTCCCTTTAAGAGGGGAGTTCGCGTCTGATTTTGGCCGAAATCGAGCGATTTCGGGCCGAAACAGGCGAGTTTCGGGTGAAACCGGTATCGGTTTAGCCTGAAATGAATAAAAAAGTTTTTTTTTTAAGATTCAGACATGATACATTGAGCAGGTCTGAAATCGTATCGGTTCGGTCTGAAACCGATACGATTCGGGCCAACCCTGTTTTCAACCCCTCCCAAACCTCTCACATTTCATGAGACAATCCTCATATAGACAAAAATCAGACCCTCTCTTTCCCTACCCCTACCTCCTCCCTCACCCCCTCTGTTGAGCCCTTTCCTTCTGAAGAATAGCCGCACACCACCTCTTACAAATATTGTTATAGGCCCCTCTCACATTTTTCTTAGCCCCCGCCTCAAAGGAAATATCCACTTGATCGGCCATCGCCCTCAGCTGCTCCTCAATCACCTTTTGAGCCTTCACCATCAACTCCCGCACCTCCTCTCTCTAGACATGTGGTATTTCCTCTTCTGCTCTTCCCCATCAGTGATGAGTACCACCGGACCCTCTGGACATGTCGGCGGGGTCAGGTCTACGTCTGCAAGAGCACCGACTTTCGTGAGTTGCGCCTCGTCCGAGAAGCTCTGCGATACAGTCTCCAGCCTGATGCCCTGAGACTGCTGTCTTAAGAAGCCTGGAACGGCAGCATCTGGAGTCCTCTCTAGCTTGCAACCCTGAGTCTGCTGCCTTGAATGGCCTAGGATGGCAACGTCCTGAGCCATGGCTGACCTTGCTACCCGAGCAGTCACAGATGATCGGAGGGCCTCAAAGGGATGAAGGAATAGGGAGCCCCGTTGAGGAAGGAGGGGGGGCTGGGGCGGTAACAGAAGTTGGCAGTCCCTAGCACTAGTACGCCCACCATCCGGTGTCGTCACCACGACAGTTGCAGGCTGGTTCCGTTGACCATTCAGCATAGCACGCACTGGAGCGCCCATCGCCGGAGCGGTCGGAGCCAGGCCAACCATTGGTGAGGAAGGGGCGATGGTGAGCTGTGCTGGGAAGTCCGACAGACTCTGGCTGCACCATTGTTGAAGGGCGGACGACGAAATCGGGCGGGGGAGACGACAATTATCGGGTCTCAGCGACCCGATATGAAGCGGACACGGCGATAAGTTGGAAGCCGGTTCACGCGGCTCACCAACCCGATTGGGCACTCCTGGACCGACACAATCGCCAGCCGGTTTGGGCGATCGATTCAAATTCGAATCGACCGCCATAACTGGGATTAAGCCGTTGTCTCCCACCTCCGACCCCTACGCCTGATGCCCTAGGAATGCCACCGGCCTCGCCACCACCTCAAGCAACCACAACCTGATGACCACTAGGACACCATCAAGGCGCACCGAGATGATTGTCGGCACCTCTAAGGGCTCGCCACCTTCACCACGGCGACGACCGATGTACGGGAGCTCCTTGGGGAGAATCCCAAGCTACCGGCCTCCACCTTCCTAAAGGATCTCGCAAGAAATGCTAACCCTCCGTCGTCACAAAGAAATAAAGGGACCCCCTCAAAGGCCAGCCTGAACCTCCTCACAAGCGTGTTGGGGAATGTATCTCTAGCCTCCGACCACCGCAACAGGCAGATGATTGAACTGCCGATCTACAAACACCCCACCTCCGCCATCCAACCAGCCGCTTCTTCATTCACCCCCACTGCCATAAACATGCTGGTGGTAATCCTCAGGACCTCCCAACTACTCCTAGACACTTCCACCAGACGCTGTCGGACTGCCTCAGTCTCAGCCTGTCCTTCGAGCATGACGACGCATGTGCACCTCCTCAGCCAAGCCCTTCTGCCTTGCAAAACATCTGCCTGGAGCTCTCCTGTGTCGCACCAACGCCTGCTAGCCCGATTCACCACTGGAGGGGGGAACAAGAGAGCATCACGGTAGGAGCGGAGGCTACTCATCCCGCTAGAAGGAGCAGTGAACCTCGTTCCCTGCTACTGACAGAAGCGTTGGATGTGTCCTTGACGGCCACACCGGAAGCATGTAGCAGCACCCTGACCCTCTTGCCGACAAGCACCCCTACCGGAGACGAAGCCCGGTGAGCGGAGGCGAGCCATGGAGCTGCCCCGACCACAAAGCTTCTCTTACTAGAAAAGTCTAGAGAGAGTGCAGAACTTCAAGATACAGAGAATTATTATTGTGTCCTGTGGCATCCCTTAGATGAAATTTCTGTGCCAACTCATTATAAGTTCCAAGCCAGACAATTCCAAATTCTTAAGAAGACTCTTCATGTTGGCAATCTTGGACATGTTCCTTGATGAGGAAAGGAGTAGGTCTTCAGCAAATCGAGATAGTGGTATCTGCCTCCTTTCTTCCGATGTAGCATGGCCTACACTAGCCATGATTTTAGTTTCATTATGCAAGTTGCTCAATGAACGAAGGGAAGAATGGATCTATAAACGCTTGGTCAGTGAACCATCCATAAGAACTTCCCAAGTTACTCATTCAGACATTACATTATCCAAAAATGCAATGGTTCAGTTATGTAAATGTCAAGTATGGATATAAAACCTGGTTTTCACGTGTTAGCCTTGTGCTTGCATGGGAAACGAGTCTTTTGTCTGCACATGTAAGATGGTTTTTTTTTTAAACCATACTCTTTGGGATGCTTATGGTTGATTTCTGCCCATTTGATTGCAACAGATCCTGAACCATCTTTTCTTGGAAAACTAACTACTGACATTTAAAAAAAATATTTGGGAAAACATTTTCTTAGGTCCTATTACTTAAAATTGTATTTCATAGTATGGTCTTCTACACCATCAGATGAAAGAAACCATCTCATAGTCTTCGGATAATTCGTCATTGCTTCATTTCTTGAGTATGTTAATGCACTAAAAAATGCATTTTTTTAATGCTTCTGGGAGGAGGAGGGTTAACTCCATCTCTTGCATCAAGGTGGGGGACCTTTCCTCCTCCTCAGACAAGGATATTAGGGATCAGGTAAGAGATTTCTACTGTTCATTGTTTACAGACGACGAGCACTATAGGTTGAGGATTACAAATGATCTTCTTCCCCGCCTTTCCTTTGAGGAGAGGGATGTTATCTCCCATCCCTTTTCAGAGGAGGAGGTTCATCAGGTGGTCTTCTCTCTAGCAGGTGATAGAGTGAGTCTTAGGTCTGGATGGTTTCCCGCTAGCCTTTTTTCAGAAGCGTTGGGAGGTCATCAAAGGGGATCTTTTGGTGGCTGTGAGAGAGTTTTAGGCGGGGAGGGGTCACTTGGGGGGTATTAACAAAACTCTCTTGGAGCTCATCCCTAAAAAGGTGGGTGCTCAGGAGTTTCGGAACTTTAGACCCGTCAGTTTGATGAATGGTTCTTACAAGATCATCACAAAAGTTCTAGTAGGGAGGTTGGTTACCGTCATGGACAGGTTGGTCAGCCACTTCCAAGGAGCATTCATCAAGGGAAGACATATTCATGATAACTTATCGGTGGCGCATGAGTGTCTGTTTGCTATGAAAAATCAGAGGAGGAAATGGGCGGTCTTGAAGCTAGATTTTGAGAAAGCTTATGACAGGGTCAGTTGACAGTGTCTCTTTGATGTGTTGGACATGATGAGTTTTGGGGAAGGATGGTTTGGCTAGGTCAGGGTTTGCATCTCTTCGGCTACCTTTGCGGTCTTGGTCAAGGGGAAGCCGTCTTCCTAATTCTATAGTGGTCGAGGGCTTTGCCATGGGGACCCTATGTCTCCTTTCTTTTTTGTGCTTGTGGCTAGTGTACTAAGCAGGGAGTGACAGAGGGCCGAGACTGCTAGCTTGGTCGGAGGCTTTCAAGTGATTAGAGGCAATTCTACTCTTACTTGCAGTATGCAGATGACACCGTCTTGTTTCTTGGTTCTTGCTGAAGGTGAGCGGCAATTTTTCATGGTCAGGCTCTTGTTGGAACCGATGGAGGAGGTCACTAGCCTTAAAGTTAACTTCAACAAGAGCCTCCTTGTAGGGGTGAACATGGAGGTTAGGCCCCTTCAGAGACCGGCCTGCCTATTGGGGTGTAAGATTGAAGAGTTCTCTATCTCTTATTGGGCCTCCCTTTCACCCCGAGGTCTCTTCAGTGTGCAGATTGGCTTCCTATTATTCAGAGGTATGAGTCCATACTGATTGGCTTCCTATTATTCAGAGCGGCAATTTTTCATGGTCAGGCTCTTGTTGGAACCGATGGAGGTCACTAGCCTTAAAGTTAACTTCAACAAGAGCCTCCTTGTAGGGGTGAACATGGAGGTTAGGCCCCTTCAGAGACCGGCCTGCCTATTGGGGTGTAAGATTGAAGAGTTCTCTATCTCTTATTGGGCCTCCCTTTCACCCCGAGGTCTCTTCAGTGTGCAGATTGGCTTCCTATTATTTAGAGGTATGAGTCCAGACTAATTGGTGGAAAAAGGCTAGAGCATTATCTTATGGGGGAAAATCGGTGTTGTGCAGATTTGTGTTGGATAGTCTCCCTTTTTATTTTCTTTCTATGTTCTGGATTTCGAAGTCGGTGGCGAAGAAGATTGATTCTATTCAGTGCAGATTCTTTTGGCATGGTAGTGGGAGGAGATATAGGGGTTGGCACGATTTAGCATGGGGAAGGCTGGCTACTAGTAGGGCAGAGGGAGGATTGGGGATCAAGAATATGAGGGACTTCAACTTGACTTTCTTGTGTAAGTGGCTGTGAAGGTTGGAGAACAGAGATGACGAGTTATGGGCTCAGTTGATCAGGCGAGGGCACATTAATGGCATGAGAGTCTGGGACTTAGCTCTTTCTCCTCTCCATTTGACTTCCCCTCTTTGGCCGGATATCTTCTCCTACAGGGATGTTATAATCTTCGGAGTCCAGGTTTGACTGGGAAAGGGAGACTTGACCCTTTTCTGGAAGGACATATGGTGTGGTCACTTCATGTTGGAGGCCTTGATCCCGAGTCTTTTTGCTGTTGCAACGGACCCCCAGGGATCAGTCGCTCAGGCTTTCGACTTCCTTCTTCCAGAAGGTCCCTGGGCACTGATCTTCGAGAGGGATCTCAGACAGGAGGAGATGGTGCAGTTTTAGGAACTCTTTTCTTTCCTCCTACTCTTTTATCCTCTACTAGATAGAGAGGATATATGGGTGTGAGGTGGGAAAAGGAGGGCCCTTTTTCAGTTAGATCAGCCTATGCCGTCATCTCGGATGGAGGACATGCGAAGTTTGTCACCGTCTCCATGATTAGGTGTGGAGACCGAAGAGCCCACTGAAGGTGAAGCTCTTGGCCTGGAGGATCTCTCATGGGAGGCTTTCGACACGGGATAGACTGTCCTGTTATCTCTCGGGCATTTTGATGACCTACTGTCTCTGTGGTGAGGACGACGGGACCCTTGACCACCTGTTTGTAGGTTGCTCCTACTCACATGGGGTGTGGAGGGAGATTGCAAGGACTCGCTGCGTCATCGGCCAGTACAATATATACACCACCTGTTTTTGCATTGGGCTAGGCCTTGGCCTCTTAGGAGTGACACGACGGTGTGGTGGCTTATTCTTCATGCCACTCTGTGGATGTTGTGGGGGGAGTGGAACAATTGGATCTTCAGGAGGGAGGTCTCGTGCTGAGGACAATCTTGTTTCTTTTGTTTGTAATAGAGTAAGGGAATGTGTTGCTATTGTGTAATTTGGATTCTCTTACTTCTCTTCTTTTACTTGTCTGGAGAGCTAGGTTGTTCCACACTGTCTTTGTGTGACCTTCTCTTGTATTGGATTTTTTGGGGTTGTCTTTTTTTTGGGTTGTGATAGAATTTAATTGTACATACTCTTTTCTTTTATACATGTGTGATACTGCCCACTTTCAAAAAAAATGAGTAACATATAGTTAGTCCCAGAAAGTTATCCGTTGATAAGATCTAAACTTGAATTCATGAACATAGTGCTTGAAAAATAATAATTTGATATTGTTGTTCTTTTTTTAAAAATTAAACTAATGCATGGTGCTGCCTTTTTGTGATGGATCATGGTAGTAGACTTTGTGGATGGTATAACACGTTAACGATCATATGTTTAGAAAGAAGATGATTTTGTGAATCACGTTGGGAGTTTTATTGTGACGATGGTGGAAACCAAATGATTCCTCAAATATGGTTGAGTTGCATCTGGTATCAGCTTTGAGTCCATATATTTTTTCCCTTGTGACAAATGTGTTGACTATATATATTCAAGAGGAAGTGCCTTGGTACATGTTATTTGCAGACGATGAGTCCTGCATAAATGATTAAGGACGTTAGAGTATAGGGTGGGACTATGGAGGCTGTTACAGGCTCAGGTGGTGCTGATCCAGGTGTTGAAGCCTCAGAAGGAGAGGAGGAGCTGCTTTCAGAGGGTGAGGAGATGGTCTCAGAAACACCCGGAGGAGGAGTGGTGGGGGGTAGGGGCGCAGTCCGCAGGGGTCACCTTGGGGAAGAAGGAGGTGAAGGAGTATGTGGGGGTGGTAGAAAAATGGACCGCAACTTAGCTGAAGGATCTGCCGGCCAGAGTGGGTGTCTCCTTTGCTAGGGTGGAAAAGGACTTGAAAGGGGCTCTTAATAGAATTCAAAAGAGGTGGGGTATGAGTATCTTGAGGGAGGCTATGGGAGGAAGGCCACAACAGAATGGGGAGAGGGGGAATGATGGTGGAGAAGAGAGGAACATGTCATTGTCATCATGAGGATCGTCTCGTGGAATGTGAGGGAGATTTGGGGGGGGGGGAGAGAAGGGCTGTGAAGGAGTTAATGAGGTGTAAAATTGACATCCTGTGTATTTAAGAATCTAAGTGTGAAGGGTATGGGGAGTCTATCATGAGAGACATAGAAGGAACAAGACTTGCCAAGGGGGTGGCTTCATCGACTGTGGGGAGATCCGAGGGCATTATGGTTATTTGGAATTAGTATGAAGTTGATGAGGTGGAGCAAGATAGACAAATCAGAAGAGGGGATATCTCTTACATTTTTGAAATGTAAGAGAGTTTTTCTTAGGACTTCACAAGGGTGTATGGCCGCCAAAGCAAGGAGTAGAAGAAGCTTCCGTGGGATGACTTGGCTCGATATCATCACAGTTCAGGCAAGCTGCGGTGTGTGGGTGGGGATTTTAATACTATTATTGCACCTTGGGAGAGGATGGGAGACATCAGCCACAATGGGGAGATGGAATACTTTACTGATTTCATTGAGGAAGCGTCTCTGATTGATGTTGGAATGGCCAACACGCAGTTGACTTGGTCTAACATGAGGGCAGACCCTACTTGCTCCAGGTTGGATAGATTTCTTATTTCAGTTGACTGGGAGATCACTATCCTCATGTGCAGGTGGTGCCACTGGCGAGATCAGTGTGGGATCATAAACCCCTTCTCTTGAAGACCAGCTTACACACATGAGGAGCAAGATTTTCATACTAGAAAGGTTTTGGTTCAGAGAGCTAGATTTCTTGGACACCGTCCGAAATTCATGGGATGTTCAGAGGCATGAAAGGTACGCAATGGCTAGGTTGGTGGGCAAGATGAGGCCAGTGGCACATGTTCTCAAGGTATGAGGAGTAGAGAGAACACTTCTAGGAGAATAACTAAGGATAGAATACTTCAACAACTTAAGGGTTTAGATTACTTGGAGGAGGTAGGCTTCTAGATGATACGGACAGGAACCACATGGATGCACTTGGGAAGGAATGAAATTCTTATTAGGGAAGAGATCTACTTGAAGCAAAAGTCCAGGGAGAAATGAATTAAGGAAGGGGACATGAATACGACATATTTTCAGCGCATTGTCTTCGGAAGGAGAAGGGCTAATGCCATCTCCTGTATTAGAGCGGGAGAGCATTCTTTCTATAGGGAGGAAGACATCATCGGGGCTACACATTTCTATTTCTGGACTTTTCACTGAGGACTTCAACAGGCCGAAGATTGCCTAGGACCTTCTTCGTTCTTCCACGTTTGTCTTCTGAGGAGAGGAAAGTCATTTCCCATAGCTTCTTAGAGGGGGATATTAATAAAACCCTCTTGGTTCTTATACCTAAGAAGCAATGTGAATGCCCTCAACTCAACTCTTTTGCTTTTTAATAAAATCCTCTTGGTTCTTATCTCTAAGAAGCAATGTGAATGCCCTCAGCTCAACTCTTTTGCTTTTTCTTTTTTTTTTTGGGGGGGGGGGGGAGTAAACCACCTCACATTGCCTTGGTGTGGTTTTTTGTACATGGTCTCTTTTTGGGTGCTCTTTGTCTACACTTGTACATCTTTCTTTTCATTTAATACATATAGTAGTACTACCCACTTTCAAAAAAGAAAAAAAACAAGGTGCATATTGTTTTCAAGATTTTAGACCCATTAGCTTTCTGAATGGTACCTACAAGATTATCATCAAGTTATTAACAAGCAGATTGAATATAGTCATTGACAGGTTGGTTAGCAATTTCCAAGGGGCTTTCATCAGTGGTAGACATATTCAGGAGAATTTTCTAGTGGCACATGAATACCTCTTCACCATGAAGAGCTAGAGGAAAAAAGGGGTTGTCTTAAAGTTGGACTTTAAGAAAGCCTGTGACAGAGTCAATTGGCAATGTCTTCTTGATGTGTTGGAGTGCATGGATTTTGGGGAAAGATGGATTGGCCGTATATAGGCTTACATTACATCTGCCACCTTTGTTGTCCTAGTAAATGGGAAGCCTACTTCATCTTTGCATAGTGGGAGATGACTCCGCCAGGGAGATCCTATGTCTCTTATCCTTTTTGTGTTGGTGGCGCATATTTTGAGCATGATGTGGATACATGCAGAGGTGGCAAATTTGATTAGAGGCTTTCAGTTTGGGAGAGGGAGTGGCAGCATTACTCATCTTCAATATGCAGATGATAACATTTTGTTCGTAGCAGAAGATGAGACTTAGCTTTATGTGTTTAGGTTGATGTTGGGGCTGCTGGAGGGGCTCAAGGTCAATTTCAACAAGAGCCTTGTGGTGGGAGTGAACATGGAAGAGAGGGTGCTTTAGAGGCCGGCTTTTATTCTTGGTTGTCACATAGGTGCCTTTTCCCTTACCTACTTGGGCCTCCCTCTATCTCCTGGGGCCCTTCTTTGCAGTGGTTGGCAGTCTATGATATAGAGATCTAAGACCAGATTAGCAGGGTGGAAGGCGAAGTTACTATCCCATGGGGGGAGATTGGTTCTTTGCAGGTCTGTGCTTGGTAGTCTACCTATCTACGTTCTCTCCATTTATTTGATTCGTTTTGGAAACACCTGGGAAACGGCTGGAAAACATGGGGTGGAAATGTTTTCTAAACAGATGTCGGTTGCTGCTTTATGCCACATAATGAGGAAGAGGGAAGGAGGAAGAAAGAGGGTGGCGCACCAGGCAAGGTGATGGTGGCGACTGTATACTATGTAGGCAAGGACAATGACATGCTATGTGGGTGAGGATAATGGAGGTGGCGACATGCTGTGCAGGTGAGGATGCAAGCACTGCTGGCATGCTGCGCAGAGAGGATGTCAGTGGTGTACAAGGTAAGGAGGGGCGATGGAGCACAACCGTGGGGGTGTGCCCAACGCGAACCCTTGCAATCAGGTCTAGGTTTGGTTTCAAAGGGGCTGAATATTTTTAAGACAAACCCCATACTAAGGGTAAATTATAACATTGACCAAAAGATCTTCATAAGAAAGTTTAATTATGAAGCAGTTTGAATAGAATATATTGTATAAGTATCCTAAAAGTTGTAAAATGAATTATAAAATTAGAAATTTTGAAAAATGAGAAAATTCGGACATGTATGTAGATAAGTTATGATAAAGACTATTTAAAATCCAATACATATTGGAAGGTTTATAAGTCAAACAATACTTTTCAAATACTCCTTAAATATCACAAAGACACAAAGACATGTATATATAATCGTTTCTCATTTCCCCTTATCTTTTGGGAGGTTGTTTCTTGCTTTCATTTCCCAGTTTAGTAACTATGTACAGAAGTTCCTTGTATGTGATGACATATTTTATTGACCAAATGCACTTTTGCAGATTGAAGTTCATCTGAACATTTTTGGCCATTTTTATGCACAAACTTTTTGCAGAACTTGAAGTGACAAAGAAAAATACAATTTGGATTGCTATTTTTGGTGATGTGAGCTTAAGTAACACTTGTGCGCAGTTGGTTGATGTATTTATGGAAAATTGTTAACTATTGAAGGACGATGGATTTATAGTTTACAATATTTGGCTTCTTGGCGAGTGGAATAAATTTCAGCATCCTTGACCCGCTTTTGATCGTGATACTCATGTTGATATCCATTTAAAGAGTGCCCCGTGTAAATAAACAATTGCTATGTTCAAATGAATGTCAAGTAATCCTCATTAGACTTCAATGGTTCATTGGACAACGGATTCAACTAAAATATGCACTAAATTCTTTTAACCTCAACAAAAGATCCCTCTTTTCGTATTTATAGAATCAGTGGTATCAACCACTTTCAAAAAAAAAAACCCTCAACAAAAGATCCTCATTGAAACTGTTGTCAGCCAAATGATGCTGCAAATCTCCTTTGTTGCCTAGCATGTTATATTTTAAGTTTGCCAGTGAGTTAATAATATACAAAATAAGAAATAGTTACTGTCAGCATCCTTTAGCTTCACAACTTGTTTTTGTATGTGCACATCTGAGGAGCGAATGGAAGATGGGAATCTTGGAATTTTGTTCTTCGTGTGCTTTCTATGATATTGTAGTTCTTCCCTCTGTCTTAGAGGGTTAGCTGCATATAATGCCAAGAATGTGTTTCTTCAGGTGCTTTGCTTCTCTAAGCTGATATATTCCTCTGTGACTGGGCAGGACAATGATGATACTTCTGAGGCATCAGTAGTTGGTACTGGACATGTGGCAGCCAATGCAATCCGCCTCTTGATTGCAGGCACCCAAGCAGGTTGTTTGATTGGAGTATCTGGTCAAACCATTGAACAGATACGGAATTCTTCTGGTGCCGCAGTCGCAATTCTGGCTCCAAATCAGTTACCTCTATGTGCATCTGCCCATGAGTCTGATCGTGTAGTTCAGGTGGGCTTATGCTAGAAATTAATAAATTTGCATGGGATACATGTTCTATGCTTCCTTTTCATGCTTCCAATATGTTCATGTGTTACTTCTCATATTTGAGGCCTCACGTGCTTGTTTTAGTATATTATATGTCTCGGGAAGCCATTGCTTAGAATTAACTGCATTTTAAATCGAATCTGGTATCTGTCATAAGCTGTTTTATGAGGTTGGTTTAGTCGATCGTGATAATAATTTTGGGCTTTGACTATCCTTTTTAAATGACAAAATGAAAATAAAATAGAAATAGAGGAAATTCATATTTTTTTAGGAGTTTATCCTCTAAGAGTGCACATTTGAATATTAAAACTTCAGTTGTTATTGTTGTACTCATGGTTTGCCGTATCTGTGTGACTCGCAACGATTTGGCTGTATCGCATCGTACCAGGGCCGGACCGAGCCTTGATACGGTGTGACTTGGTTATGCCTTTCAAGCTCGAGCCGTCTCGAACTGTATTGCAGCGTCTCGATCTGTCTCACAGCTATCTCGAGCTGTCTTGAGCTGTATCACAGCCATCTCGAGCCATATCGCAGTGTGTTGGCTGGGCCTTCCAAAGTGTGCATGAGTCTCTATTTTCTCATTATTGCTTACAACAGCTTTGGCCTGCACATGGTGGAGCAAGTGTGAGCCATTAGAAGTGGCTTGGTTCAGAGTTATGACTTCGTCCTATTCTCTGCAGGTTTTCAACAGTAATGGCTTTTCCTTAGGTGCAGACTGTGATAAAGGTGTGTTGGGGATTGAGAGAAGCATGGTTTTTCTCATTCAGTAATCAGTCCAGACACCAGCATTCCTAATTTGAGATTAGTGGTGTTCCGTGCTATGGGTGTCTATTGGGAAATAGGCATTATGCCAACATAGATCAATCTGAAGGTGAAATCATGGGTGACGGGATGGCACTTGCAGGGAAATGCACCCCATCATGTCAGACACATTTTACTTGAAAAGATGAAAAACACTTATGTGGAACAAATTTGGCACATCCATAACATGGTTTATTGGCTCATTCCTACTCATACGGGTATACTTGGTTTTTAAACTTTTCAAGTCAAAAGAGGGTGGATATGAGCTAATATGGGTCAGCCCATTCACATTTGGGAGTTTGCTGACTTGATATGAGTTGCATGAGTAGGTATGTGTTAGCGCAAGTCAGTTTGGTTTTGCATGAGCCTTAGTTGGGTTCTGGGTCAGTCTACCTTGGACCTTGGTCCATAAAAATGTTTCTCTCGAACCCCAGAATGCTGCTGTTGGCTATCGTGGCTGTGCTGGGCTGCCAACTATGCTGCTGCTTCTCCTGGTCAGCAAAAGGTGGAGTAGTGAGCATGGTCGACCATCAGAGGGCTGGCGTTGATGGATGAAGAGGGATGAGGCACAATGAGAAATTGGAGGAATTGAGGGTCAATTGGAGCCGTAGAGAGAAAAAGGCGGAGTTGTGAGCATGGTGGACCATCAGAAGGCCAGCATTGATGGATGAAGAGGGATGAGGGCACGATGAGAAATTGGAGGAATTGAGGGTCAATTGGACCCATAGAGCTATGTACTCTGAGGCGTGAGGCGAGCGAGGCGACCAGGGGGTCGCCTCACGTCTCAAAGGCCTAGGCGATGGCCGAGGCATTTGAGGTGAGATATTATTAAAAATATATATATAATTTAAAAATAAAATTATATGTCAAAATATCACAAAAAAATATTTTTTTGAACAGTAAATATCATGAAACTGCATATACACTAAACAAGAAAAACAACTAACAAGTGCAATATTGAGAGAGCAGGAGACAGAGAGTGAGAGAACAGCGAGAGTGGGCGGGAGACAGAGAGTTGAGAGAGAGAACAGAGAGAGTGGGCGCGAGATAGAGAGTTGAGAGAGCAGAGAGAGTCAGCGGGAGAACAGAGAGTTGAGAGAACAGAGAGAGTGAGCGGGAGACAGAGAGTGAGAGAATAGAGAGAGATAGAGTGAAGGCAAGGGAGAGAGAGAGTAAGAGAGGGAGACTGAGTGAGGGAGAGGGAGACAGAGAGGGGCTCGGCCCCTCCCTCTCATTGTGAGGGAGATAGAGAGGGGAGAGAGCGAGAGTGGCAGGGGGAGAGAGAGTGAGCGGGTGGGAGTCAGACTGTGGGAGAGGGGCGAGTGGGGCTCGGCCCCCCCTCTCACTGTGAGGGAGATAGAGAGGGGAGAGAGAGAGTGGCAGGGTGGGAGAGGGGGTGAGCTCCCCTCCGTGTGTGCCTACGTGAGAGAGAAAGAGGGAGTGGAGTGGAAGATAGAGAGAGAGGGAGATGGAGACGGCGAGAGGGGCTCGGCCCCTCCCTCTCACTGTGAGGGAGATAGAGAGGGAGAGAGCGAGAGTGGCAGGGGGAGAGAGAGTGAGCGGGTGGGAATGTGGGAGAGGGGCTGGGCCCCCCTCCGTGTGTGCCTGCGTGAGAGAGAAAGAGGGAGTGGAGTGGAAGACAAAGAGAGACGGTGAGAGGGAGTTACCGGACGCCGGTCGCCGCTTGCCACGAGCTGCTGCCGCCATTGGAGAGGGAAACGGTATGGTGGGACCGTGGGAGACGGGATGCGAGCGAAACCCTCGCGGTTTAAAGGCTCCGGTTCGTCGTAGTTAACGGGTAATATTACCCGATACGCGGATCCGCCGGGCGGGCGAAGCGCGCTGCGGCGAGCGAGGCGCGCGTGAGGCGTTCGCCTCGGCGGACCGCGGCGGCGCGAGGCGGGCTGCCGTCACCTCGCCCCGCCTCACCGCCTAGGCGAGCGCCTAGGCGGGATTTTGACTACACAGCCATAGAGAGCATCAATGGATGGTCAAGCATCTGACTGCATCACAGGTTCATCAAACTCCTCTGTGAAAGAAGAACTTGATCAGTTTAGGGGCTGTTGTGTATGGAGATTGTTGAGCCTCTAGGGACAAACAAAGATGTCCATATATGTTCATGGGCAACAGTGTCTCCCTGATGCATGGATCAGAACTTCTGAGAGACACTGAGGGGGTTGGCACTAGAAGGTTGGACATTAGTGTTTTAATGTAGGCATTAATCTGGGATTTAATTTTGTTGTATTTTCTTTTTTCTTCTTCAGGGGTTTCAATATTCATGGCAACATTGTGTAATGTGAAGTTTTCTACTGTCTTGTACTCTTGCAGTTGGTGAGAAATCTCTCCTCTACCTTCTAATTGGTGGCACAATTTGCCACATTGTTTTCAAAAAAAAGACTCTGTAGATCAGAAACTATGAGTCCATCAGAATACCTAAAAGGTGAAAGCGAATTGATGGTATATGTACGAGGGTTGTTGAGAATCTATCGTATAGTTCCATTTGGAATCTTGTCAACAGAGAAATTGGGGGCTTTGAGTCTCTCTCTCTCTATATATATCGGGCCTCTGCCAGAGACAGTTCATAGAGAAACAAGAAAAATCTACCCAAGTTTGAACCTGGTGGTTCCCTTCATAACCCTCCACCCATACCAACTCATGGATGGCAGTTTCGACCGAAACCAATACGTTTCGGCCGAAACGTATCGGTTTTGGACCTGGACGATCCGAAACCATATGCTCGAAACAGGGCGAAACCGGACGCCAACTCTTCTCTTAAAAAATATTATTTTATTATGTTTTGGGCTAAAACCGAAACTGATACTATTTCGGTTTTGGACCCGGCCAAAATCAGGTCCGAAATCGAAACTGTCATCCTTGTATCAACTGGACCACAGGCCGTTTGTAAGTGTTCAGATTAAGATGATAAAAATAGCATTTTTGAAGAAGGTTGCGATTTTGCAAGTTACAAATATCGTCCTTCCATCAGGAATGGTGCTTCTACAACAACAGCGTCAGTCATTTTATTTATTGGGCACATACAGTTCTAGGTGATAAGCTGTAGAAGGCTCTAACATGCGTCCAACATTTTGGCATTGCCTTTTGGGGGCATCATGAGGTGTTCACCAGTGATGCTTCAAGCTCACTGTTTAGAGAAGTGAGCATGGACAAGGGAAATTTGGCTTCAGAGCTGGTGGAGTTTAGTTAAAATCGCTACGTCAGTAGAGGATGATGAGAGATGAGATTCATGAGCAGTTTGGGAAGATAGAGATGGAAACAGAGGAGCATGGACAAGGGAAATTTGGCTTCAGAGCTGGTGGAGTTTAGTTAAAATCGCTACGTCAGTAGAGGATGATGAGAGATGAGATTCATGAGCAGTTTGGGAAGATAGAGATGGAAACAGAGGACGGAATGGCAAATGATTGAATGGGAATGTACATAGCCCGATAAATATTAGCTCATATTCGTTGCCTATGTTCTGGAAGTCAGTAGAGATGCTTTCAGACACTATGCATCTGGCAGGGTTGTGAGAGGATTTTAGCTTTTGGGTCTCTGTTAGACGAGATGGTCATGGAGATTTCTATGATTGTTAGAATATACATTAATTGAGGAGGTAGAGGAGCTATTATTTAGAGATGAGAAAGGACAGAAAGGAAGTGATGAGAGCTACTCTATAACAGAAAGGAAGTAGCAGAGAGCAATTTGGTGATGAGAAAGTATGTATATTAATAGTTCGGGATCTTAGAGTGGTGGGCAAATGCTTCTTTCTACTAGTCTTAGATTCATGGTGAAGGAACTTCTTTTTTTGGAAACTTTTCAGGAGCTTATGGCCTGTGGGGAAAAGAAGATGCAGCAACAATCTAATATCATTTAATCCAATTGAAAAACTTTTGATCCTGTGAGGCGTGAAAGCGAGCCAGGCAGAGTGAGGTTTTGTAGGCTCGAGCTCAGCTTGACAGAGCAGTGGGTTGATCTCAAGCTTTGAGCTCTCTTCAAGCCTTAAACATGAGGTCAAGTTTGGCTCAGCACATACTCATAAATAACTTGAAGCCCAAATAAAGCAGTCACACCCAAAAAGTCATATCAAACATGAAAAATATTGACATATCTTATATATCGAAATTAATACTTATACTAATTGAGCTTTATCAAAATTATTATCTATCTAATTGAGTTTTTTTGTGAGCCAAATGATCCAAATTCACCAGATTGAGCTCCCCGTGTTTGCCAAATGAGTGCAGATTGAGCCTCAATCTTGGCTTGTTTGGTTAAATGAGCCAAGCAACAACTTTAGCAACTTCTGTAGCTTGGTTTGTTGTCAGACCTACTCATGTTGGTTGTGGTCTCAATACTCTTCACATTTAGATGAGTTCTGCATTCATTTAGAGGGGAGAAAGAGGAGTTCGACTGCCCTGTTGAAAAGGAGTGCTTGCTAGATATCTATTGGTAATCTTATGTCTTCGTGGTTAATTTTTGAGAAGGTATCACTGAGGATTGAGGGTTTCCTTTGCCTTTATAAGACTTGGTTGGAGGAAGGATTGTTTAGAGGCAAATATAATCGCTAATTGAGTAAAGAAACTAAAGAACAGGATGGTCTGGTTTGTAGAATGGAGCAAGAATTGACCTGTTCTTGGATGATGGCATGACTTTTGGAGCAGGGCACATTACCGGATCTATTCAAGGAAGTGATTCCTGTAGGTGAGAAGGGTAAAATGAGGAAGAATAAATCAGAAAAGGAGTATTAGGAATTTTTGTGAAGGAAAGATACATCAGGAGAGGGCAAGTACACATTGGTCGAATGAAGATGATTTTAACACTCTATGGTGAGTTAAGTTGAAGGTGTTGTCTAGGACTGGAACCAAGAACTGGGAATATGTGGGCCTCAGGTGTCATGATGGGTCATTTGGGGTCTTTTTCAGATGGGCCTAGGTGTATTCGACATCATGCTAAATGCAAAAGCCAATCTATTTCCATTTCTTTCTTTCGCTCTCGATTTTCCAAGGTTAAAGGTTTTATCTGAGCGGACAAGACATTCTCTCTCTAGCCTTCTAGAGTGAAGCTCTGGCAATCATGGTTCGCCCGTCCGAGGGCGTTCTCGGAGCTCAACCTTCTCTGGTCGCCGGAGCAGTTCCTCCCCGGGGGGATGCTCTGTGTGAGCGTGGGGGTTTTCGTGGGCTGGCTGGCGGTGGGTTGGTGGTGTGCTTTTCATGTGGGAGATAGGGTCATGTCCAAAGGGTCTACAGGGCCCGACTGTCGGAGGGGTGGGTGTTGGGAGAGCGGGTCCTCTAGCCTGGTCATACGCCGAAGTGGTCCGCTTGAACATCCGGAGTCCATATAGGTAGTGCAGGGAGGTGGTCGACATCGGCTAGATACTGAGTGAACTGGTCCTTGACCATGTCTGCTGGATGTGGAGATACCTGTGGGTGGCACCAGTTGGCGGTCAGGTAGAGGAGGAGAAGGTCCTTCGTCTGTTGGCCTCGTGGGGAGATGGCTGGGAGGTTTGTCGAGTCAACCTCATGGGTTTCGTGGCGGTCGGCCGGACGGAGGAGCAGGCTGAGGCGGTTATGGGTGGGTAATGCAGTGGGGGAAGGGTCCCTCCTTTGGATTTGACATTGGGAGTTGGATAGGGGCACTTTCCCTAACCCCAGATGCTTGGAGGTGGGGATTTCCTTAATGGGCTTACGCTGGTATTGTGCACTGAGGAAGGGGTGGAAACCCTAGTGCGGGACTTCGGGGAATCGGTGGTCTCGGTACTGCCACGTTTTTTCTGACGAAGTCCCTCACGACGATCCAATCGGCGGTGAGGGTGAGCAGTCCGGAGGTGTTGCTGCTCGTCATCTGCTTTGCCGTCGAGGGGAGGCAATTTGTGGCTAATGTGCGGGTGTTGCCGGGTGGTGTAGGGTGGCGGCGTTGGGCAGTAGGGCATCCCTGCCCAGGTGGAAGGAGGAAGAAGGTAGGAGGGAGGGGTACATGGCGAGCGCGGAGGCCCTGGTTCAAATTCGAACTAGGTGGGCCTGTTGTTGGGCCGACGGGCCATGGGCCTAGGGTGCTGTCACTGGGCCGGATCTTTCAAGGTGCTTCCTTGGGTCGGCCCTCCAGCCCTTCTGCCTATGACTTACCCGAGACCCAGAGTCTTGGTGACTCTGGGCACGGGGAACCCGACAACCCTCGTCTTCCTTGCCCGGTTGCTTCAGTGGTCTCTGGCGTCGGTCAGACGGTCACAGTGGTGCCAGGTCTCTCTCAACGACTCCATCTTGTCGCAGCACACCCCGGCGCGCTGACCGCCGGCAAGGAACTTCGCCGGCGTCCCAGTTCTGTCCTCCGGCGGGAGGAAACCTTCTTCAGACGGCGCTGAGCCCTCCCTCTCAACCTAGGCGATGAAGCAAGGTGACATGCCAACAAGTCTCCTTGCTCTGGGCTTTGTAGCCTAGGTGATCACTGGGATCGCGTAGCTTTGCCAAGGCGCATACCTCAGCCTGCCTGGCACGCCCTGTATGGCCCATTTATGGGTCAGCCCACAAGGTGGCCCATTTCACCTGGCCAGTTTACCTAGGTTTAAAAGCCCAGAGCCAATCCCCACGTCCCCATCCCTGATCCCACTCCCTCCACCCCCCAATCAACCTTCTCCAAGTCCTAGCTGCAATCCCTGTCGACATCAGCAAGCTTGGTGACAGTCAACTCTGGCAACATGCTCTGGCATTCTCTCTTGCTCACAGCTTTCCCTTTGGACCCTCCCTCCTTGTCCTCTGTGTCCTCCGGGCATGGCTTTCCTTTGGCAGCCTTCAACTCTGGTGACTGCAAAATTTGGTGACCACTGCGAGGTGCATCTCCCTCTCTCTCTTTCTCTGAACACACACACACTCTTACAGTTGCACACTCACACAAGGGGTCTACCATTGCCCCCCCCTCCCCCCCTCTTTCTCTCTTACAGTCGCACACTCACACAGGGGGTCGACCATTTCTCTCTCTCCCCCTCTCTGCCCCACACATGGAGGGGGTCAATCCCCCTCCTCTCTCCCTCTCTCTCTCTCTCTCTCACACACACACACACACACACACACATGGGGGTCAATAGTTCCCCTTCTAATTGTTCGCGCAAACTCTTACAGTCGCACACTCACTCGGGGTCTACCATCTCTCTCTCCCCCCCTCTCTGCCACACACATGGTGGGGGTCAAGCCTTCTCCTCTCTCTCTCTCTCTCTCTCTTGCACACACACACACACAGGGACACACATGGGGGGTCAATAGTTTTCCTTCTCTGATTGTTCTCTGTGTTCCCCTTCTCTCTAATTGTTCTCTGTGTCGTGGAAACACATAGGATACATTTTATGTATCTGAATTTTTAATATATTGTTTTATTAAAATGTCATTTGACCTCAAATGCCTAGGCATGGGTAAGGTAACCACTTGGTCACCTCTCACCTCTGACTATGTAGTTTCTAATTGGTTTTGGCTAGTTCTAAAATTGAACTGACTGGTTCCACAAACAATGTTGGTATCCAGAATCAAATCTGTCTGTCTTCAAAGATGATGCCCTGTGCTTGACAAGTCACAAGACTTTTTTGTTTGAAGGTAAAAGTGGACTGCACCACCAATTTGGCAATTTTATTGCTAAACAGAGGTGATACAATCAAGAAAGAGAATAGATTTCTCTTATGATGAGTCACAATATTGTTAACCTTTTCAATGCATTGTTTACTTTTCTCGGTATATGAATGTGAATTTGCTGTATATTTCTATTTATACTTACTAGTAGAACTCCTCTGTGAAAGAATGGCCAAGCTTTATCCATGGATGGTCTGACTTTTTTCTTTTTTGATACCAAGAGTAAACCCACCCACCCAGGCTCAAGTCTATAGCATTGGTAGCCTGAGCCATGGACAGGCCAAACGTCTCTTGGACAATGGGATCCCCTGGGCTTGGCGAAGTTCGTGTGGTTAGAACTCACATGAACCCCGGTTTGGTACCCTCCCTGCATTTATGTCCATGATGGGAGTTGATGGGGCCTCATGGTTGCCCGTGAAGCACTTTTTTCAACTCTACCACCTGGAAGGACATGGATGGTCTGGCACATGCACCCTATGTCCCAGTGACCTAGGGATTTTGAAGTGCTGGGAATTCCCTGTTTTGCATCCACCTGGTGCCGTAAATCTTGAATTAGATACTAAGATGTTTGTAGGTAGAGAAATGCTATGGTGCCACACTTTGTGCCACCATTTTTACCACTCTTTTCCTGCTGTTTGATTTGAAAATCACATGGCAGGAAAAGTGAACTTAAGTTTGGTGTTCTCAAGCCTGGGAGCACTGAACTTAAATTATCCATTTCTGCTGTCCGTTCATGAGATCGGATGTCTGAGGTGAGACTGGCAAAAATGGTGGCGCAAAGTGTGGCACCATAGCATTTCTTTTATAGGTATTAGCAACGAAGGAAGGATCGGAGATCGGGTTCGGTTCGGCTGGTCCCAAACCAATCCGGGTCAGCCGAATCGGCCGATCCGATTCGATCCCGGTCTTATCCAGGCCTGCCCTGTTTTTTTTAATATATATTTTTCATTTTGAGGTTCATTTGAGTTTACATGCTTTTACAGCGGTTTTTATACAAAAATCACTTCAACTTTGAGTCTTCGATAACTTTCGTTGAGGGTTTCTCTCTTCCCCCACACTGACGGAGGCTCCCCCCTCCTTGCCGGATCGAGGACGATGACAAGATGCACCGGCGGCCGGTGGCAATGGGGACGGTGACGACAGGTGGCGACGGCGACGGTAAGTTCTTTTGCTTCTTCTTCTGAACAGTAAAGGAGTCTGTTTGTTCTCATTTTTACTGTTCATCCAATCTCGGATGAACAGTAAAAGGATGACATTTTTACTAGTCGTTTTTTTTAAAATTAAGGGGTAGGACCGTGCCGGATCGGCTGATCTGGCCCTTGGATCGGGATGTGAGATTGGATCGACCCAAAACCGATCGGATTGGCCGATCCGGACCGATCCTGCCTTCCATGGGTATTAGTGTCTCACTTATACCAAAAAACCATGTACTATGATTAGTGTCTCAGTTATACCAAAAAAACCATGTACTATGTATGTTAGAGAACCTTTGATACTACCGGAGATGAGGAGAGGAGAGGAGAGACAATCTCCACTTAGAACTAACAGTGTAGTTCTGACAGTATGGTCATTTAGCCAGCAGGTTTTTTGTGGATGATTATATTATAAACAAGCGTCTTATTTTTTGGAGAAAACTATTCATTTGCTAATTTTAGGCTAGGTCTTGGATACTGTTGTTATCTAGTTTACAGGCAAGTTTGTAATTTTGTTTTAATAGAAAATAAAGCAGAGATATTTTGTTCTTTTGACTAACCTTATTTATGGCAGCTGTCAGGTGATGTCCCAGAAATACTGAAGGCATTGGAGAAAATTGGTAGTATGCTGAGGTATTGCTGCATCCCCTCTTTTTTCTATGAATCAAATTTATGCTTGTTCCTTCTCTCCTTAATTGTTCACGCCCAATGTAGGGAAAATCCATCCACGAAAGTCTGTTCAGTAAGACAAAACTACAACCCTAACTTGACTGGTTCAAATCCATCAAATTTTCAAGTGCCTCCAGGTTAGTCATGCCAATCTGCAAATGCTGCATATCATTATCTGCAGTATGTTGCAACAATTTCCACTTCTAATTATTACCATAACCTTTTCTGTCACTTGATTAAACTTAGGAATCCCAATATTGCAGCTGATTATGTGACTTCCGAGATGACTATCATGGAGAAGTTTGTCGGTGGCCTGATTGGAAGAAATGGATATAACATTTCTAGGATCCGAAATGTGTCTGGAGCAACAATCAAGGTGAGGCTTATGGTAGATAGCCGGAGAGCCCTTTGCTCGTAAATTCAGGATGACTTGGATCTTGTTCATTGGCACTTTCAAAAACTTGTTTTGTTGTAAGTTTAGGAGACCCATACTCTTAGCTTTAAGCAATGAATACGTGGTACTACTCATCTTGGTGTGGGCTCCTGTGAAGAGGAACCTTTTGGGGGGAATTTTTTTACATATGATATGAGAGATCTTTTTTGGGTGGGAGGATACTTTTTGCTATTGACACAAACCTTTTCCTTTTCTAAAGGAGCATTTGATACTGTGCTTTCAAAAATTATGAAGCAAGCTTTTTAGTCAGTTTTACGCATGGTTTGTGTACTTTTCCTGTCTGATAATGTGGTCCTTGCCACTTGGCCTGTAGTTATATAGTCATTTGGCGGCACTTAGGGCAACATGAAGATGCATGCTGTTGTGTGGAAGCATGCCCTCGAGTCCATTTTCAACTGAAAAATTATGCAACAAACCTTTCTGAGTATACTGAATGTTCTCCTTGGTGAACTTGCGTATTTGCGTCATGCCAACTTCTAATAGAGTAGCCAAAATTTTTGATGCAAAGGGGTTTAGTTGTGTCTATTCAGACCTCTCACATAGATGAGATCTCGTGGGCTACTTTGTTTGCAACTGTTGTATAAAGATGAACAGTTTCTCATGTCAAAAAGTTTCTTATACTTACCAAAGTTTTGCTGTTTTTTATCTTGCCCTATGTTCTCTGAAGGTTACTGGTCAGAAGGGTGAAAACACCCGGCAAATCTTCTTCGGGGGCAGCTCGCAACAGGTACAGTTGTTTGAATTGTTTTGTCAATCAGGCTAAACATCATCTGAATGAGTTTTGGCGATCGATCTTTGTTGCAGGTGACGGTTGCTAGAATGTTAGTTCAGAATTACATGTATTCTCAATTAATGCCACAGAATGTGTCGTAGCAATAGCATCCTTGGGTCTGTATGCTGTGTACATAAGCCAACCCTCCCGATCGGAGGTGTAACCCATTGGTGTCTCGTTTGCTCTACATGTCTAGCATATGGGGCGAAGATGGGTAAACTATAGTGCACCTTGAACGATGATGCAGCAGTTCGAGAAGATGACTCCGAGACTCGTAAAAAAGTTAGTTCCTTTCTCAGGGTGGTTGGAAGGCACGCGCTTGGTCAGCTGCATTTGCTAGTGCTTCTTGTCAGATGCTGTCTCCTTGTAGTTGAAATAAAACATAAAGATTATAGCATATTTGAATCTGTCGTTTGCCATTTGGAGATGTTTACTCTGTGAACTGGTGGAGGCTGGAGCTGACTTGCCTATGATCCAGGTTTTGACTACATCCCTTCAAGAGATCGATGTTGCCGATAGTCTTGCTGCAAGCCGAGTTGTTTTGCACCCTTGTGTGCTGTTGATCGACGTAGTTAAGACTCCTGTAATAACCTATTATTATGTTTTATCAACTGAGGCACACATTGGTTAGTTCCTTGGGGCACAAAAACTTGAAAATTCAATGATTAGGTCACTTGCGAAGATTAAGTAACGTTTCTCTGGAGCAGCTGGAGGCTTTAGTGCCCACAAATCTGCAAGAGGAGTGTACATATAATAGAGCTTGAGTAATGCTGTAGCAAGCCATACCCACTCCCCCCCCCACCCAGTTGGGGCCAATAGGTCGAGGGGAAGAGCGAACAGTGTGGGCTCCATGTAAAGGAACAGTTTTTTTATGTGACGTCCATGTTTTCCTCTCTGCTCATCACGTCGGTCCCAATTGTATCATTGGGGGGAGACTGCAATACAATTGCACACCGGTGCGAGTGTTGGTAGTTTCAGACCCAAAATGGGATAGACAAATCGTCGGACTTAATAAACCTTTTGGGTAGATGGGTAAATGGTTCGGATTTTGGACCCTATTATAAATTCAAGTGAGTATAAGGGATGATTTATCTGTCTTAAACTTTTAACATACATGACAAACGGGATTCGTTTTGAGTTCAGGTTGATAAAAATCTGATCATATTCTAATCTAACACCTATTAACATGTCTGTTAGCGAGTAAACAAGCCTGTTTAAACCAACCACCCTTGGGTAAAGGCTCGAACGGGCTTGGCGGCCCCAGTGGCCAGTAGCGGCCTTTGTTGGATTGTTGACGAGTAAAAAAAGTAATTTTTTTTTTAAGAATAAAATCCTTTAAAGTAACATTTGAAAAGTGGCATACGATAAGAGGGGAGTGTTTTTTTTAAGGATATTGGCTCCGTTTGGCGAGACAAGAGAGCTGACTTCCACTTAATTTTTTAACTTGTGTGTTTTTGGACATTAACCTAGCATGAACTGCGCTTAACCTCTGTACCAATTGGGCCATATAATTCTAACAATTTGAATGGAATACAGAGGAACAACTTCTCTATCAGACTCTATTTTTGACTTGGGTCAAATTCAACTCCATAGATCCTGTTACTACATATTTGCCTAATTATCTCGACATCTTGAACTTTGAAAAATAAGAAGAAAAAAAGTAATGATATTATGCTGCCATTCATCCCTTTCATCCCAACCACATGTCCCCTTAGTCTACATTTAGGGAAAACTAGTTCCTTAGGTACCCAAGTCCACTTGTATGTACACATACTTGGGATCATGGATGCCATGACACAGAGGACACTTTTAAGAAGAAAATTTTTATTTGCACACTAACATGTGCAGGCAAGTCTTCGCACAAGATAATTAATGGACTAAGTTGGCTATAGGCTACGTAGGCTTTAGCTTGAGACTACACACGCTAAGTAATGGCCGCTTGGGCTCGAAATGCAAGTCTGAGTAAGTTGGTTAGATCAAGTTGAAGTTACTGGTGTAGTCCATGCCAATCCCTTCTATACTTTGGCATTTCTTCTTGGTCATTCAATACGTTCCATCGAGCTGAGACCAATCTTAAAAAGGGATGGAGATTAAGGTTACTACAAGAACCCACCATCCATTGCATAGTTATTATTCCATGTGGAGTGCATGATTAAGGATTATGATTCTCTCTCTCTTTTTTTGGATGACGTATAACTTGATATAGCGGTACTCAAATTTATACGGAGGAGTGCGAGAGACCTAATTTCAAATTTAACGACGCTCAATTCACGTGCATTTATTTTTTCCAAGATTATTAACAGACTCTTGACTCACGTCCAGGATTATGATTCTCTCTTGGGATTGAGCATGTAAGGTGATAGAGCTAGCGCATGAGAAGAGGTTGCCCGTGTCGTTTAACAACACGTACTGCAAATAAGTTTTGGAGGAGAAGTTTTAAGCCATTTTGATAACAGGTTAAGATAAGTTAATTTAAGTTAGTTTGAGATGGACTATTTCTGAATTTTTATATTTTTAATTTGGTATCTATTTTACTTGGGATTGGATAAGGTAATACTGTGAGAGAGATTGGATGAGTTATCTATGGGTTAAGGGTCTTAACCATATCCGATCCCGAGTGATGTATTTTAACTCTTAAATTTGAATAATTCACCCACCCACGAATAATTAGTCATTTTCAATTTGACAACGTTTATTAAAACTACCCATCTTTGACAGGCCGATCATCTAAAAAGCATATGATCTTTAAATATTATGATTCACCGGCGAATCCTAATGCAGACGCCTACATGTTAGGCCTGATAATTATTTGTTTAAAATTTTAATTTTAATTGAATTTGAATTCGTATTCGTGTAGTCGGATAATTATCTGAATAAAATATCTGACGGATAATTTAATCGGACATTCGATTATTAATCGGATACGAATTCGGATATTGAGATATCCGTGTTGGATATTATCCAATCGAATATGAATCTTTAGATAAATATTTATAGATACACATATTCTATATATAATTAACTCAAATCTTAATATTATTTTATTGAGCTTTTTCACCCTTTTATGTCTTAAAATATAATTTAAAAATAAGAACTTTACCTACACATATTTGGTAAGTTGTCTCTTATTTTTTAGATGAAGTCTAATAATAATATCTCTTAAACTAAAAATAATTTTCACTCTTTTTTTTTAAATAACATACGGCACCCTGACATAACTCACACTACTCACTTTAAAATAGGTTTAATAATTATCTATTTAAAATTTAAATTAAATTTAAATTTATATTAATTATATAATTATTTAAATAAAATATTTAATAAATAATTTAATTATTAATCAAATAATTTAATTATTAATCAGATATAAATTTAGATGTCACACTATCCTCCGTTTTCATATCTACTGCGTGCTGCCTATCTTCTCCCACCGGGACCATTCGGTTTGCCGTCCCTCTGTGATCCCCCCATCACAAGGTAGTTGGAAATTCGAGAAACAGTGAGAGAGAGGGGGAGAACAAACGAGCTCGTCTCCAACCATCGGGGTCAGAAAGACGCGAGGGGATAGGGGGGGAGAGAGAGAGAATTAGAGAGAGGCGACCAATTTGTCCGAATTGGCGGAGGCTGCTGATCTCCAATTCACGAAGCCGGAAAGAGCGAGCCGCTCCATTTCCCATTCTGCTTCCATGTCCGGAGCTCCCCGATTCCAGGCATCCATGGAAGCCCATGCACCGCTGATGAGCTCGACCCTGTTCCTGCAAGGATCCGGCGAGGTCGTTCTCACTCTCGGCTCCGATGGCTTGTCATGGGCGCCCGTCGCCTCGCTGGAAACTGTAAGCCCTGAAATTTCTCGGTAGAACACAGGGGATAGGAATTCGAAGAAGAAAACTCCACCCTTCTCCCTCCCTTCCTCTCTCTCTCTCTCTCTACAGTTGCTTGTTCTCTTTGCTTACTTTTGGTAATGTGGAGATGGCTAACTGCAACGAGTGCGCTTCTTCTTCTTCTTCTTCTTCTTCTTCCTCTTCTTCGTGCAATTTAAGGGGCAGACGAGGGGACACTTCCATTTTTTGAGGATGTTCGGTGCGTATTCCCTGAAATGAATCATTTTTTTGAGTTTGTCCATCCGCTGGGAAGTACTTTTTACATGGCATGATCTACCATGGGAAGTGGAGAGTTTTGCGGGAGCAAAGTTGACCCTCTTTTCCCTTTTTGTATACCAAAGTCCATTCGGATCATATTCTGCTCCGGGTTTGTCACACTGGATTCAGCTCGTAGTTTTGTCTCACCTAGTAAGCAGATTGATTGACATATGTTCAGGTTTGGGTTGTGAATACGTTGAATTCGTACAACTGCAATCTGACTTTGACACCCAAAATCTTGATGGATCATTTTTCTATCGCCGCTCCTGTGTATAAGTGGATAACTGAAAGCATGTGATGACAGTAAACATAAAGAAAAAGTCACAGAGATCAGAAGGAACTATATGAGATTGTGCGACTGTTCTTTTGCAATCCCAGCGATAGCCGAGCAATGCTGTGTTAGGTACAAAAATGGAGGTGTTCCATGGGTAGTAAGATTGTGATGTTAGCCACTCGCAAATGTTTATGAAGCGAAATGAAAGACTAGATAATTTTATAACAATGAATGTTTAATATTAAAGGGATGACTTTACAAAGGGAGGTCTATTTGATGGGTGCTACTAAATCTTGTTCCTTTGCCTTTCATGTGACTGGAACTGTATTAAGACTGGCCTTGCATTTCCTTTTTTATTTTAATTATATTTTGGTTTTCCTCTTTGTTCGTTCTGCAACTATTCTGGGCATGCTTTTCTTGATTAACTTATTTTATTTCCTTTGCTTATCTTTAAGGATTTTAATTGTTTTTGTCTAGAGTCCTGCCAAAGTAACCAGCTGCAAATTAGATACGGGAAACATCCATGGACATCAAAGGTACTAAAACTATACCTAACAGGATAAGTAAATAAATAAGCAAGCCTACAATAACCTGAATGAGTGATGTTGATACTAGATGGTTGAGCTTTCAGGTTTCTAGAAACATACGTAATCTAAGATGTAAAAGATTGATGGTTGTAATGTGCAAAACCTATCATCAAACAACAATCTCTTGAAGATCTAATGGCTGAGATGAAACAGACGCTGCTTCATTTACTCTTTGGCTAATAGTTTTCCTGGAGAAGATCATATATCCTGATATCAAACTCTTCCCCTCCTTATCTTAGGCCCTTTTTGAAGTCTAGGGGATGTGAGGGTTGCTCTGTCTTTGTCTGAGGTTTAACTGCAGTGCAGGATGTAGTTTTCTGTCTACTAATGGGCCTTGTATGGCTTTGGGGACCTCTCTTGTGAGGATTTGTCTTGATCAGGCCTTGTTTAAAAGGTCTTGATGCAGTTGTATGGCACTTTGTGAAAATTGTGGAATTAGTCTCACTTACGGAAAATTGCCCTAAAACTGGTGAATTTAGAAGACAGGAGGAGGAGGACAGAGGGGAGGCAAGGGACTGTGGAATAAAAAAACAGTAAGGCACCCAAAATCTAAAAAGGAGGAGGCCAGGGGAGGACATTGACATAAAAGTTTGTGCAACTGACACTAGTCTGGGCATCCGATTGGAAAAATTTGCCAAATCTATGGATTCTTCATGGAATCTAACTGGCCGCACGCTGATGGTATAACTCTCATAATGTTGATTTTGATTCTCATAGCTTGTGGAAATACTTGAATCATAGTTCATGGACAGATACACATTTGCTTAGATGATCATGTTAATGTTAGCTAAAGGACGCAACAAGTAAGCCATTTTTTATCCAGGCTTTTAGTTTACTAAAGCACATATATGGAGTCCTATGCATGGTTTCCAATACCGCCCGGTAGGTATCATACCGGGCTGGTACATACCGGTACCGGCCTCAGCCGGTCCGGTTCTGCCCATTTTCTACCGGTACCGGCCGGTACAGTTTCAAAAAAAAAAAGAAAAACTGGATGAACTGGGTTGTACCGCTTGGTTCATCCATCAGGACTGCCTGATATTGAGAGCTGGGAGGTTCTCACGGACTGCACTGTGCAGTGCAGCCCGTGAGAGGCACAGTGCAGCCCGTGAGAGCCCCTCCCCCATTCACATATGGTGAAGAAATGATATTTTTTATGGTTTTAAACTTTCAAATCTATGTGTTAAATTATTTATTCTGTCCATTCATATATGATTTTGCATTCTATTATGTTTTTTCTATTTTTATGATTTTTAACATTTTCTCTAATTTTAAACATATATATAAATGTATAATTATATATACTTATATAAAGGGGGAAAGGGAGGGACCGATATTGTACCAGCTGGTACCAGTTTGTACCGGCATTGATACTGGTACCGGCCTTGCCCGATACCAAAACCGGTACCGGGTTTGAAAACCTGGGTCCTATGTTCATGATATATACATATATATATGTATATATATATATTATCGGGTCACCCCACTGGGACCCGAAAGACCCAGGGCCTTGCACTCCGCCAAGTAATGAGAGAGCCAAGGTTTGAGCTGGGGACCTTATGGTTCCCCATGAAGTGAAGAACCAACTGGACTACCCAACTGGTTCAGTTCATGATGATTCTTTCACAACTAGCTCAGGAGCTGAAAAATCTTCATCATGCAAGCTAGTGGAACTCTCTATCTTGGAAGATTGTTGGAGGCGATGGATTTGTTTATCAACTTGTTTTAGTTTAAAATATTTTTCAGTTTGTCGAGTGCTTGGGCGATTACTACTTTACAAGCTTTAGGTTCATCTTTGGAGTACCTCAAGATATTTTTTAGTAGCTATGCAACTCTCAAAAGGGGGTGAATGGGTGTGCCAATTAAAAATTTAAACTTAAAATTAAATAGAAACTAGATAAAAGTGAACTAGTACATGCAGGGAGAAGAAGTGAGAGGAGAAGGATCATGCACACAATGGACATTGGATTTTATGTTGGTTCGATCAATCCCTTTGACCTATGTCTAGTATCCAAGCCTTGCTTAGGGTTTCGTTGCCAAGGATTTCAGTTTCGGTTTCGGTTTTGGTTTCGGTCGGGTCCGAAACCGAAACAATATCGGTTTCGGTTTTGGCCCGAAACAAAAAAATACTATTTTTTGCAGGGAAGTTGGCGTCCGGTTTCGCCCGGTTGGTTTCGGATCGTCTAGGGCTGAAACCGATACGTTTCGGCCGAAACGTATCGGTTTCGGCCGAAACTGCCATCCATGTTCATTGCTACCTTCAAGTAGTGTGCTTGCTGATTTGTGCTTGGGTGCTCAGGTCACAAGTTTCTGCCCACAAGCAGACTACACCATTGGTTTTTTATTAGGTGCCCAGCATACTAAGGCTCTACTTGCAGGTAGACCTTACCACCGCATGCAAGTAGGATCTCTTACACAGAAAAGAATGATTCCAGACACTTAAATGCCTTTTCAGTAGGTTGAATATGGATAGAATGAAAGCACAGAAAGAAAGAATCAGAGTTTGTGTGCAGAATCATCAGATTGCAGTGGCTCAGTGGAATGGATGCTCTCTCTTGAATGCTGTCTGTTCAGAGACATCCGATAAAATTGGAACGATACAGAGAAGATTAGCATGGCCCCTGCGCAAGGATGACATACACAAATCGAGAAATGGTCTCTCTTGAATGCTTTAGAGTTCACTGAAGGGGGAGTTCTTCAATGATGTGCTTGCTACATAAGGCAGGTGCTTGAATGCTATCGCAGGCACTTTGTACTTGAATGCTCAATTCACTCTACATTCATCTTGTGTATCTCCAGTCTTGCTTGCTTTTATAGAGCTCTCACAAGTAGCTTTCCATTAGACACAACTCCTTGTTGCTGCAGGCTTCTCTTTAATGTTCAAATGCTTGAGCGAAGGTTCTATATGTTGTGTCTGAATGCCAACTTCTTCTCAAGTGAGCTTGCTCTATTGTTGCTTTTCTCGAGCTTGTTCACGGTTCCAAATGTAGCTTGTACAACTTTTCCATTTCAATAACAAACATCAGCTTAGATAAGATTACAAGAAAAGGAGAGCATAGAAGGTTACCTTTTGTAGCCCTATTGGTAGCCATTTAGAGTGCCAGTTGCATGCTCTTGGAAAGGTCTTCTCTTTTCTCATAAATGGATGTTAGCAAAGGTATACAAAAATGGATAGGAGTACTATGTACTTTTTCAGCTACATTGCCTAAATATGAATATCTGATTTTTGACCGATGGATATAGAAAAACAATATGTATATAGACCGTATTTATGTAGATGTGCATTGGAAATCAACATCTTCATAAATGCATTTGAAACTCAAATAACAGATAGAGACATTCAAAAGATATGCAAACAGATAGAGACACTCAAAAGATATGCAACTTGGTGCAGAGAAATGGGCATGAAACATACATGAATTTGAATTTATTAGACATAACAACTAAATAATATAAAGCACATCATCTAAGGGAATTAATAAACGCTTCAAATACCAGGACTTCATTGGTAGAAGGCATGGTCTATGAAAATGTGTAGCACTAGATGAACTACATAGATGAACTTCATTAGATGCAAGGGTTCTTCTACTAGTGAGCTGCACCTAGATAAAGCTGGTAGACAAGGCAGATAGAAGATCTTTCGTTAGCAGAACTTGTGCTTGTAGGTCTTGCATGATAGCAGGACTCTTGCAATAACTAGACTCTGTTAGAGGGACTTTGCTGGTGCTAGACCATCTCGCCATTAGATGAACTTTAAGCTCTTAGACGGTCTCTCTGTTAGATGAACTTTAAGCTCTTAGACAGTCTTGCTGTTAGATGAACCAGGGCTAGCAGAGCATGTGCTAGACGATCTTTGCGCTATAGCAGAACTTCTAGTGACTGCATCTAGTAACTATTCCTTCTACAGTTCTTCCAGTAGCACTGAGGGTTAGATGAAGTTGTCCATCTACTGATATTGTGAATGGTGCTAGCGGAAGTATAATGGAAGTAGTTATTAGATGAAGTTGAGTTCTTCTATCAAGCGTGTCTATAATGCGTCTGCTGATGAGATAAGTCTTAATGATCCAGCTAACTGTTAGGTGTTAGCAAGATATTTTACTGAACATAAGTGTCTGATTTTAGGCTGATTTTTTTTGCATAAATTTTGTCATAAATTCAAAATGTTGCTCGGAGGGCAGGGGTCCACAATTTTAGGAATGAAAATTTTCCTTCTCCAAATGATTTACTTCCATCCATGTTATGATACCCATGTCTATTGGTTCTGGCCTCATATCAAGATTACATGTTAAAATTGAGCAAAACTCGGATCTTGAATTTTGTTGTACTTTGAATAGTTACTGGTATGTCGCACTCAAGATAATACTCAATATCTTTTGGGAATTACTATATTCCTAGTTAAGATTTATGCATGTGTTTCACGCGAAAAATGCGCACACGCTGATGATAGATAAAATTTTGGGGATTTCGGGTTATCACCAGCATGTTTATTTGCATTTGTTTATTTCGCGTTTTGGGTTTATCAGACAATTTAGGGTTCGTGTGCTGGATCTTTCCCCGCCAACCGTGGTTGGTGTTTATTTACATTGGTGTAAAGTCAGAACACCTTTGATTAACTGTCAAAGAACACATTTTGCCTTTATATCTGGTGTGATATTGAGGGTTTTATCTAATGGACACAATCTTGATGATAGCCCATTAAAGATACAGACTCCTCTTGAGAAATTCGAAGACTTTTATTCCTTGAACATATGTAGTTTGGATTACAATCGGTCTTTTAAGACCTTTACATTTGATTTCGATTATATAATCAGGTCTTCATGTTTACATCCAGTCACAATCCGACCGTTAGATATACTTTAGTCTGCAGCTGGACCTTTGAATTTGCTTTTGCCCACATTCGGACAGTTGAATTTTAATTCCATTATGGTTGGACCGTTGGATCACCAAGATGATCACTATCGGACTGTTAGATCTACTTCCTACCACGATTTGATCATCAGATTAGTTCCTGGTCGAGATTTGACCGTTGATTTCATATTTCATCACGATCGGACCGTTGGATTGCCAATATGATCACTATTGGACCGTCGAAGTTGCTTTATGCTCATGATCACTCTTTTAATCGTGATCGCCCTTAAGTTGACTTGATGTCCATAAAGGACATTTTCGCAAAAGGCGGGTACATTTGTAATTTTTGGACCTTCTAAGTATTCCTGCAATTTTCATCAAGCAAGGTTATATTTGTAATTTGTGACCCTTTCTAGGTATATTTATAATTTTTGACTCGTTCTAGGTATTTA
Organism: Amorphophallus konjac; assembly: GCA_022559845.1. Classification (NCBI taxonomy): domain Eukaryota; kingdom Viridiplantae; phylum Streptophyta; class Magnoliopsida; order Alismatales; family Araceae; genus Amorphophallus; species Amorphophallus konjac. The sequence continues at coordinate 30,640,237 of CM040118.1, forward strand.
TGAAATTTTAGACCTTCTCTAGGTGTATTTGTCATTTCTTGATAGCTTGGAGCACTTTTGCCGTTTCTTAACTTTTCAAGATATTTCTATCATTTCTTGACTTTTTTGAGCACGAGACACATGCCCAAGTCTTCATGTTTGAATCTCCTTAGTCACCCTTTGATGATTGATCTATGCTTATTATCTTGAATTTATTTACTAGAATGTCTCTTAGGACTTAGGAATAATGCACATAGGGGCATATTTCATCTATTCTATGACCGGATCAATAGGGAATACCAAAAAATATAATTTTTTTTATTATTCTACCATTTTGGTGATTTATAACCATATAGTATAGTAAAAAAAGTTCCACCAACACAAAATAGAGCACTTGGTTCAGATATGGATCTAGTATCTGCTAATAACTACATGCAACATATCCTCTTTCTCGTATTTTTGTAGATGCACATGCGTAAGGACACTTCATAAGACAAGTGTGTCTTGGGCGATCCTTCATGCTTGGTTCTTGGTGGATGCCTTCCTTGGGTGCTTTGTCCCTGATCGATGTCTTCCAGGAGTTTTTCTACAATTCTCTTGCAAGTAGGGGCATTTCTATAATTTCTGCATCTTCTAGGATTTTTCTATAGTTTTCCACCAGCAGGGGGCATTTCTGTAACTTTTTGATAGATTTAGATACTTCTGTAATTTTTATTATTTCAGAGTTTTCTACAATTTCCCACTAGTAGGGTATATTTCTGTAATTTTTTGATAGATCAAGATACCTCTGTAATTTTTGATCTTTTCAGGATTTTTCTGCAATTTTCCACCAGCAGAGGGCATTTCTATAATTTTTTGATAGATGAGGGTATTTCTGTAATTTCTGATCTTTCCAGGGTTTTTCTACAATTTCCTGAACATCGGGTTTTCCCCCCAATTTTTCTAAACATCAGGGTTTTCCTTTTCCCCAACTTTCTTTGGACATTTCAACAATTTTGCCAAGTTGTAGGGTATTTCTTCAATTTTTGCACATAACAGGGTTTTCCCATAATTTCATGGTTTTTCCATAGACTTTAGCTATTTCTGAAATTCACATGTTTTTCCATCATTTCAGCAACTTGGCATAATCACAAGGGCATATTCCCAAGGTTTGGGGCATGTATGCAATATACCCTTTGTGGGTTATTGCAAATGAACACACAAATCTTCAAAATTTTCAAGTTCTTCAAGTCAAGAAAACTCCAAGACTCCAACCTCCTTGCACAGGTTCTCCAAGCTCCTTGTGCTCCTTGGGGCGAGAGATGTAAGCTTCCACCCTTTCCAAATGAGCCAAGGCCCCCCTTTTATAGGGGTGGGGATGAGTTATCCAGAGGGAGATGAAGGATTTTTGGACATTGTAGTCCCTCCGGGTTTGAAAGGAGGAGTGGCATAAGAGGAAAAAGGGAAAAGGAGTAAGGGGCATAGCGTCCCCCCTAGACATTTTAGTTCCTCCGGGTTTGAAAAGAGGAGGGCCATAAGATGGAAAAGGGAGGAGAGAGATTGAGAGAGAAGAGGAGGAGGTGTCTTGGGGTATGGGATGCCCGAAGGGGCTCCCTTTGGGTTTTGGATGTCCGGAGGGAGTCCCTCCGGGTTCGGGAAACCTGGATGTGGTCTCTCCGGGTATTCCTCCACCCTCTTTCCTTTTTGTGTGTGTGTGTTTCAGAGAGGGAAAACAGAGAGAGAATGGGGGCGGGGCCCATGGCCTCCCCCCTCACCTCTTCCGCGTTTGCAAAACTTGGAGGGGGTCCCTCCGGGTTTGGGAACCCCGGAGGGCAAGGATGGCAGTGTCGGTTTCGGACTCGGTTTCGGCCGAGTCCGAAACCGATACAACTCGGTTTCGGTTTCGGCCGAAACCGGCCGAAACCCAGTCAAAAGCTTAAAAAAAATTAAAAATGGACCTAAAAATTCATAAACAAATAGATATAAAGTTAATGACATAAAAATCAAAAAATTCATTAGACATGTATTTGATTGTAAAGAAATTAGATTAAGTGCAATAAACATGAAGTAGACATTGAAATTCAAACATACTAAGCATAAAGTAGGTTCAAGCATTACAATAAACCTAATTAGGCATAGTAAATGTTACAGAAATTAAATGATCTTTACCTAAATGAAGAGACACTAATATGGGTAATAACTAGAATCTTCTCCCTCATCGTCTGGCTTTTGATCTTTATACCCATAAGAAGGTTGCATGTATTGTGTATATTCACTATAACCAAACAATGAAGTAGCCAAGTCTTGCATCCCTCTTTGGATCCCTCTTGGAGTGTGAGGTTCTCGGCTTGATTCGAATCCAGAATCAGTGTAAGAATCTATAGGAAGAGAAGAGGAACTAGACGGATGTGGATGGAACTGGAATGATGGTTCATGACCCCACCCATAAAACGCTGCCTCCTGTTAGCCACCTCCATAACCTGATGGATGCTCATATTGACTCTGTGAATCATGTCCTCGCTCACCCTGACTGTATCCTCTGCCTGTGCCTGCGTGGAAGGAGGAAGGACCACCAGCATCCCCACCGCCAGTAGTAGCACCTGCAACACCTGTAGCACCTGCAGCTGCACTAGGATCATCATCATCATCATCACCACCATCACTGGCCAGTCGCCTTTTGGCCTTTGGGGCTGCTTTTTTCTGTTTCGGTGTGCTTTCTTCAATCACCCTTGACATGAATCCTGTTCCCCTTAGCGTGTGCCTCAAATAAATCTGCTTCAACTGCTCAATTGTCGGGTCCTCTCGAGCAGTAGCATTTGTTCTCTCAGTTTGCCCATGCACTGATGTACTTCTTCTTAAGGATGCAGGTGGCTTGCCCATTCTAGAAGTGACTGGCCTGCTATCTGAGTCTGAGTGTCTAGCTGGCTGAAAATCATGCTGCTCCTCAGTGTCATCAACAACCCCAGGTGGGTCCTTTCTCTGGTGCCCATGAGTATCTCTGGCCCTCTTTGATTTTCTTCTGAATTCGGGATCTCTTGGCTCATCTTCATCTAGTATGTCCTCTGCCCATCTTCTATCATCATCATCAAAAACGGGCTCATCAATCTGCTCTCGTGTCTCCACCCAAGACTGCAAGGGATTCTCATCATCAAATAAAGCGTCCACATCAATTTCTGGCATTGCATCCTCTGCGACGCGTTTGTCCCTCAGCATTTGTCTTATCTTCATGTTCTTTATTCTTAGTCTCATATTGTAATGATAGTAAACCAATTTTTCTAATCGTTCAGCCTTTAGCCGATTGCGAACCCTTGAGTGTATAAGGCTGAACGTGCTCCAATTTCTTTCACATTGGCTTGCCGATGTTGTTTGACTGAGCACCCTAATTGCAATGAAAGCCAATGCAGAACTGGCCAAATCTCTATTATTCACCATTATCCACCAGTCAGCTGTTCCACCAACCATAAACAAATGCATATAAGTTGTAGAAATACATATTCAGGTTAAGAAATGAAAAAAATAAAATATACCTGAGCTCACTCTTCCCACAACGTATTGCAATTGGGAGTCAGAATATGTCCCAATCCTCATTCTATAATTGTTCATCTACAAACATAAAGTAATACATTAACATAACTACTTAAATAAATTCTATACCTGTTATTGATAAAATCAAATAAAGGTCAACCTCTACTTCGGCCTGAAGTCTCTTTTCTGGTGTCCTCGATAAACGACCAATGACTTTTAAAGTCACTTGGAGCACCTCGCCATCAACATGTGCATCGGCATCGTACATAAATCGAGGGTTGAGAAAATAACCTGTATTTGTGTATAATTAATTAAATATTATATATAAAATAACATAAAGGCATTACCCCAATTTCAGTACAATTAATCACTCACCAGCTGCATGCAAGTCGTGGTGTAATGTGTTGTCCCATCTCTGATCAATAATTTTCCACCATTTTGCATAATGTCTGGGAAGGCAACTCCAATTTGGCACGGTCCATGGCCTCGTACAGATAGCCTATATCATTCTTCTTATCGCCATCCACCATTCTTAGGACCTTCACGAGGGGTGTGACTACTTTCAAGTACCGTGACACCCTGTCCCAGAATTTGTTGTCGTCCACGATGTGGCAGACATCCAAATAATCTATCTGAGCATCAACATTGCCCTTGTCGATGTATTCCCGCAGGGCATTGTGGTACATGAAAGCTTTCAACTCATTCTTATAACTGTGCAAATAAATGAAATTTGAATCAAATATCCTTACATATCAGTAAGGATAAAGTATCAAGAATTAAGATCAATCTTATACCTGTGCAAAGACTCCAAAGAAATAAAATTGGAAGTAAATCTGGTTGGACCTGCACGGATGATATCTCGCCCTCCACTGGCATGCGCCCTGAACATATTCAGTATCCTAGGATGGCCATAGATATACTGTGTGACTTTTTGTGCCTTGTCAATTGTCTTCTTCACATGCTTTTCTTTCCCTATATCTTCGAGCATCAGATCCAGACAATGTGCTGCACATGGGAGCTAATATAAATGACTGCGCTTCTGCATCAATTTCTTCCCTGCAGTCTTGTAACTGGCTTCATTTTCAGTCACCACTTATACAACATTCTCCTCTCCAATTTGTTCTACTATGTCATCCATGAAATGAAACAAATAATTTTCATTTTTTTCATAATTTGATGCATCAACTGATTTCACAAATACTGTACCTTCGATGCAATAAACCAAAAATTTATCATGGACTTCTTCGTGGTACTAGTCCAACCATCACACATGATGGTGCATCCTCTCTCCACCCATATATGTTTGAAGCTTTCAACCCAATCATGGAGCTCTCAACCTCTCCCTCAAGGCCACGCCCGTATATGTCTCGACGTGAGGGGGCCTTCAAGCCAGGGCCAGCATCTGCTATGACGTCTATCATAGGTTGGAAATATTCACTTGAAGCTGCATGTGCAGGGACACCTGCATGAAAAAATCATTTGCAGATACTTTTAAATGCATGCCCTGCAACTTCTGCTGATTTTTTGACCCCTCTCAATGCAGACTTGATTTTAGGTTGTGTAGCCTGGTGATGGGAATCGACGCCGAGCATGTACATTTTATTTTGCATTTATGTCCTTCAGTTTATTTTTATATCCATGGGAAAGTATGTGCGCAATTGTAAGGTTTTGTAAGCCACTGCGTCATTCCCTTGGATTGTGTGGGTTTTTGTGCAAATTTGCAGTAGGTCCAGCTAGGGGGCCCTCAGCCCTTTCCCATTGGTCCATGTCACTCATGTGGGGCTGGTCAACCATCCTAGGTGGCCATCTAGAAGGTTGGAATGCCAATTGACCACATGGGAGACAAGTGGTTAAATTTTTCCAAGGTAGGCCACCTACCTTTCAACCCCTTTCATCTAGTCAAGGGGGCGCCCATTTCCACTTGGATTATTTTATTTTATTTGTGTGTTGATCACACTTAATCCCAGCCATCCATTCCCCATCCCTAGATCTAATGGTGGAGATTATGTTTGATGTATAGCATATAAAAGGTTGTATTTTCCAATTGGAAATTAATGAATGATAGAAAAATTGTTGAAAGCCCAAGAGCCTCTTGCGCCCCCAGCTCCTTCCCCTGGTGTTCTTCCTTCTCCAACCCCCAATTCTAGAGTGGATCATCTCTATCTCCTCCCCCTCAATCTCTGAGTTCATCTCCGGTGCCGCCGCCGCCATTCGTGCCGCCAACGAGCCGCCGCGACGCCGATTCTGAAGTGCTGCCAAGGTTCTGTTTTACAGAACAGAGGTCTACTACGAGAATTCCTGCAATCAACTCCGACATCTTCTTGATCTGAAATTTTCAGAGGTTGTTCTCCACTTAAAACCCCATCTCCACAAAAAATTTCACGCCCAAATTCCTTATTTTCCTATTTTCCCATTTTCGGTTTTCAACCCCTTCCCAGATCTGTCAGCTGTCTGTTCACTGTGACAGTTCGTCTGAGTTTCCCATATTAGACCCCTCTTTTGATTTTTCCAGGAACCCCCAATTTTATTGGAGATTCTGTCCACCTTCCCCTGTCTCCACGAATTTTCTTGATTTTTGGTTAGCCTTCCACATATTTTACAAAATTCGCCCAAGTTCCTAAATCCGTTTTGTCTGCCTGTTTCCAGATCCGACCCACCTCCAATATAAAATTCCTAGAAAATTCAATTCTCCACAAAACCTTTCATAAAAAATATCCCCGGTTTCCTCTCTTGATCCTTCACAACTTTGCTGAAGAACCCAACTTCAGATTCGGATGTCTACCTATCAGTCAACGCCAACTCTCAGGAAAGTTCCATGCTGATCTGAGATTTCGGCCACTGTACAACAGCAGCTTGGAAATTCGGTCAAGGCCAGATCTGGAGGACTCCATTTTTTCTCTCTAGTCCTAGATCGAAGTATTTCGAGTTAGCTTTCCAACGGCACCAGTTTCGTGTCGATCCGACATCGGGGTTGATCGCAGTGTCCGATCTCGCCGGAGCGCGCGCCTGAAAACAGAACCGGCAGATCCGTGGCCGGTTATTCCGACCGGTGCCGAACGGAGCCGCCCGGCCTCCGGTCGACGTTCCAGTGTGCCGCCATCCCAGGGAGCGCTTCCCTAAGCGTCCCCACTATAGCGGTGCCACCGGGTCCCACACGGCCCCTCCGGCCAGCACGCGAGTCCCACGGCCGCGAGTACGTGTGCTGCCGAAGCTACGCGTGAAGCCGCCCGTCAACCCGAAATCGGTCCTCCCGGGCCCACTTGTGTAGCCCTTTACCTCCCTGCGTGGAGTGGGCGATATTTCATTGATGTCATTATTGTGTAATATTTGTTCCGGGAGTACGAGATCGGCCGGGTCCGTCTTCCCCACACCCAGTAGCGTGGAGGTATTATTTTCGCTCCCTTCTCGGCATTTGCTTTCTTTCGTATATATATCTTTATGTCGTTGCTAGAGAGCATGTGTAAGGAAATCTAGCTCGCTATATAATGTTTATTACCGCTGCTGCGAGAGAGAGAGTGACCGTCCCGTGACCCGATCCGGGCACAAAAGAGAGCCGATCACCCTAGCTCATTGCCGGTTTCTCAACCGCGCACGTCCGACGCTTCCCTCGCTAGGGGACAATCGCGAGCTTGTCGTGTCCGTGGTCCGTCCCGCATCAATTTGGTATCAGAGCGAGTTTGAGTCTAGGGTGTCTAAAATAAAAAAAAAAAGTGTCATTTAAGTCTAAGTGTCTAAGTCGGTCTTAGGAGTTGCATTTGCATACCATTAATCGGTATATAAAAAGGTGTTGTACGAACGTTAGGCTACGCCTATCGGAAGGCCGCACACTTGCGCGAGTGATCTTCGGATCGGTTATCTCCGCCACGTACCGAGTCTTGGTTGTGTCTAGGTTGTAGTCGAGTCACATTCCAACTTGCATCGCATTTTAAGTCGTGTCTAGGTGCTTGCATTAGTTTGCATAAAATTTGCTTATAAGACAAAAACAAAAAATGGCCTTGCATATTCATTCCTAGGGGACCCGACCCCCTCTTGGCCACCATGGCCACGTCCCGAACCTATAGTCCCGATGAAGTGGGCGCAATGTTCCAAGCCATGATGGGACAAGTGCAAAGGTTTAGTACAAGCCTAGATCGGTTTAGTACTAGCCTAGATCGGCTTACTATCGGGTTAGATTGGTTGTTCCCGGAGCCACCCCAAGGACCCCTTCACCACGAGAAGGACATTCCTTCCTCACCCATGAGAGCTCCAATGTCATCACTCTCTATTTCCGAACTTGATTTGGAACCATCTCATTTGGAACTACCAAAGCCCGAGCCACCCGTGTTTCTAACGGGTACGCTTTTCATAGCCGAGCCGCTTCTTAGTTGACTCAAGGATGGCTTGGTCCCACATCCCTTTCCATCCATGGACCCCACCCTACCTTTAGTGCCGGTCAACTCCTTCCATACCACATTTCGATCTAGTCACCATGTTGACACGTGGGACGATCTTGTTATGGGACTAGACACGCAATGGAAGTTGACACATATGTTGGCCCGAGGCTTCGACCAACCCACGAGTCGTAGCTTCACCCATCCGGCCTTCGGGTCCGTTACCTCCGAGTGTACCGTGGGTTGTGTCACCACGGAGGTTCGTCTACTTCTCCCGCTACCGGATGAGCCCGACTTCATGACTTTGCTTCCGAGGGAGGAGTCATATTTCCTATACACGGTCCATCTACCATGACGGAGGAAGGTGACCACCCGCACCTTCAAGAATTTCACGATTGGGACCATGTCATGTTGGAACCCATCTCACGGGGTCATATCTTCTTCGACCCTTTTGACCCCTTCACTAATGAATCTCCCGAGTCTCCATCTTCACTTCACTTCCTCCGCGGGGTTCACTATCATGCCTTTTCCACTCGGGCCAAGCAACCTCTACATAGCCATAGGTCTGAACCATCATTTTGGGGTAACGGAGATTTTGGTTTCTCCGACCCACCTAAACCCATCTCCGATACACCCACATCCGGCCCTTCCACACCCGGCTTCCCTAGCCCTCTCAAGTCTCCCAAATCCAAAGGGGCGTCCATGCATGACTGGGTCATACTTGGCCATTTAGGTGTTCTCCATGCCACCCATCTCCGGTTACATAACATGCATGCATGGCACACGTTTGGGTGTCCTGGTCCGCCGTCATCCATGTACGGGTCGGACTAACATTAGGTGTGTCTAGGGTCATAGTTGAGTCAATATGCTTTTCTTCGTGTGGTTTGTTTTGTGTGGTTTGTTTGTATGGTTTGTGTGTCGTTTGTTTGTCTGCATGTGTCTTGTGCAAGCTCGTCGATGTCAGTCTCTTATGAGTGAGAGGCGAGTGGACTCGCTCGATGAGTATGGGATCGGTTCTATATCTACACCCGGATCTAGTCACCTACAGGGACTCAGCGGTGATTCCTAGTGAGTCTTCAAGCCGCCACCTCCCCTTTTGAGAGTCCCCCACTCGGAGTGTCCACCTCTAGCCCATAGCAGCTTGTGCATATCGAGTATATATGGAATGAGCAGGTGATAGTCACTTGGAGTGGAGCATACCCGCGTTACGTGGCACGGTGACGGATCCGCCGGAGTACTCGAGCAGCCGCACCTCTTACTCGACGGGGTCGAGTTCCTCCCACCCGGGGAGGGTTGATGGGAATCGTCGCCGAGCATGTACATTTTATTTTGCATTTATGTCCTTCAGTTTATTTTATATCCATGGGAAAGTATGTGCGCAATTGTAAGGTTTTGTAAGCCATTGCGTCATTCCCTTGGATTGTGTGGATTTTTGTGCAAATTTGTAGTAGGTCCAGCTAGGGGCCCTCAGCCCTTTCCCATTGGTCCATGTCACTCATGTGGGGCTGGTCAACCATCCTAGGTGGCCATCTAGAAGGTTGGAATGCCAATTGACCACATGGGAGACAAGTGGTTAAATTTTTCCAAGGTAGGCCACCTACCTTTCAACCCCTTTCATCTAGTCAAGGGGGCGCCCATTTCCACTTGGATTATTTTATTTTTTGTGTGTGTTGATCACACTTAATCCCAGCCATCCATTCCCCATCCCTAGATCTAATGGTGGAGATTATGTTTGATGTATAGCATATAAAAGGTTGTATTTTCCAATTGGAAATTAATGAATGATAGAAAAATTGTTGAAAGCCCAAGAGCCTCTTGCGCCCCCAGCTCCTTCCCCTGGTGTTCTTCCTTCTCCAACTCCCAATTCTAGAGTGGATCATCTCTATCTCCTCCCCCTCAATCTTTGAGTTCATCTCCGGTGCCGCCGCCGTCATTCGTGCCGCCAACGAGCCGCCGCGACGCCGATTCTGAAGTGCTGCCAAGGTTCTGTTTTACAGAACAGAGGTCTACTACGAGAATTCCTGCAATCAACTCCGACATCTTCTTGATCTGAAATTTTCAGAGGTTGTTCTCCACTTGAAACCCCATCTCCACAAAAAATTTCACGCCCAAATTCCTTCTTTTCCTATTTTCCCATTTTCGGTTTTCAACCCCTTCCCAGGTCTGTCAGCTGTCTGTTCACTGTGACAGTTCGTTGTAGTTTTCCATATTAGACCCCTCTTTTGATTTTTCCAGGAACCCCCAATTTTATTGGAGATTCTGTCCACCTTCCCATGTCTTCACGAATTTTCTTGATTCTTGGTTAGCCTTCCACATATTTTACAAAATTCACCCAAGTTCCTAAATCCGTTCTATCTGCCTGTTTCCAGATCCGACCCACCTCCAATATAAAATTCCTAGAAAATTCAATTCTCCACAAAACCTTTCATAAAAAATATCCCCGGTTTCCTCTCTTGATCCTCCACAACTTTGCTGAAGAACCCAACTTCAGATTCGGATGTCTACCTATCAGTCAACGCCAACTCTCAGGAAAGTTCCCTGCTGATCTGAGATTTCGGCCACTGTATAACAACAACTTGGAAATTCGGTCAAGGCCAGATCTGGAGCACTCCATTTTTTCTCTCTAGTCCTAGATCGAAGTATTTCGAGTTAGCTTTCCAACGGCGCCAGTTTCGTGTCGATCCGACATCGGGGCTGATCGCAGTGTCCGATCTCGTCGGAGCGCGCGCCTGAAAACAGAACCGGCAGATCCGTGGTCGGTTATTCCGACCGGTGCCGAACGGAGCCGCCCAGCCTCCGGTCGACGTTCCAGCGTGCCGCCATCCCAGGGAGCGCTTCCCTAAGCGTCCCCACTACAGCGGTGCCACCGGGTCCCACACGGCCCCTCCGGCCAGCACGCGGGTCCTAGGTCGCGAGTACGTGTGCTGCCGAAGCTACGCGTGAAGCCGCCCGTCAACCCGAAATCGGTCCTCCCGGGCCCACTTGTGTAGCCCTTTACCTCCCTGCGTGGAGTGGGCGATATTTCATTGCTGTCATTATTGTGTAATATTTGTTCCGGGAGTACGAGATCGGCCGGGTCCGTCTTCCCCACGCCCGGTAGCGTGGAGGTATTGTTTTCGCTCCCTTCTCGGCATTTGCTTTCTTTCGTATATATATCTTTATGCCGCTGCTAGAGAGCATGTGTAGGGAAATCTAGCTCGCTATATAATGTTTATTACCGCTGCTGCTGCGAGAGAGAGTGACCGTCCCGTGACCCGATCCGGGCACAAAAGAGAGCCGATCACCCTAGCTCATTATCGGTTTCTCAACCGCGCACGTCCGACGCTTCCCTCGCTAGGGGACAATCGCGAGCTTGTCGTGTCCGTGGTCCGTCCCGCATCACCTGGGGCCTTCTGTGGAGATAGCTGTCCATGGGACATGTTCTCTGCGTATGTGGGGCAGCACCAATGTCAGGACGTCGTGCAGCTGTACTCTCCTAGGTCCCTGAACCCATGGGTCCCTTCCCTTTCCTTTGAGCGGCTTGTTCACGCTCCCTTGCTTCAGTCAGCTCTGGATCAGAATCCTCAGTGCCTTCCTCATCATCATCCCTCCTAACATTTCTTCCAGAAATCTCCTCAGCAATTTCAGCCTCATCTTAAGCCCTTTGTTGCATCCTCTCCTTTTTGCCCAGAAGACACTGCCGCATCTCTTCTTGCACCTCTCGGGGACAGTGGTCGCATTGTCTCACCTCTCCTCTTACCCCTGCCAAATGTTACTTTCCTCTAGTGATTCCGCCATATATTTCCCTACCACAATAATTGCATTTCACCTTTCTTCTCTTAGCATCAACTAAAGATAGGTGGGCCCACCCCGGATCCTCCCGCTCTTCCTGCTTCTGTGTTTGTTGACGTCTAGGCATGATGCTGCATTAAGACATTCATACACAAAAAGTTATAAGTACGATTAAAAACTTAACCCTTAATTAGCAATTAACCCTTAATCACATTTCAAAAAGATTAATTACGAGCATGATCCCACCTCAAATTATTCAATGAAGTTTAATTAAGCTTCAATTGAGCCTAAGCAAACCGAATTAGACAAAAGTCCCAAATTTTATGAACTAATTAACCCTTAATTATCATTTAACCCTTAATCACCCTTGGAAAAAATCAATTACCAGCATGATCCCACCCCAAAATCTTCAGTGAAGCTTAATTGAGCTTCAATTGAGCCTAAGCAAACCGATTTAGACAAAAGTCCCAAATTTTATGAACTAATTAACTCTTAATTAGCAATTAACCCTTAATCACCCTTCGAATGAATTAATTACCAGCATGCTCCCGTTTCAAATTAGTCAATGAAACTTAATTGAGCCCTAATTGACCCATACTAAACCTAATTAAAGAAAAGCCCCAAATTTAAACTTCTAATTAGGGTTTAATTAGAAGTGTTAAAAAGTTAATCATGGTTTTAAATTAACCTACAACACAACATTTAACTTACAACAAAAAAAATTTCAACAACTCAACCAAAAAAACACAAAACATAAAAAATCCTAAATTTACCTCCACAAAATTTACCTCCGCAGTGGTAGCACAGGTCGGACGGTCCACAGCAGCAGCCCCCTGCCCCCTAAAGAGCACAGCAGCAGCCCCCCGGGCGGCCCTGGGCCCTGGCCGGCTGGCCCAGCACACTAGCAGCAGCTGGCAGCGGCTGCCCCCGCAGTCCACACAGCCTGTGACGCAGCAGCAGCCGATAGCAGGTGAGGCAGCAGCCTACAGCAGTAGCAGCAGCAGCCTCCGCAGCAGCAGCACCAGCAGGCAGCAGCACGGTCGCAGCATAGCAAGGAGGGGAGGGGTTTCGGCCGAAACTCCCCGAAAAGCACACCAAGTGAACTCCCCTAGGGAGTTCACGTGAGTTTCGGCCGAAACCGGACGGTTTCGGGCCGAAACCGTCCGGTTTTGCCCGAAACCGATAAACTAAGTGTCGGATTGCTACAGTGCTCCGCCTGATTTTCGTATCCGGTATGGCCGAAACCGATACGTTTCGGCCGAAACGTATCGATTTCGGCCGAAACTGACAACCATGCCGGAGGGAGTTCCTTCGGGTCTGGGACCCAGAGGGGGTCCCTCCAGGTTTGCTGGCCCCTTTCTTCTACTTCATCTTTTTCTCCTTCTTCTTTTTTCTTTAGAAATTTTAGGGTTCAACAGCCTGCCATCAAATTTTTTTCTCACGTGATTTCTAAAATATTTGTTTTGGTTGAGGGGTGTCGGAGTTTACTCCTGCAAGCTTTTCTTCTAGCTGAACCAGTGTAATGATGCATGCTTTGGCTGAGGGTATCAGAGTTCTCCAGTGAGGGCTAGATGTGCCTTTCATTTGCTTTGTTCATATAGTATCCTTTGCACAGTAATTGCACCCTTCCTTGGGCATTATATACACGATCAACACATATGCATATCTATATTTGATTTTTAGTAATTAAAGAGGATACTGAACAAATAGAAATGGAATTTCTACTTGTTGCTGATGTACTACTATGTATAAATATTCATCCATCAGCCATTTCATCTTGTAGAATAAGTGTTTAGTGCATATTATATAGGTTTATCAACTTCAACTTCTGGCATATTTGGAAGGAGTATGCAAATGAATCATGTAAATGTGAAATTACATCGCCTGAATTTTTGTCCATCTTGGTTGAAACTCATCCTTGCTCGGATGGCACTTGAAACATGCCAATTCAGTTCAAGTATCAAGGGGTATTATAATCCTGATGCTTGCATGAGTAAATGGTTAACTTTTGTTATTTATGTATCATAAATTGGTATCGAGGAAATCAACCAATCATGATACTGCAGGGATGAATAAACATTGTTGTGGTTATTTATGTGTCATTAATTGGCATTGAGGAAAAAACCTTATGGATGGATGGAATTTATCTTGTGTCTACTTTTAGGGCAAGTGTTCAATATGTCTGTTAGGCTACTTGATTTGCTGGCATAGAGTCAAATAATAGTTTGATGATGTCAAGCTTTCCTTGCCTTTAGTTTGATGACAAAATCCTCATAGATATCTTGTCTTTCTCATAGTTTATATAATTATATTGTTGTCTTGGCTAAATGTTGAATAAGGCTTTTGATGATTAGCTTTTCATGATTTGCCAGAAGCCAGAGACATGCTTGGATCTGATGTTTTCGTCAAAATCTGAAGCCAAGATCAAATTTTTGGATATCTATGCTGTTGAGTTTACTGAGTGGGGTCAGATTCATGGGCTTATTCCTAATGTTGGACCACCACTTGCATTCTGCCAGACAGAGGTTATATACTTTGACTGCCATATAAGTGTTATTCGTCCATTTTTTAGTATTAGTTGTGTATATTTTATTATTTTGTTGATTTTTTACTGATCAAGAATGATATATTTTTTTTGTTCTTGAAGATGTACCGTTTTGTGGTGCATGGCTTCCAAAGATCAAGAAGAAATAGGTCTACTTGGGTCCTGGTATCTTACACCTTTGGGCACAAGCATCTACAAACATGCCAAACATGGTTTGAGCAAATTAACAGCCACATATTCATGGAGGCAGACAGGCCTAAGAACCTTTGGGTATATTCATGTTGGAAGTCCTATCAATTTTTATGTATTAAACGAGTAGTTTCTGAATAAAGACTTAGTGAACCTCATTTTTCTGTGTAGGTCTTCGTTCATCCATTGAGTGGGAACGGCAATGGTTGTAGAACTTGGCAGACAGTTGCCCCTATATTTTCTCGTGCCAAAGTGAAAACTAAGGTAAGGATACCTGCTTCCCAGAATTTTGGGTATAGATAAGTTGTTCCTTCCCGGAATAATTGGAATAATCCATAAGTAAATCTCAGAAATGCAGATGCTGTATTGTGTGCCTGACAGGTGACAGTGACTGAGAGAGCAGGACATGCATATGATTTGGTAGCATCTAGCACAGAAAAGGAACTCAGATCTTTTGATGGCATTGTTACTGTGGTATGTCATTGAGTGAAGGCATCTTTGTAGCAAGAAGACTTTAGGTTGTTACCTGTATCTACATTTGTGTCTCACATATTGTTGCTAACTAAACTATGCTTAATTACTTTAAATCCTTCTGATCAAGATACAAAATTTGTTTCATAGATTCTCTTTTCTGGTTGTGATTATAGGGTGGTGATGGCTTCTTCAATGAAATTCTTAATGGACTTCTTTTATCAAGACATAAGGCTCCTTATCCCCTAGTACCTGTGGAATTTATGCATTCTGTTGAGAGTAATGGTGAATGTGACCAGTCTAGATTACATGATGAAAATAAGATTGGAGTTTCTATTCATGATCTTAATGGTAATTCACCTGGGATATCCTACAAAAATGAAGAAGATCCCCTTCTTTCAACTCCAGAATCTTCTGTTCCCGGACTATCAAATTTTAGTATGTATCAGGGCATCCTCACGCTTTGCAAATGCAACCATGGAATTTATTATGTCTTTATGTGAAGAAATAACATCCCCATTTTTATGACAGGGAAAGAAGCTGGAGCATGTAAAACAGGTTAGTTTATTCAATGTATCTTACATAAATGAAGGTGATTGCTATCGTCGCTAAATAAAGCCTTGGTTGCAGCATGTATGTTAAGTGGTCAGACGTAAATCTCTTGATATGAATCTCTTTTGGCTTCTGTTCAGTCATTGTTTTGACCATTGCTGCAGATCAAGATTTTACATCATTCTTTCCTAATGAATGGTTCAGGCTTGGAATTATTCCTGCTGGTTCAACAGATGCCATTGTGATCAGGTACGCTCTTAAGTACAGTTCCACATTATTTTTTGTGTGGGGTTTTTTTTCGTTGTGGTAGAGTTCCCTCTCTAAAAGCTTGATACTAATCATAGAGTTTGAGTCAGCATATGCATGACTTTTATGTCATTGGAGTTGCAACTTAAATTCTCTCTCTGGCCATTTCTAGAGAGAGAAGCTCTGGGAAAAGGGAACCATGTGGCGGGGGAACCCAGAGGTTGCCTCCGGTGCAAATCCAGTCCCCGTGGGGGGAGGACCTTACCATCGCCGAAGCCTGCAGGTGGACTTTGGGAGACTGCACAATCTGTCTCCTCCCTGTCTCTTTTGTAACCAGGAGCCTAAGTGCTATCGCTGTGGTCGGAATGGCCACCTGCAGCATGCTTGCAGAACGCTGGTGGAGGAAGGTCGAGCTGGGGGAGGAAAAAGGGATCGGCAAGGGTTACATGATGAGCGTGGGCCTCTCAGACGCTCCTATGCAGACGCTCTCCGGAGTGGTCTGTCAGTCAGACGAAGGGCGGCTAGTCGGGCTTGTCTGATTGGTGGTCACATGCCGACTAGCTTTTCCACAGCAGGATGGCCTGGCTAAGGTGGTATCTTTGGGTGACTGCCGTGGAGGGGTCGCAGTTCAAAGCCCTGGTGGATAGGGGGAGTAGTAGGAAGGTGGAATGGGAAGTCTTTCAGTTGAGCAAGGTTGGGTTTTTGGCTGTTGGACCAAGTGTAGAGGAGACGGAGGCAGTGGCTGCAGCAGGTTTCCTTTGGGCGGTAGCCTGCTCAAGCTGGCACCATGGACAGTGAGCTGAGGGACCTTCTCAGACCCCAGGGAGCTCCGGGTCCCCATCTGTTTAGTAGGGTGCCCCCTCATCTTCTTTGATGAGGTTAGAGCATCGCTCATTGTCGGCAACTTCGGGGCGGTGGTTCCTGGTTCGGTCAGGCTGGCGGCGGGGGAAGGCAGGTCAGTTCTCGACCTACTGGTGCGGGTCTCCAGCCTACACTATGTCCCGGCGATCGTGACAGTGGAAGCCAGCAGGGCTACCTTCCCTATGAGGGTTCTTCCGCAGTTGGTTGAGCAGCAGAACACCGGACTGGTGGAAGATGACAGGTATGGAAGGAATGGGGGCCGTGGTAGGTGGAAAGAAGCCCAGGCTAATTCGAATTCAAAATTGAATTACTCGGATAGTGTGCCAGGTGGACTCAGCGGGTCAAGGCCCTCAATGGCCAGGAAGTGGGTCGGGCCGCCTCTAAGGATCAGCCACCTGATCCAGAAATGCAGGCAACTGAGACTCAAGACCGGTTGCTCGGACCCTACAAACACCGATATCCAAGAAACGCAAGTTGATACTTGAGCATGGACCCGACACTACCCATTTTCCAATGACTTATCCGAATTCGGGAGTCACGGGTGTTACGGGTTGGGGGGACTCGCTACTGGTCTTCTCCCCCATCTGATCTCTTCCAGCCGGCTGCCTTCATCCCCATAGCAACACGGCTCCATCTCCTCCAGCCAATGGCTCACCGGTTGCTTGAGCGACCTTCCCTCCGGTGATCAGCGGGCACTAGAACCAGCGACGGGTGGTTGGCTGGTGTACTTGCTACCCACAGTGAACCAGTTCTGGCCTCTCGGAATGCAGGACCGCCCAGGCTCCCCGGCAGAAGTCTCTCACCTGCGGCATTCGGCAGAGAAGGATGACGCTGGCGGCCTGGCCTCCGTGCAGGAAGAACACCACGGCTCGGGTCCAGAGGAAGCTTAGACCGGCCCCACACCCCTGCATTGTGCGGAGGCCGACAGCGGTGGGTGGCTGAAGGTGGCACTGGCGGAAGAGTCTTAGGAGGGGCTATCACAGTAGGGGCCGGAGGATGCCAATCAAGCCAGGGGGAATGTACCGGTGGTTGTTGCGACTGGGATTCTCACACCTCCTTGACAGCTAGGGGCCTCACAGGGAGTCGCTGAGGAGTGGTAGCACTCAAATACTTGTACTCGAAGAAGACTCACACGAGGGGGATGTTATTATACCGGAGACCCCGGGGCGGGGGAGGGGTCGCAGGGACACGAAAGAGTAGTAGTTTGAAGTAGAGGGGAGGTCTGATACAGTCAGACTAGGAAGGTAGGAGGTCAAGGAGATGGTGGGGGTGGTTGAAAGGCTCACAGAGGAGCAAGTAAGGGAGCTGGCGGAGAGGGTGGGGATATCTTTTGTGGGGCTAGCTCGGGACCTCAAAGGGGTGTTCAACAAGGTGCAGAAAAGGTGGTTGATAAGTATGCCGAGGAAGGCAAAAGGGGGGAAGTCTCAAAAGAGGGCGGTAAGGGGGAGTGATGGAGGAAAGGAGGTAGGTGCTGAGCTCTAGAACATTGCAAAAGTGATCAGTGGTGGTGTAGATGGGAGAGAGATGGTCGGTTCTCAGTCTGGTCAGCATACAATTTTATCTCAGTCGGATGAGTGCACCATCATTTTGCCCCACACATCTGGGCCACGAAGAGCCCACTTAAAATGAAAATTCTTGCATAGAGGATCTCACATGGGAGGCTGCTAACTTGTGACCGACTGACTCCATTCTTCATGAACATAAACATCCTTTGCTGCTTGTGTGGATTGGAGGAGGAGACCTTGGATCACCTTCTTGCAACCTGCTCTTTCTCTTGGGACGTATGGGCACAGCTAGGATCTAGTGTGCACCAAAACACCCATGGCTGTGTGCAACAACTTCTTAAGGTCTGGCACAGAAGATGGATGCTGAAGGGAGCCAGACTCATATGGTGGCTAATTCTACATGCCATCTTATGTGCCTTGTGGGGAGAGAGGAACAATAGAATCTTCAAAAGAGAAACAAGAGATGCAGATAGAGTCTTTCATTTGTGAGAGAGAGAGTGGGCCAGCCATCTTTGTAACATAAAACTCACAGAACTCATCCTTTTTGGTTGTGTTTGGGGAGATAGTGACTGCCACACTCGTAGTGTGGGGACTTTTTGTACAGGGATCATGGGGCAGTCCTTTCTATACATGTATATCCCTTCTTTTCATTTGTACAATTGTGGTACTATCCACTTTAAAAAATGACTTTCATGTCATTGATTATCTTTGATTTTTGCCATATCGCATATATCAAAATTTGAACTCAACTGGTAATTAACTTGTTATTTAAGATTGCCACAATATTGTGCTTGATTTCTCCTATACGTTACATAATCTAATTAGAACAATTGCTTCTGAGCCCTGAAAGTAACTACCTTGCTTTTGGCAGCACGACAGGTGCTCGAGATCCTGTGACATCTGCATTGCATATAATTCTTGGCAAAAGAGTATGTGTTGACATTGCTCAGATTGTCAGATGGGAAGGTGGTGTTTTATCATCTATGCGCTATGCTGCTTCCTTTGCAGGGTAAATTTTATGTTATCAAGTTTATAATACAATAATATTGACATTGTTCAGTAATTCAGTTAATTTTATATGAGTTCTAATTAAATCATGACAAAGCTCAAAAATATGGTAATGGGTTTTCTAACAAAGGATAATATGTAAAATCTTGAACAATGCACCTATTGTGTCATTCATATAGTTCTATCTTAATCCTTTACTGTTGAAAATGTTGAGTGTCAAATAGCCAATTCATTAGCTTCATTTCTCACTTTAATAGACATATCATTTCTAAGCTAAAAATGTGCATTTCTGGAATTGAAAAGATTGAGCTGGATTTGTGCTCTGATGCCTTTCCTGTTGACTGTTTGCTGCTTGTCATGTGCTTGTAGTTTCGGCCATTTTGAAGCATGCTTGATATATGACGCACATATGGAGGATAAAGTGGTCAAGTTGTGATTTTACAATAAAGAAATACATGGGAAACATTTTGTAACCCCTGAATCTGACTGGTTGACAACCGTGCATGCGTAATTAGTTGTAATACTATCAATATTTTAGTTATATGTACAAATTTTAGTATAGGTCTGTTGGAAGGTTTTTTAGACCCCTTTGGAAGAAAAGGTTTTTTAAAAAATAAATTTTAGGCTTCAGAGAACTTATTTGATGGTATCTTTAGAAATGGTTCAATCTTGCCCGGTTAGATAGTTTTGGAGATTAGACCATGCCAAACCAACCTCGGCTAGTGTCAATCATGGATGGCAGTTTCGGCCGAAATATTTCGGTTTCGGACTCAAACGATCCAAAACTATCCGGCCGAAACCGAAACCCTGCAGTTGGCAAAAAAATAATAATTTATTTGGTTTCGGATCCGGCCGAAACCGCGGCCGAAACCGAAACTGCCATCTATGTTGTCAATTACATTGCTCTAACGAGTAAAAACCTTGATTAATGCCAATAGTGGTGCGTTGGTGCCTTAAATAAAACCAACAGTGAAGATTTGCAAGTCTAAACAAGTTTTGAGTTTTACTTGCTGCACCGGTGCAACAAATCTTACATGGATTGCATCGGCATTCGTCATTGGGCCATGTAGCACCTGGTTGGATGAGGGGGACCTTGGTTTGGTGGAGGTGGAAACTGGAAAGTGATGATTACAGAGTTTTAATGCAAGTAATTTCTCTTTGAAAGATATGGGACCCTTTTCCACTTTTGTCCTTCCCCTCTTTCTCACCTTCCTCTCCATGTTATTGGACGTCTTCACTTCAGGAAGAAGGTAGATGAAACTGGTGGCTCTCTCTCTCCTTCCTTTCCTCCAAAGCCCTGTTTGCTCCTCTTTCTTCCCTTGCACCCCTACAACTCTCTTCCCCCCAAAGCTCTGTTTTGCAGTGGAGAGAAACACAAAGCCATACTGCTTCATTGTTCTTTAAAGCTCAACTGATGGCAACCATGGCCTCGTAGAGTTATTGCAACACAACTGAAGTTATTCTTGAACTGTGGTAGAAAGAAACAGCTCCTGTTCCAAACTCTATGCCATCCCAGCTTGGTCAACCTGACATCAGGATAACCTGCTGTTTAAGTAAATTTTTTATCGGCAAATCACAAAACTAAATCTGTCAAAAATCCAACAAAGCAGAAGAGAAGAGAGAGGTGGCATGTCCAGAAAAGTTTTTCCTGTGGGTGGTTTTTGGATCCCCATTGGCTGTTCCATTTGCTTTGCTGTGACAAAAACAGAGCAAAAAAGTACCCCTGCCAGTTAAGTTTCAAGTGCAAAAGGGGAAGAAGGAGAACTAAAGAATCAGACTCCCTTCTGGTTAGGTTCTGGCGGCAGAAAAGCAAAGAACAGAGGGAGAATGAGAGACCTGCGCCTCGGCCTCTCTAAATGAACACCCCCTGCCGGCGGGATTTTGGGGGTAAAACTGGAAGAAGATAAAATGTTAAACAAGGCCCCCTACTGGTTAGGTTTCAATGTAAAATGGGAAAACAGTGGAGGTATAAATTGAGACTCTTCCGGTTATGTTGCAGGGGTGAAAATGGAAAGAAAATTGGAACCCCCTTCTCTTCCCAGCAGGATTGAGAAACCAACCCCCTGGCAGTCCATTCCCCTGCAAAGAAAGAAAAAGGAAAAGAACATAACCGGCAGGGGGTCTTTGAACATTACCACGGAGGTTCTCTTGACCCCTTACCGGCATAAAACCACAGCCCCATCTCCACTACAAATAGGCCATGCTGCAGCCTCATTGGGGGCAGATTTTGAAGAATAGAAAAAGGCTAAAGGAGAGCGCAGTGAAGAAGAAGAGGCTCTGATGCAAAGTAGGAGCTTTAGAAGAGAGAAGGAGAAGGGAATTAAAAAGGCTTCAAAGCCTTAAAGAATTTTGTTTATTGTTCTTTAAGGTTCTTAAAGAACCTGTTGTTATGATGAAGGGAAAACTTCATAAGACTATTGTGATTTGAGTTGCACTTGCTTTTTCAACCTAATTTTACTGGTGATCAAGCATCATGGGGTTTATGGATCTTTAATGGACTTACCCAAGATCCTTTGGTTATTGGATCCTCATAGGATCCTAACTGGATTCTAAATGGGTAATACCCAATTGGTTTGGATCTAAAGGATATTGTTAACAATTTATCTTCAAATCCTCATGGATTCATCAGTCATTTATCCTTTCTTGTATTTATTAAGAATGTCCTTCAGTGCTTAGCATCCCAACAATCCCATTACACATGCTCTCTTTGTAAATTTAAGCCATGAAATATGGGTTCAGGAGCTATATCATGACCTTCAAACATATGCCCTGATTTTATTTCCTCTTGATTCAACTTTAAGACCTACTTGCCCATAAATCATGATTTGACCTTAGTTCATCATTCTTAAATGTCCTTATCACATGAATGTGAGCTGAATTCTCCATACCATTATTAGCACATGAATTCCTTCCTTTTTTAACACTTGACAAATACTTGGATAAGTAAACCGTATTCTCCAATGTTCTTCTGATCAATTACATGTTTTCCTAAGAGTTTACATGCTTTCTTAAGAGTCTACATACTTTCCTAGGCAGATGCATTGTTTCTGAAGTATATTCATGGTTTTCTGGGAGTGTATATACTTTGTTGAGCATATACATGCTTTCCTGAGTATATGTATGCTTTCTTGATCAGCTACATACTTATGTTCATACTTTCTTGAGAGACTACATGCTTTCCTATTGCATTGTAGTGACACAAAAGGACATGAAAGATAAACTATCAACATGGACATGTAAGATATGTTGAAGACATCTGCAAAATTTCAACCAAGTGAACCAATGCGTAGTATTGAACCTTGCTGAAATGAAATTCAATGCTATGGAAGAATTCTATAAATTCTTCAATGCCATATACAACGAGCAATGATTTTTGGCATCATCACTGTGAAGAAAAAAAAATAGAGGGGGTCATTCTGCTTCAAACATCTATGTTGTTGGCCGGAAAGTCAAGAAAAAGTTCGATAACAAAATTTCATGAAGATTTAGCTTAGATTGGCCCCGCATCACTGGCACCCCGAGCCATGAGCCTGCCAAACCTCACTCTCAGACAGTGGCTCCCCACCAGCTTGCCAACTCATGTGGGTCATGTGTAGACCTTTAGTGGTACCTGCACTATCTTTATGTCCATGGTAGGAGTTGATACTGAGATCGGACAGTTACCTACAGCTCTCCCATCCCCAGTGGACAATAGGAAAGGAAGAGATGATGGCAAGATCGAGGAGCAAACACTATCACTAGACGATCTTAGCAGAAGCATCAGCCATAGCTGAATATTCAAGCTTGTTATTGGACTGAGAAGCCACTGCATGCGCACTATATCAAAATCACCTAAGACTATGCAAAAGCCCGTAATAGGACAATGGGTAGTCAGACCTCTGCCCAGTCAACATTAGAGAAGTCATGCAACTCCAAAGGGGTGCTAGTAGACACGAAAAAGGAATGGCAAATAGCACCAAGAAGGTAGTGCAAATCTAAATCAGAGTAGCATAGTGGGCATTAAGTAGGACTGCCAATGAACTCTCATGATGTGGATGGCATGGGCAATTTCAGAGTAAAAGATGGTCAGGTAAACCAACGCCTGAACAACCTGGTGTAGTGAGTTGGATCTGTCAGAAGCTCTCATTCCATGCTTCCTATTTGCTGACTTACAACGAGAGTTTCGATTCCTGTCATAGCTCCATGAAAATTTTGATCAAAGAGAACTTATCATTACAGTGGACAAGTGATGAATTTTGAAAGATATTTTTAGCAGGGCCATGCATGCTAATGTGCAAGACTGTGTTTCTGTGGAGTTAACAAGACCAAAGCTGCTTTGTGAGCATATTGAAGACTTCGTTTGTGTCATTTTGAACATGTTTCATTTTCAGTTTGGTTACAGTTAAGATTCATGCATGCAGTGCTATTTGCTACTCTTTCTTATTCATTTGTTTGATCCTAATGATCTAGCAATTAAAGTAGACCCTGTTTTAATTAAACTGCTAAATAACTGGTTTGAGACTTCAAATTCTATTTGGTGGATGTTATTAGCATAAGTATTGTTCATGTGTTGAAAATTGTTCCTTTTTTCATTATTCTTCCTATTTTAATACAGGTATGGATTTTATGGAGATGTCATCAAGGAGAGTGAAAAATATCGATGGATGGGCCCAAAACGCTATGATTATGCTGGGACCAGGGTATTTTTGGAGCACAGGTATTTACTAGACCAATATTTTGGGGGCATGCATTGAACTTTATTTTGTTCACTTGAAGAATATTTTCTTGTCATTCAGGTCATATGAAGCAGAGGTTGCTTTTCTGGAAGATAAATCATCAAACTCAGTTGCTGGGACAAGTTGTCTGAAAAATGGGATGCAACAAGTAGATATTTTAGGGGACAAACCAAAAGAAATATGCTGTATAGATTGCAGAATTTGCAAGGAAACTACCAGCCCTACACACCTACCCACAAGTGATGATTCAGATTTGAGGTGGCTGCGATCCAAGGGACATTTCCTTAGTGTTGGGGCAGCTGTCATCTCATGTCGGAATGGAAGGGCTCCTGATGGTTTGGTTGCTGATGCTCACCTTGCTGATGGTTTTCTCCATCTTATATTAATTAAAGAGTGCCCTCGACCTTTTTATTTATGGTAACTCAAAAGATGCTTATCCATATTACTGTCTTTGGTCTCCCGTTTCTATACATGTATTCTTATCAGTTCCATCTTTTCCTACATCATATTTTTTCGTAGATTTGAATGTTGATGGCCCCTTACATTACAACTTTCACTAAAATAGGTGCACATGGCATCGAAAATCACACCTAAATAATACAGAGGAATGATGAAACATTTCCTACATGGTGTATAAAAGAATCAGAAGGGTTATTGATAGTTGTTGGCAAGCCACGATTTCGGTGAAGAAGTCCTTTCAGATCTGATCACTTGACTTTGTCTGATCTTTGATCATATTGCTTGTTTTGACCATAAACGTTTTCACCCAATTTGGAGTTCTTGAAATTCCATTCTCAATTGTTGTAGCATGAATTAATTACTCTCAATTCATGGGTACTAAAGATTTTCACCGATCTTGATTTAATAACCTTACATATAAATATGGTTTTGCAACTTAAAATGATGTTCTTTAGATAGACTGTCTCTCTCCTTACACAAAGTCTTGGCTTCAGTTATTGTTTGATGTAGTGAGACCTGCAATGCTGCTTTTTTTTCTTCACCATCTGTACGGTTGTTGCTGAGAGTCATACCTTAAGTATAACATGAAAATGAACATCATGATCAGATGTAAATATGATACGGCAATTCTTTTTCTTCAAAATTTTTGACCAATCTTAAACCAAGGGATATGGAACCAGTGCAGGCGGGAAGCTGAGAGAGTTCATAGTCGTGTCATTCTCTGTCTGCTTAACCCATGTCTAAGATTGTCGAGAAGTCTTTCTCCATTATATTGGAATGACGAAGGCATGTTTTGAGTGTTGCCTGGCCCCCATCTGATATCTATCATTTCACCTGTAAATTCTGTTAAAAAGAGGTGCTATATCATGTGTTAACACTTGTAATGCAGTATGTTCACCACTTCAACTCATTTACCATGGTATGCACATTTTCAGAAAGTTTTGTTTAGCATTTAAAGACTTTTAAGATCCTAAGCTTTTGAATTTTGGCTGGATGTTTGTGTTATGTGTGCAACATATGTATTGACGTGTTGAATAAATGCAAGGCTAGAGATTGTGATTTACTTTTCAGATCAAATTCTTAAAAGGATCTATGGTTGTGGCTTTACAGGAAAATAATTAAAGTTCTAAAGCAGAAAAGAACATCATATCAAAATGCTTAATCTAACGGATGGTTCTTATATCTAGCATCTTTTATGATTTATTAGAAGTAATGTGTGTCTTCCGTGATATCAGTATTCATTCAATGAGTAATCAAGTTTCGTTCTCCTGTGGCATCCATGGCTTCAAAAATGACGGAGTCCATTTCTTTAACTTTGTTTGTACAGGCATCTTACCAGGCTTACGAGAAAGGGTTCTAACCCACTAGACTTTCCCTTTGTGGAGCATCATAAGGTCTGATTTTGTTTTCCCCTGTTCTTCTTCACTTTTACTTCCCTCTCTATGCTCTAATAAAGCCTTCTACTGTAATGATGTCCAGACACAGGCATTCACCTTTATTTCATCGGGTGACAAAGAGAGTGTTTGGAACGTGGATGGAGAACTTTTTCAAGCGCGTAAACTCTCTGCGCAGGTGTTCCAAGGCCTTGTCAGCTTGTTTGCACCTGGTCCTGAAGATTGATATGGATATGAACCTAATGTCGAGGTCCCGCGGACGTCCGATTGAAGTCTTCCTTTGTCTGATGCATACCCCAGGATCTACCAAAATTCCCCAGGGTGGGTTTTCTCCTCTTTGTAACAGCCATCATGTGAAATAGTTCAACTTTTTCTTATCTATACATAACTGTTTTTTAAAGAGAAACGGTAAGGTTATTGTGGGACGTTGGAAAGGGGGGAAGCTTTGATTCTCCACATTGTTCATATCCTACGGATGTATATCATATATTCATGTGCAGATTCTTATCATCAAACAGGATGCACATGTAATATGATCTCCTTCCGTAGTATCTCTCGGAAGAAAAATGGTGTTGCAGGAAATTTTCTCCGTACCATTGTGATTCGCCATTAGAGACTGGCGTTGACGATGGGGATATGTACTGCTACAAACGATGTGTGCTATTTTTTTGAAAGAACAAAAGAGGTCACCGTCGCCCGTTGAAAGGACGAAACTTGTGAACTCTTCTCTGTTCGTATTGGCATCATTCTTCTCTGTTCATATGAACTCTCTCTGTGTGTGTGTGTGTGTGTGTGTGTGTGTGTGTGTGTGAGAGAGAGAGAGAGAGAGAGAGAGAGAGAGAGAGAGAGAGATCAAATGATTTGTCCATGGAGGGAGAGGACGGCATTGGAGTCTCGGAGGCAAGAAGAGGCAGACTCTACTTCATCCTCTTCCTCGTGAGCCCCTAATTAAGATGAGATGCGAACAGAAGTCACAAGGTTGAGTAATTAGATCATCTTAGGCCATTTTCGTCATTTGATTATCTTCGTTTAAGTTAACTAGAGTCTAATTAATTTTCGTTAAATGGAACGAACTGCACGAATTTCTTTATATAACGGAATGGGCTTTAAGAAATTACAAGTAAGCCTTTACAATTCAAAAGACTAATATGTAATTAATTAAGATTGTAGAGAATTATAAGCAAAAAATCTCTATATTTCGTGATATTTTGTGGTGTTTTACGTGAAACCAATTAAATGACTCCACGATCAGCTACATGTCGTTTTTGTTTTATTTTTTAAAAAATAATGCTACCTCCCCAATGCCATCACCTCCCATCAATGCCAATAAATGCATTCCCACGCTGGAGTTGGACGGTAATGGATGTCCAAGAACAACAAAGCATGGCCGGTAGCATGCGAGCTTGATCCTGGCAAGAGGGGGCCACTGCTTGTGTAAGAAAACTCCTGAATAGTGAATACTCAACCAAAGTTACCAAACAACCTGGGTAAGAAAACTCCTGAATACTCAACCAAAGTTACCAAACAACCAAAGTTACCAAACAACCTGGGTAAGAAAACTCCTGAATACTCAACCAAAGTTACCAAACAACCCTACGTACGTTGTTGTTCAATGGCCACCGTCGTAACTTGTCGAAATATTTAGTACTAGTTTAAAACTAAGAAAATGTACATTGTTTAAAAGAATTTGATAATTAAAAAAAAACGAGTAAAATCCTGAATCGAAACAACAAGCACATGAAAAATGCAGCAGTTCCCAATTTCGATATCTGTTTGGAATACATGATTTCGGATAGTTTACGAATGACATTTGATGCATCTAAAATCTATAGAAATAATTGGGATCAAGTCGGAATTTCGTAAGTTCAAATCCATTTCCAACCTTAATCACCTGTTTATATATATATATATATATATATATAGCCACTTATATAGACGGAGTTGTTGTTAAATTATGCGGAAAAAGTTCCCTAATTAGATAGGTTACGAATCATGCCTCCTTTTTTTTAAAAAAAAAGTCCTTTTCATGATAATAAGAATAAATTCCATTAATTCCATCTTCCTTTCCACTTGTGCAGCCAAGAAATTCCGATCTTCCATTTCATATCAACACCAACTTAGATGCTACATTTTGATCTCACCTTATTAGTGGCGAAGTGGACGGTTTTTTTTTTTTTTTGGAAGAAAAAGGTTATCAAATTCAACGAAGAGATTCCCCCTTTCCGTAAAATAATAATAAAAAGACATGGTACACATTGTGGTCGGGTCGGTGCACCTTTTCCGGCCCATCTGGAAGCATGACGGCGCTGATAAGACCCGATGATCTCCCCCCCATCGTCAGGGATTACGTCTTGTCCTCGGAATCGGTCCATTCTACCGTAAAATCCAAAACCCGTACTCAAATATTCTCTTTAACAAGATTCGAGGAAATCTCTTGTGAGCGAGACATGATCTACCGGTCCGTCTTTCTCATTTTTCTGAAGAGAGCTAACGTTTGATCACAGCTCTTTCGTAAATTTACAGAGGACAGTTAACATCGTGCATAGAAGTCGGAAGATGAGTACTCAACGAACTACTCCTACGTATACATCAAGAGGATAAAACCCACAAAAAAAACTGATTAGACTACCTAATTAATCAGGGCCTTCCATTTTAAACACAAATTTCCACTTCCACATTAATTTGTGACAACTCCTCCCCAACACCCTAACGGCAGAGGAGACGACGACGACGACGACCCACGTCATGAGAAATGGGTGGCAGCCAGTGAGACGCTATCTCGTCTGCTCTCTCACAGTCAACGGTACAAGATGATGATAAAGACGTCATCATCCTCTCACCGGTTGCCCGACCTTCGACCCACGCGTTATATCTTGACGACTAATTAACCCGCTAATTATCAGCTGGGAAGCAAGAGAGAACGAATTTTAACAGAACAGTACGTACTAGCTCTGGTAGAATCGTCTAAAAATTAAGGGGATCCGGAAAAAAAAAAAGGCATCCAAATCAATTCTAGCCTGAGGTGTTAGGTGTCTAAGATTGAGTCTTCACCAACTGACGTCGGATTTTAATTAGTTAAACCAAAGAATAATAATGATCAAAGTGGGTATAGAAAAGTGAAAACAATAATTCTTATCATCCGTTTGATCGATTGCATGTGTCTTTCAAGAGAGATTAGGGTGTGTCAGGTGGTGTTTTGTGGGCCTCAGGACAAAGCTAATAAGTGCAAAATGCAGATTAATAGGTGGACTTGATAGAGTGCCCCTTCTTGTGTTTGTTGAGGTGATAGAGTTCTATCTCTCTCTTTTTGTTTTTGAGTTAGAGCGCCATTTGTCGTCGCCGCCGCAGCCGCCGGTGGGGTCGCATGGGCAACTTGGCCTATGGGCTCAGACGGTGGGGGTTGTCTTTGACCACGAGAAGGGAAGAATCAGCTATCTGCGAACGTGACCCACCGGACCCCTCCCCCAGCCGACATCGTTGGATGAAGAAGGGGAGCTCACCCTCTTCTGTTCCGTGGACAGAAGGAGGGTGAGCACGGGAAGGCTTGAATTTTTTAGAATCAGATATTCAATAATTCTATCAAATAAATGAGATAGAGAGAGAGAGAGAGAATATCATGTTACAAAAAAAACATTGGGACTAGAATAATATTTTACGCTTTCTTTGAGATTTTTATATGGATATACTTTTCATCATTATTAAAATATAAAATATTATCCGTACCCCTCTATTATATTTAGGGTCCCCCATGTATTTTTTTTATAGATAAATTAGTATTCCATTCTTCGACTCCACATACGTAATTAATATTCCTTCACCGTCACGGCATCACCCCCATTAAAAAAAAATAGCATCCCGATGACCGTGCGCTGTTGACTTGAAGGTCAACACCTCTCCCCAGCAGGAGAGAGATAGATCCCGGGTATTTAACCTGAGGGGAGCGCAACTCCCCTGGTTTCCAGTTTTGGGGTGCGAGTGTAGAGATGTTCTCTGATCATCCGTTCTCCTCTATGTTACCCCCGTTACCAAAAAAAAATATCATCCTTGCCGAAATAGAAATAAATTAACCTATGAGCTACATACTGCTCTTTGGATTGGAATGGGTAAGACGATCTTTCAAGCTCATGGGTCTGGAATCTTATGGGCATATTCCTCTATCATAATTCGTAAACAATATTTGACATTTAAGTAGCATCATCGTATGTATGAGCACACGCTTCTAAGGTGAGGTATTCATGGAGTAACTCCACGGGAACTGCTGGGCAAAGATTATTTACTCTTGAGGAGGAGAAGGTGACAAATGGTGGAATTAAAACGTTTAATCCCCCCTTCACCCGACAAGAAAAAGCTTCATCCTTGATTTTTATCTTTACTGCGGAAGATGATCACTTCATGAGTGATCATTACGTTTTTTTTTTTGTTTCATAATCGTATCAACTGGCTAGAGTTGAACCACCCCACGAGGGGGAGTCACCCCTCACCCTCCCCTCCCCGGCCGCCTTCTTCCGGTGGTCAGCATCTTAAAAGGTGGGATCTTTGTGAGGGGTCTTCCCTGTTTCCCTTTTCCAACGCAGAGCTGCGGTGGGATCTTCGTCTGCGTCTTCTGGTGGGAAGAAGCCCCGCGCCCCGGGAAGAGAAGGGGACCTTGTTGAGCAAGCCATCATGGCACGCATGCCTCTGGCGGGTATGGGCTCCCTCCGCAGGAACTTTTTGTGTCCACCCCTCTCTGTACTTCTCAGCTCCTGCTGGGGAGTGGGGAAGACACCTTAACCTTGTCACTACTGACTTCTCCACCCTGCAAAGGCTTTCAGGTACCTCTTTGTCTGTTCTCTCTTTCTCTCTGGACTAACCGTGCTTGAGATGACCACTTTCTGCCATTTGGTTTGTCCTTTCTTGCTCATCCTGGATGCACACTTTCTTTTGCTTCCAGAAAGAGTCTTAAATATATTTTTGTTGTTGACTCTTTGGAAGGTAAACTCCTTCCAATCTTTTCAGAGCGTTGCCTTCTCATTCTGGATATCCTTATAGATGCCAAATCCGGCTATCAGGGCACGTCCATGTTCTCACATAGACAGACCAAATACGATTAGAACCTGGTGGCATCACCCCGTTTCTGCCAGTTTCTCTGGGTTGGTACTACTGAAAAGCTAGAAAGAACAATAAACAATTGTACTGATCATTCAATAACTTCCCGGAACTGTCCAACATGCTCTAAGGCGAGAGGAAACTAGTCCAGGGCGGCGTCTTCTCCATTCCCCTGCCAGTTTGCCTTTATAAGAATTTAATGTAACCAGCTAGAACCGGCCACATGTCCCAGAAGTTGTAGGCTCCTGGCCCGGTCTGGCATTGGAAATGTGATAAATTCTTCATGTCCTGTGTGTTCTGGTTGTTGTCATAAATTCTTCATATCCTCTGCGTTCTGGTTGCTTTTCACTACTTACGTGAAAGCCTTAAATGTGATATTCTCAAAGCACAAAGTAAATTTGCTCCTTTTCATTGTGTTCTTGCCTGATAAGCCATGAAAACATCATGCTTTTGGATACTGATATTGCCGATTGTTGTTATTTTTTTATTCATCTCGCAGGAAAGGAATAGAGTTTGAAGAGAAATTGTGGGTGTGATTGGCAAGTCAAGCAACATGGAAATTCAGGGGGTGGCGGAAGAAGGCAAATTATTTGCTTCTTCATTTTTATCCGTAGCAGTTGCTGTAAATGGAAATAGGAACAGCAAATATGCAGTGAAGTGGGCGTTGGAGAAGTTTGTTCCTGACGGAAGAATTTTATACAAGCTCCTACATATCCGTCCAAAGATTGTGATGGTTCCAACACCAAGTAAAGTGTGACAGCCCTCCCCGATTTATTGTCATGTCACACCAAGTTTTTTTTCATTCATCTCGCAGGAAAGAATTAAAATTTATATGCCTCATTGTAGATGCGGCTTTTTTTTGTTGGCTAAAGAAGGAAAAAGACTACATACTACATTCTACAAACATAGAAAGAAAAAGAGAACGGAGGCAACAAGGTCCTGAGAAATAGCCTAACAGGAAAAAACATAATCACCTCAGCTATTGAATCACTTGAATCCTGGTAGAAAAAGGCACCAATATCTCGGAGTAGATGAGGCTTCATTCACACTTTTCACAAGGATAAGTCCTCTTTTCATTTAATAATGAAAACTTATTATGTTTCCAACCTATTTTAGACTGGTTTCTTTTCTAAATTGTTTTTATCTCATTAATCGCTTTGTCAATATTTAATTTTATAAATGCTATTCTTTAGCACCACCTGTCACCTCCAAATTGGCGAACCAAGATGTTGATTATTAGATAAATGTTCTTTATTCTTTAAATTTCTAACTGAGTGTTGGTGCTGCATATGCTTCTTTGATCCAATCTTTTCACTCGATGGTTATGGTAACCTCTAACCTTCATCTTTAGTTTCTACTTCTTCTTAATGAATGGGTGAAAAATGAAGTTTTCATTCTCTGTTAAAGCAATGATTGGCAATTGGATTTTTTGTATTTTTTCATTAAGAATTATTATTTTTTTACAGTGGGGAATTATCTTCCTATGTCCAAGGTGCGGGAGGATGTGTTCTCTGCATATAAAAAGGAGCTGGAATGGAAAACAAATGCAATGCTTCTTCCTTACAAGCAGATGTGTGCTGAAAGACATGTAATATTCTTTTTCTAAAAATGCTCGCAATGTATAGATATGAAGAAGCTCTTATCTGGTTTGGCATGCAGGTCCAGGCAGAAGTAGCGATTATTGAATCAGATGATGTAGCAAATGCAATATCTGAAGAGATTACAAAGTGTGGAATTGACAAACTTGTTATCGGAGCTTCTTCTCATAGTGCATTCACCAGGTATTTCTAGACAGATGAAGATTATGAATTCCAAACTGTTGTAAAACTCTTTCAATGACTTCTCATCAAGACATTACAGACTAACAAAAAAATGTCTAAAACACATGACCTCCAGTTTCTATCTGTCTATGAGACTCAATTTCTCATGAGATGAAACTCAACTGTAATTTGAGATCAATATAATTGCCTCCCTATAGCCTCAGATCATGCATCAGTATCAAGGGAAGTAATTATCGGATTTCATATATGCCTCCACTATCTCTTTATTTTTCTTCGTGCAGGGAACTTTATTTGTGCAGAAAGCAAGAATTGTAGAGAATACTGCAAATATGTGAGATTTGGAGGACTTCGCCATCTATTGCTCTATTGTGGGAAATATATTACATTCTGTTTTTAACTTTCTTGATATCTTTTCCCTATCTTTGGGATTTTTTTGCATGGTCCAATATCTTTCATTTTTGATAATTTTCATGGATATTCTCAAGAAAAGAGTTCCAAAGGTGTGGAATCTAAAGTTTCTCCTGTTTACATAGTTAATCAAGCAAGATAAATTAAGACCTGTTGGAACATCACAACGTGGGATGTGTCATATATTCTGTGAACACAAGATATAACCAATGTGGGTTGCAGGTTATTTTGTATTTTAGATTCTAATGACTTTTTTAGTTGTGACAGAATCTAGAAGATTATGACTTTTTAAGGCTGTTGTGACAGAATCTTGAAATATTTCTGATTTTGAAAGCTCATTTCTGGTCATTGTTCTATGATTCTAAATCTTATTGCCAAAAAGTGAATGATGTAACACAACACATGCTATGATCTAGTATTATTGAGAGAAGTACTGAAGATAAAAGGAGCAGAAGGATAAAATCGACCAAAAAGAAAAATCATCTAGATTTAGTGATGTGAGCAGAAATCATCTAGGTATAGTGATTTGAGCATTCCCTGTTTTTCATAGTGGCAAAGTGGTACTTGCAAAATTCTATGTCTAAAATGGATCAAAAAGTCCTAACAGAGCCTAGGAGGTGGGTATATTCCATCAAAAAAAGTTGACGTGGGTACAATGTTGTTGTGCTATCGCACAGGCTTCTGTCATTATCTATATATATTCTGGTGTTTGTCTCAGTGCCCCAAGCTTTGATCTTCCATTATTACTTTTCTTCGTTTACTACAAGGTTACAATCTTTGTCATCCTGAAACTTTTATCCATAACTCGGGGTTCAGGTTCTAAAAAGAACTGAACAGTCCTGTTCAGTAGCTACCAGCTTTGTTATTACTTCCATGATACTTTCTGCAGCAACCTGCTAGAATGCTAGTTAAAAGTAGGAGGTTGTTTTGTTGTATGTTGGATTCTTGAAGAGTGGAAGGTGGATCCCTTGTTTATACACATGAATGCTTGGATTTCTATGAATTTTTTTAAACACACCACCTCTGTGCCCCCTCCTCACAGCCAACTCACATGAAAAGGAAAAAAGTAAAAAGACCTCCTAGACTTGGATCCTGACTCCCTACTTGAATATGTCCAGTTTTCTTATACAGTGGACACTTCCTAAATAAGTAGCTGAATGCTTGTGAATCTGTGTTGATAGGATAACTTTTTAGAATAGTTCTATCACAAAATTTAATAGTATTGTGTTTCTTTTAAGAAGCTAGAAGGTTATAGTGCACATCTACTCGTGCATGACAAGTCAATTTGTATTTAGTGAATGTTGTTAATTCTTTATGTGGCAATAGATCATCTATGTTGTCTTGGGAATCAAATCTTCAAAACATGCTTCCATAGCATACACTTGCTCTTGCCAACATGCACTTGATTCACTTGATTCTTATTCACTTTCAAGATGTTTTTCTCTTTCCATTGTTTGCTACAGTAACCCTTGTGTTCATAGTGTACGCCAGCACAATAAATCTGTGTATACTCTACTCTGATTATCTTTATCCAGATATCATGAATCTTTCACTTTAATTTGGCAATTGGCATGCATGCACTTGCACTGTTCCCAGATATCTATGTTGGGGGATGATTAATTTTAGTATTTTCCATAGGAAACATAAAGGTGGAAGAGTATCCTCCAAAATTTCAGCATCTGCTCCGAGCTTTTGTACAGTGTATGTTATTTCAAAAGGCAAATTATCATCTGTTCGGGCACCTACATCTGGTGGAGGTGGAAGCACAATAGATGACAGTAGTAATTCAAGCTTTGACTCCAGGAGCTTTTCCAGTGAAACATCATGCTCACTGTCAGGTAAGAAAAATAAGTTAGAGATTTGCACTCTCTGAAAGTTGTTGGAGAAACAGCATCTCTTTATCCTAGTCATGGATCTGCTGAGATCTGTTGATGGCTTATTCCTGTAATCTCACCTTGGCCACTAAATCTTTGAAAGTCTGGAACAAATTATCTTGTAGCTAACGTTCAGATTATATTTAAATTCACTTTCAATTTTTCCAGCATTAAACATGTACAGTCCAAGGTCCCCTATAGTACTTCTTTCTGTTTCTCTCATTATTTTGGGAAGATAGGTAGAATCTAAACACCTCGTTGACTAGAAATGAGAAGATAGGATGGATATTCCTAATTAAAAGGTTGGAAGAAAAATAAATCTTGGCAGGTAAAATCGGGCACCATTTGAAAGTGTAATCTTTTGGAATGACACCCAGCAATAATCAAATTCACCACCCTACTGGATAAGGCATTCTTGCAATTAAGTTGTATTATGCTGGAAAGGTGGTTTAATATTGTTAGTTTATGTAATTACGAATAGCAATATACATATTCTCTTGTTACTGATAGGATGAGAATATGGCACTACAGGAGACTTGAACTCTGGGGAACAAGGCCACAGCCTTTTTACCCAACATTCAATTATTTTGCAGATGGGCATGGTTGATCAGGATTGGGACTGATCACTGATCAAGGCTAGTTCAATAGACCATCTTCTGAAATCCTTTGTTGTGCATAAAAAAATTATTTTCTTCTTCGCCTATAGGTAATCAATCACTTGATGAGTTAAAATATGGTTTGTCAAATTTATAGCTTGTTTAACACTGGTTTTACTGAGTGCAATACTGCAAAATTTTATAATCTAGAAGTCATAAGCATGCTATCCGTCCTGGTTGCTTTTTCTACTCATTTCCACTCCAGTTCACTGTCTGTGTCCAGCTGTGAAAAGAATAAACTTTATCAGGTTGACACTGCAGTTGTGTTTTGTCTGATATGTTAAGTATCTTAACCCAGTTTAGTAGAAATATGAGCATGTAACCAGGGAAGTATTTTTGTCTGTTACGTCTCATAAATTCCTATTCAATTGGAATTTTTCCCTCCTCTATATAACTGTATAAATGATGCATACTGCTATTTCAGTCGTAATTTCATGTATAGGAACCCTGTTCTGATTTTATTTGCACCATATTTTTTAGAATGGATAGAGACAGATGCAGACTCATCTGCAAGTCATTCCCATTCATATTGTCCTTTGCTACTTCAGCGTGATCGTGCTCTTAAAGCATTAAACCAACATCTTCAGACAAAATCCAACATCATTGACATCAGTGAGCACAGCACCGCACTTGCAACAAACTCATGCGATTCTCATCACTCTAAAAGCTCTTCTGGAAGTTGTGGGGAGGAAGGTACAGGTTCAAGTTTGTTGGATATGCAATCTGACATGCGTACAACATCTAGTTACAAAAGCTGTCAAATGGAGAACCAGGCATCACCCTCTGTTCAGCCATCAACAGTAGACAATATGATGGATTCGTCTTCATTCTCTGACAATGAGGTAAACGAAGTTACCTAACCAATTATATCATGCTCACATTTATTTAGAATATCATAGCATGGTTTTCTAAGGTGGTCATTTTACAGTATCTTATTCAGAGTTTTATTATTTGTACAGGTTGATGTGACTTTTGAACTAGATAAACTGAGAATTGAACTTAGGCATGTCCAGGGAATGTATGAAACTGCCCAAAACGAGACAACTGATGTATCCCATGAAGTAAGTCTGATCTGTAACTATTTGGTGGTAATCCGATGCATTCCAACTTTCGTGCTGTTAGTTCTCATTATCCTGCAATATGGCAGCTGAAAGAACTGTGCCTAAGACGAATGGAGGAAGATCAAAAATTGCAAGAGATCAGCTCCCGTGAACAGAAGGCCAGAGCATTAGTGAGAGAGATGAAACAAAAACGTGAAGCAGCAGAGAAAGAGGCAGAATTTATAAGAGAATGTGCTGAAAGAGAGTTCTTGGCAAGAAAAGATGTAGAGAGCAACACTGCTCGTGCTGCTGAAGAGAAACAAAATTTGGAAAGGGCTCTTTCAGGCTCTGGACAGCGGTATAGGATTTTTGAATGGGTGGACATACTTTGTGCTACATCTTCACTATCTCATGATCTAAGACTAGGAAGTGGAGCAAGTGGAACAGTTTATAAAGGCAGTCTTCATCACACAAAAGTCGCGGTTAAAGTCCTTCATTCAAACGAGACCCATCAAACCAAGCAATTTAAACAAGAAGTATGCATCTAATTGATTAACTAATTCTTGCCAAAGAAATTTACTTGTTCTGTAGCTGATTTAGCAAATGTTATCTTTTCTTCCTATGGTATTCATTGTAGAACTGTCTGCTTTAAATGGAAGGCTATCTCCAAATATTTTCCAAATGATAATACACAATGTATAGTCCACAGGATTCTCACTCCAAATGTGAAACAAGTTGGAAGATGTTGATTTAACTAGTTTTCAGAACCTTCTCAAACAAACTGACATAGTTATCTGTGCATCTTACAAATATCTATCCTCTGTCTTCTAGTTTGAAGTTCTAGGCAGAATATGTCATCCACATCTGCTGCTGCTCCTCGGTGCTTGTCCGGATCATGGTTGCCTGGTCTATGAATACATGGAAAATGGTAGTCTCGATGACAGATTACAACAGAAGAAAGGCAAGCCTTCACTTCGGTGGTTTGACAGGTTCAGAATAGCTTGGGAAGTAGCCTCAGCACTTGTCTTTCTTCATAATTCAAAACCGAAGCCAATTGTCCATCGGGATCTGAAACCTGCAAACATCTTGCTAGATCACAACCTTGTGAGCAAGATCGGTGATGTTGGCCTTTCCACATTGCTTCCAACCACAAACACCTCCACATCCACACTGTACAAGGATACTGCTCCAGTTGGAACATTTTGCTACATCGACCCCGAGTACCAGAGGACTGGTATTCTCTCTCCAAAATCGGATGTTTATGCTTTGGGTATGGTGATCTTGCAGTTGTTGACGGCAAGACCTCCCATGGCACTGACTCACGTTGTGGAAACAGCATTTGAAGACAGCTGCTTGATGGATGTTTTGGATTCTACAGCTGGGAAATGGCCCTTGGAAGAGACACAGGAGTTGGCTCTTCTGGGGCTGAGATGTGCAGAATTAAGGCGGAGAGACAGGCCTGACCTGCAGGGCCAAGTCCTTCCCATGCTGGAGAGATTGAAATCCTTTGCCGATAACTCCCGTAATTCATTATACCAAGTCCCTTCTGTCCCTCCCAGTCACTTCATTTGTCCAATACTTCAGGTTAGTTATTCCTTTTCAAGTGAATTGCATGATTTCCTTAAGAAATGTACTCTTAGTGTTCTTCAACTTCACGGGTGCCAATTTCCTGCAGGAAGTGATGAATGAACCTTGTGTGGCTGCTGATGGGTACACCTATGACCGCAGGGCAATTGAGATATGGTTGAGCATGAATGATAAGTCTCCATTGACAAATTTGCCATTGCCTAATAAGGCCCTCATACCAAACCACACCCTTCTTTCTGCAATCAAGGAGTGGAAGACCAGAAACCAGTAAAATATACTAATCTGCACATTTGTTCTTAATGGAATGCCATGTCTTTTGAGCCCCCAAGATGGTATTATGGTCACTGGTTTCTTGTACAAATACGTACCCATGGTTCTTTTAACAGTTGTGACTACTTGCATCCTTGCAGGGTGAGCTGGCTTGGAGTAACAAGCTCAGCACTACCTCAAGAAGACTGTATACTTTACGCATGTGAAAGGTTATTGTAGTACCTCAAATTCAATACGGTATGTTGATTTTTCCTTACATACAGCTTGGATGTGAAAAGGAATGCCCTAGGAGGACGACTTGGGTGCAGTTCCAGGGGATACAGGGTGCTAAGGGAGTGGAGATACATGTACAAAGTGTAAAGCTTTTAGCAGCAAGACATTTCTCTGTCCAGGGTTGAAGTATATTCGTGGGTAACTAAGCTTCTGTATGAACAGGAAGATTCTTGGTTTTTTGGACTTTTAACAGCAAGACGTTTCATAGAAACTTCAATGACAGATTTAGAACATTTGGTGATTGATTCCCTTTCTTAACTTTTCCAATTTTCTACGACACTGGAGGTCGCACAAAATCATTAATTTCTTGAGGGTCGCCTTTTGAACAGAACTTGCTGATTGGGAGAACTGAAGAGAGAGAGAGAGAGGGGGGGGGATAAATCAAATGCCAATTATGAGTCAATGTCACAACATCTTTGTGTAAGAACTGCGTGATTGCACTTTGCCAGTGAACAAGAAACATCTGTGTAAAATAACATTGAACAATGAGAAACACCTGGTCAAACAATGAGCCAGTTTTCTGATGCGTCAAATGGCAGTTCTGGAACATCAGGTCTTCTGGTTTCTAGAATTCTGATCCTCGATTGATGGCTCAAATTACGAAAGATAGAATTCCGAGGTGTATTGGCAAAAAAGCCTCTTTTGGTACAATTGCCGGGCAAATAGTCTCCTTTCTTGTGTCGAACAACCCAAAATGG
This sequence comes from Amorphophallus konjac, assembly GCA_022559845.1. Taxonomy (NCBI): domain Eukaryota; kingdom Viridiplantae; phylum Streptophyta; class Magnoliopsida; order Alismatales; family Araceae; genus Amorphophallus; species Amorphophallus konjac. The sequence continues at coordinate 30,679,478 of CM040118.1, forward strand.
AATATTCATTATATCATAAATCTATTACTATATATTATAAGAGAATTGAACGGTTTTGTTTCGCCGGTTCAAATGTTGAGTGTTTAATTCACTTCGGTTCGAATGGGATTTGGTTCGAATGGGATGAGATTTTTTTCACCGGTTGGACAGCTTTTTTCCGCCAATTCAAGTGTAGAGGATTTAACATTGTTCGGTTCGAATGGGGTTCGGTTCGAATGAGGTGTGATTTTTTGTTTGCCGATTTAAGTGAGAATTGAACGGCTTTTTTTTTTCCGTCGGTTCAAGTGTCGAGGGTTTAATCCGGTTCGGTTAGAATGGGATTCCACTCAAATGAGATGTGATTTTTTTTTTTTGCCGGTTGAATGATTTTTTCCGCCGATTCAAGTGTTCAGATTTAATCCGATTCAGTTTTAACGAGATAAGGTTTGAATGAGATGGGGTTTTTTTCGCCGGTTCAAGTGTCATGAGTTGAATCCCTGTTTGATTCGATTTGAACGGGGTTAAGTGTTCTGGGTTTAGTTTGTTTCGAAATCCGCCGGTCCAAGGGTTTCAGGATTTTCTACGAGTTATGTCTATAGTTATGTTTTCTAAATTTTTGAATCTGTCTAACTTAAGAGTTTAAGTTTTTTTAATTTATCGACTTTAAAAATTAAACTAACATTCTCTTCAATCGCTTTCAAATATTTTTACTCCTAAAAATTAATCTTATATTTGAATTTTAAAAATTAATATGACTAATATATTGATAAAGTTTGATCACATGTATTTTTATGACATAATTATTTTTATTTTTAAATTTTTATTACGCGCATAGCTCATTCCTTTGACTAGTAAAGGTTCAATGGGGGAGTGATTTTGACGCTGTTATTAAAAATAATATGAAAATAAGAATAACAATTCTCCAAATAAACTGGTCAGGAGGATATGCTTGTAAATATCTCTACTGTATTCTTAAATAAAAAGATGTCATAATAGGGTTCTAACATCTGCATACAAACAAGTGTTTTTCTTTCCTGATCATAAATTAAAAGGGATAAGGATATCTTCATCTTCGTCCTTATCCAAAAATTTATATTCTATAAATTTCGGATAAGGATGGATATTTCATGTTAAGTTTCACCTGTGCATTAAGTTCGTCAAAGTTAAACTTTGTATGAATAGGATAACCTTTCTCTTGAACGGAATTGTGTTTAATTAAATTATTAAACATCAATCTTAGCTTCCTCTAGGTTAGATTTAGATAGGTCACGCTATATATGGTTTTATGTTCCGTAGTAATTTTAAAAAAGAAAAATATTGAAAAGGGTAAATTTTTCTTATAAATTTTCAATAGCGATACTTTAAGTTCAAAATAACTGAAACAGACACTTCTCCGAATATTGGTATCCATAAGGGGTAAAAGTGATATCTTTGTGAACATACCATGAAAATGCCCTCGTTTGCTTTATAAATGAATTGTTCGATTTCAGATTTAAGTGGTATGACTTGTATACTCTTTAACAGAAAATATCTAAAAAATGATACTTATCTTTTATTTTATCAAAAATATACTAATATCAAAAGTTATCAAGAAAAACTAGTCCTCCTTGAAATTAAATATCTAAAAGATATCCTTACCTTTTAAAATAATTAGCAATAAGGAGACTAATATTTAAAACATCTATAGCAAGATATTATAAAACGGCACTAATATTTAAATACCCAAAAAAACTGACACTACATTGAAATTTTATTTTTGGAATAGAGAAGGGTTCCACACTCACGATTTCTTTTAGAAAGGGAATTTTATTAAAATTATAGGAGAAAGAGTATTGCATCATGGCATCTAGTGATGAAAATCATCTAATGTCATAAAAAAATTATGTGCTAAGCAATCCAAGAGAAACAAGCAGTAGACTCTTTTAAAATTTACATTTATAGAATTGACTTTTCTTCATATTTCCTTAGGGTTCTTTTTATATATTTTGTCATCAAAGATATAAAAGTTATGGTACGTAGATTTAGACTAGATAATTTTTAAATGTAAAAAAGACTGAGGCAACATTAGGTAGTGTAGAGGTCGGGATTCGTCACCTCCATCTAGGGGTGATCATTATTCGGATTCAACTCGAAAATCAAATTGAACCGATAGATTTGGTTCGATTTAGTTTGAGTTGAAATTTAAAAATTTTCGATTTGAGTTTAAAGTGAACCGTATTAAAATTTTTGGTTTGATTTGATTTTGAAGTTCAAGAAACCGAACAAAATTAAATCGAACCGAATAACTTGAATTTAAGAATAATTTTGTCAAATTAATATAAATGTATATGTAACTATACATTCTAATTCAAAAGGTCAATTCTCACCATCCTAACGGGGTTTCCGACTTTATGAAATAGGTTTCAAATCATCTTCTATTTTACTGTAACTGAAATTCTTAGTTTTTTATGTGAAAATATTATGGAGCTTGTTCTTACAAGTTATAATTGTTTATGTTATTTTTTTAATATTTACTTTATTTGGTAGAAATTCGTTTACCCTACCTTTCTCTACTGTTGTTTAAATCTAATCTAATTTCTAAAAAGAGAGATGAATATGGTTCAAACCGAACCAAATCGAACCAAACCGAATTAATTCGGTTTAGTTTGATTTGGTTTCAAACTAGTTCGGTTTAGTTTGGTTCGGGTCAAAGCCTTAATTCGATTCGATTTGGTTTGAAAAAAATTCTCTTCAACCCAAATCAAATCAAACTGTGCTCACCCCTACCTCCATCCACGAGCTACACTCCCAAGATTTGTTTTAGTGAGGGAGGATGATGGTGTCAATGAGGAGAACCTGCAAGTATGAACATGCGTCAGAAGGAGCTCTCAGAGATATCCTATGGGACAATCTTTTGATGTTTAAGTCAGGCGATCGTCGGAGTAGTGAGGGAGCACTCGGAGAGGGGCGTGGTAGAGAAAAAAGGGAAAAGGCTAGTCAAGAAGTCGAGACAGGGGATAGAGTTTGAGGGGTGAGAGTTGCTTACCTTCTTAGCCGTCGGGGCATGGTCCTATTTATAGGGTTCTCTTCAAGTTTGTCTGTTGACTTTCGTCATCTGACTTGGTGCTATTAGGGTTGTCTTGACTTGTGAAGACATGAGTCGCATGTCTACTCGCCTGACGGGGCAGGGAGGCGTGTGGGCGCTGACCTGCCGTTCATTCGACTACTTGGGCCGTTCTGCCATTAATGCAGTGATGGTCGCCGAGGGCATACGTCGTTCCCATCGAAAAGTGGAGGCACACACGACGTTCGGATTTTGGATCTAGGCTAATCTTCTTGTCGACTTGGTGCTGCTCCGCCGTTAATGCAGTGACGGTCATTGGGGATGTGTGCTATCTCGCTGGACGATAGAGACGCATGTGGCGTATAGGGACCGGTCCTAAACCAGTCTTTTGATAGGCCTTGACGGGCCACATGCTGGACCATGGGCTACCTAGAGATGGACCTTGGAAATAGGCCTTAGAGATGGACCTTGTTAGACCTGACGAATTTCCCTCTCCTCGCGTGAAATGCTAGGAAAAAAAATTGCAAATACATCTTCTTAAGAAATTATTTGTAAAATCATCATCTCATTTTCATATTATTTTTAATAATCTCATTATACCCCCAATACTTGTAAAAGTACTGCTGTCGTCACCATCAATTAGCATGTTGTTAAAGTTTTTTATTTAAACGTAGTTAACCATGGATAATATTAAAAAAATCTAAAATATTCCTATTCTCTCCTAAACTCTCTCTCTCTCTAGGTATTATCTATTTCTTGATCTCTACCTTTTTGGCATAATGTGTTGGTCATTACTTATTTTATAGGATGATTTTGACTAAAAATTTAATTTTGTCTGTGTATATAAATCTAATATTCATCACGTCTTAACGGTGATTCACTGCAAGAGTATTTTATAAGTTATTCTAATATAGGAGATTCGAGAGTGTCAATGGGTCAAACTTCTAGCTTGGACCTCACGCAAACCCAAAAAGAGTTCTCCGTAATCTGGCCCGATTGTTGCACAATTTTCTGGCCCATTTGAAGCTTAACCAAGCCCAATTTCTCTGTCACACACACATTCTCTGTCACACACACACACACACACACACACACACACACACACACACACACACACAGAGAGCGGAGTAGCAACAACAAAATCATAGGGCGACATCACCTTCCAGCCCGTAGGCTCCACATTTACAAACATATGTCTTCAAAGAAATACTTTCTTCCAATTAATAAACGGATCCTTCGCCATTTAGAGAGAGAGAGAGATGTGGGACTAGGCGTGTGGGTGTTCTTGCGGTGTTGCCACATGCTCCGGCGAGGGTTGATGCAGCTGGTGGAGGGCGGTGAACTCCACTGGCGGTGGGGGCTTCTCTGGTAGGGGTTGCTCCAATACGCCAAGGGGGTCGTTGGGTGAGGAGTGCTCTAGTGGCAGGGGGTCTACGAGGGGCGTGGGTTGCTCCAGTCGGCGGCGGGCAGTGCCCCGATGAGCAGCAAGGGGTGCTCAAGTAGGGATTCACTCAAGTCTTCAGGTGCAGCCTCGCCGGGAGAAGGGAAAATTATCTTTATATCTCTAAAATATTATAAAATTATCTATATATCTCACTTTTATCGTATTTATCACAATACCTTACAAATCTCTTAACTATAGTTGCGATGCCCCTACGCTTAAATCCCTTGCAAATGGTGGTAACTCATTCATGTGAATTTACCATTTTGTCCATGCTTTTATTAAACAATATAGAGAGAAAAACTAGACAGCAGTTGCCCTCTCTGGCGCTGACAAGGGAGAGTGTAACACCCTCAAATTTAGCTAAGTTGACTCTATATCATTGAGGTGCCTTTTGAAGTATCGACTCAATTCTTATAAAGAACTCTGAAGTTAAACATGTTTAATGAGGAGTAGTATTGGGATGTGTGATCTCTCGAGAAGTCTCACATTTTAAAATCGATCACTATTAAAAAGGGACAAAATTGTGAGACTAGTAGGCCAAAATAGATAATATCTCGACGGTATAGAGTATGTGGCGTTATAGAATGATATCAGAGTCATATATACTCCAGTCGGAAGTGTGAGAACTAAAAGCCATACATGGTAAAGTATTACGCTACGAGAGTCACATCTTTAACCCATAATGGGATAAAGTGCTATATAGTGGGAGCTACATCTTGTGCCATGCACGGTAAAGTGTTACGCTATGGGAGCCACCTCTTGAACCCGTAATGAGACAAAATGATACATAGTGAGATAAAGTGCTACATAGTGGGAGCCACCTCTTATGCCATGCAGGGTAAAGTGTTATACTATGGGAGCCACCTCTTGAACCTATAATGAGACAAAATGATACATAGTGGGAGCCACCTCTTGAGCATGTAGGGGTCACCTCTAGAATCCTATCTGCCTAGGGATTTGATTGTGTGCTATATGTGCCCAGCGACGAGGACATCGCCTATATAAGAAGGGTAGATTGTAACACCCTCAAATATAGCTAAGTTATATTCTATATCATTAAGACGTCTTTTGATGTATCGGCTCAGTTCTTATAAAGAACTCCGAAGTTAAGTGTGCTTAATAGGGAGTAGTATTGGGATATATTACATCCCGAGAAGTCTCTCATTTTGGAGTCGATCACTATCAAAAAGAGACAACATCATGAGGCTGATAGGCCAAAACGATAATAGCTCGACGGTATAGAGTACGTGGCGTTATAGCTAGGGAGGGCCATGTGCAAGTGTAGAGAGAGAGAGAGGTTTGGGGGGAGAGAGAGAACAGAGTGAGAGAGAGCACATGGGGGAGGTGCTAGAGAGGGAGACCCCTCTAGTGTCGTCACCCCCAACAGGTGCAGAGAGAGAGAGAGAGAGAGAGAGAGATAAGAGTGGTGTGGGGGGGGGAGAGAGGGCAGAGTGAGAGAGAAATTATTTGATTTCATTCATTCACTTTATGTAACTCTAAAATATGCTCAAATCCCTCAATGATCAAGCACATATCCCAACTACAAAAGGGATCAAGAGAAATGACGAAGAAGAAGAAAGAAAATGGTGATCTATTTCTCTACGGATCTCAGAAGAGAGGAACCAGTCTTCCTGACTCCCACTTCCACAGAAGTGCAACAATTTACTAGATTTTGTGTGGGGAGATTTATCCGAAGAGCTCGAGCGAGGATCGGCTCAGTCGTCATATAGTATACCACACATCACAAGTTAGTCTCAGGGTCGACCTCGTAGAAGGACTCGAGCGACTCATGATGACCCTCAGCGAGCTTGTGGCAGAGTTCCGCCATGGCCTAGCTCACCTTCTCAACCTCATCCTAGGCCACCTTTCATTGGTTGGACCACTCATCCCCCTCGCACAACGCCTTCGCCTCAAGCACTTTCTACTCGATCATCGCTACCAGCCTCTCCCCGCTCATCCTCGTCCCCTTATACCCCCCCACCGCTACCATGGCCCTAAGATCCCTGTGCCCTGGAGCGGATCTGTCGCCATTGGAGGACCCTTTGATGGAAAGCAGAGGTGCCGAAGAGAGCGGACATGGGCGCAAGGGGGCCACCACCACATGGATCCTCGCCATTGGATGCTATCAGGGCGGGGACAGTGGCAAGAGTTCATTGGGACCAATAAAGGAGCATAGCAAGCGGGGGGAGAGAGAGAGAGAGAGACGGAGTGAGAGAATAAGTGCGGAGGAGGGGGCACCCCCTGCGGGTGCTGAAAGAGAGAGATATAGAGAGAGGGAGAGAGTGGTGCGGGGGGAGAGAGAGAGTTTTTATAATATCTCGGACCTTTAGGATCCTTCTTCGTGGGTCTCAGATCTGATTTCTCGGAGTGTCCAACTCCGATGTGTCTGAAATTACATTTCGGACATCTTTCGTGTTCGGATCGGCGCGATTCGGAGTTATTTCGGAGGCCCGGGAGCGTTCCGCGACTTTTCCTCGTGTGTTTTCCGATTCCCGGTGTGTGTTTTGGTAATTCCTTCGGAACCTCATTGCGGGTGAACCGGGTCGTTCACCTAGACGAGAGTGGTACCATTGCGATCGGTGCGTTCCAAGGATCACGAAAATGTAATTTTTGATTTTTCAATATTTTTTGAAATTTCTGGATTTTCTATAAATACCCCCCCCCCCCCCCATTTCTTTTCTTTTTCTTCTTCTTCTTCCTTTCTTCTCCTTCCTCCCTCACGGCCGTGGCCGCCCTCTCTCTCTCTCTCTCCCGTTTGATCGCGACGACCTCCGTTCCAACTACAGACGGCGGCGGTGCGATGGCGCGAGGACTTGGGTGACGACGAGGCAATCGTGCGGGCGTGCGGCAAGCGTGAGAAGCGTGGGAAGGCGAGGTTCTAACGGCATTCTTCGTGGGATTGAGCTCGGATCGGCGCGTCTCGTCACGAACCAGAGGTAGGGTGACGTTCCTTAGCCTCTTGCCTTTCTTCCCCGTGAGTTTTAGCTCGAGACGAGGTTGAGAGGGGTTATTTTCGCGCCGGGAAGGGTCGTTCATGCCGCGGGGAGAGTTCGTCCGATCCGCTGTTTTGAGCCCCGATTCTGTGGTTTAAGGGCGTAGGAGCATGCTAGGGGGGCTTGTGGGTTCTTCTCTCACCGTTCTCCCCTTCGTGGGGCTTATTTTGGGGCCGAAATGAGCGATTCCAGTGAGGTTCGCCGTTTTCACGCTGGTGGGCGATGTGCGGTCGAACCAGGGCCCGTACAACCCTTGTGTGGCCCCGTTCTGGCCGTCCATCAGCTCGGCGCGCTGTGGCTGGGGATCGGCGTGCAGTGGGCTTGTGCGGTCTGTCGTGGGACTGCATATCCTAAGGTGCGGCCCCATAACGACCGCCCAACCCTGGGTTTTTGACCGTTGAGTATTACCGTTATACAGTGCACCGGGGTGTGCAGCCAGGAGCTGGCCACATAACCCTTCGTGCGGCCAGGGGCTGGCCGTACGTCATCTGGTGCCGTTGCTTGGGTGTGCCGTCATATCTGGACCGCACAACCCTTGAACGGCGAAACCGTAGCCGCCCTTCCCAAGTGCGGCTAAGGGCTAACTGTTCAGGTTTATTATCGTTAGGAGACGAGCGACCAGGAGCTGACCGTTCCTCACCCACGTGCGGCCAGGAGCTGGCCGCATATCTGTTGAACGGGCCCATGTTGGCCATTCTTCTGCCCGTTTGGACCTGGGTAGAACGGTCTCGTGCTGGCCGTTTAACCCTAGTGCGGTCCCTGTGCAACCGCACATCCCTGAGCGGCCCAGTGTGGACAGTTCAAGGGGACGGGTCGTGTACTCGTGTCGGCGTGTCTCTCGTCGTATTGAGTGGTACCGGCAGATGTCGTTGTCGGCTTCTGTCACCGTGCGACGGTGTTGGTACGAGGGGCGTTCCTTGTACCGTCCGGTTGTGACGTTGTTTTCCATGGTTTGAGAGTCTACTCCGTAGTGACCCTCCACTAGTCGTAGCCTGCTTACACGCGTGTGGTCCCACCATGGAGTGGTGGAGAGGCTACCCTTAGAGACGGTTTGTGGACCAGTTTCCGTCGGGCCCCACGTCTTGCAGCCAGAGTCCGACTGAGGGAAAAACCGGTCAGAGGGCCAGACCAGGGACGCGCGGTCTGTGTGTACACACGTGGTTGGGGGCCGTTGGACCCACGCTGACGAGCGTGACCCCATCTAGTCACTCGTTTGTGGTTACTTGGGCGGTGTTCGTGCCTTTTGTAGGAGCTACCATGTCAGGCAGTTCACCTGCGGTGCGGTGTAAGACGTCAGGGGACGCTACCGACTGATGGGAATCGACGTCAAGCACTGACTTTTATTTTTGCACTTGTGTCCTTTTAGTTTGTTTTTATATCCTCGGGAAAGTATGTACGCAATTGTAAGGCTTTATAAGCCAATGTGTCATTCCCTTGGATTCTTTGAGTTTTTATGTAAATTGTTAGTAGGTCCAGCAAGGGGGCCCTCACTCCTTCCTCATCGGTCCAAGTGGCATCATTTGGGTCCATGTGGGGCTGGTCAAAGGTCCTAGGTGGCATCTAGAAGCTTGGACTAGTCATGGGAGACAATTGGACCAAAAAGTCTAATTTGGACACCCATTGGTCAAGGGGGCGCCCCCCTCCCTTTAATATAGTTTAATGTGGTTCCAAACCACATGGGATAAAAACTTTTGAACTCCCTAGTTTGCCCTCCCTAACCCTAGATTTGAGGTCATTTAGAGTCTTTTTTCATTTATTATAAATAGCTTGTATTTCACAATTTTAGTAGAATTAATCATATGAAATTTCAGAAATTGGTTGGAGCTCTCTTGAAGGGTGCGCCCCTTACCTCTCCCCCCTGGTTCATCTTCTTCCTCCAGCCCTCTAGGGTGTGATACCCATTCTCCTTAGCCCCTCTGAGTTCACCTCTGCTGCCGCCGCCGCCGTTCGTGCTGTCGTCGCGCCGCCACCGCCGCTACATCGAAGTTCTGTCCAAATCAGGACAGAACCTCTCCTCCGAAATTGTATCTCTAGTTCTTGTTGTCTGATTGAGCCCTAATTTTGAGAGTTTGTTTTGTCCATCTCCCCTAACCTCCACTTACAATTTCGTGTCATTTGGAGTCCATTTGATATTTTTTCCATATTTTTGTTTGTCCTCTCAGTAATCTGCCCTTTTGTAGACCTACGAGACAGAGTCTCCTTGTTGCAATTTCTCCACCCACTTAGAAAATTTTAAAAAAATCCACAAAAATTTCCTATTGTTCCTCACGTATACCCCCTTCCATCATAATTTTCGTTGAGTCAAAAAAAAAAATCATTTAGCCCTCGGTCAAAGGTCTGTTTCAGGCATATCCATCTCTGCCCTGTGTGTCTGTCAGTCCGGGTTAGAAAAAAAAGGTAGTTTGCAGTCGTTTTTATTTTTAATACGTTCTGTGGATGGAGCCACCAAAAATATATGGTGTAGATCTCTGAGTCCTCTATCCATCGGTACCTCTTGTACATCAATCCGACATCGGATCTGGTCGTAGGAATTCTTTTTGTGAAGGTGTGCAGAGCAGATCTGAATTCAGCCAACACAACTCAGTCCGGGAGAAAATTCAGAAATAAATATCAAAGGTCAACTTCAGCGACCGTCCCTTCAGAGAGTCGATCAGGGACATCCCGCCATCGTCCCAGCCAAGCGGCGCCTCCCGAAGATCTTAGGACGGCAGTGTTCCTTTGGAAATTGTTGCTTGTTGTCCAGTGAGTCAGCAACCGAGTTGGCGCAGCACCGAGTTGGAATAGTGCCGAGTCAGACCAGCAGGCAGAGTTCGTGCCGTACGCATCTCCAGATTGCTGCTCGTCAACCCAGGATCGGTCCTCCCGGGCCCCACTTGTAGCCCTTTACCTCCCTGCGTGGAGTGGGTAATAGATTTCACTGTTGTAATTAACTTTTACCGTTGTTACAGGGAGTTACCGTACTTGGCCGGGAACGTCTTCCCCACACCCGGAGCGTGGAGGTACACTCGCTACCCTCCTCATAGGCATTGCTTTACTTGTATATTTATGTATATGCCGCTGCATGAGTGATAGATTATCTAGCTTACTATACTTTTATTCACCGCTGCGAGAGAGTGAGCCTAACCCGTCCCGTGACTCGACCCGAGTTAACGCGGAAAGGCCGATACCCGAGACTCACTGTCGGTTTCTCAACCGCGCACGGTCCAGTGTTTCCCTCGCATAGGGACGATCGCGAGCTAGAGCCCCAGGTCGCGTGTCCGTCCCGCATCACCGACTGTGCTTCTAGTGAGAGGTACTCCTGTCGAGTCGGGAGTGACAGATTGTCAGTCTTTGCGACTTCGACCTTCGGGTTTTGTCGTGTTGACCGTGGTGTTCTGGTCGTTCCACTGTGGCACGTGCGTCGGCTTTTGTGCCGTGAGATCGGTGTTTTGTAGATTGCAGGGCTTCCCTTTTCAAGGTACTCGCTTACTACTAGCGTAGCGGTTTCTCCGTTTGCGAGGTAGGGTTCGAGTGATCCCTACTGAGTCTTGTTCCGAGACTCATTCCCTGCGTGTTTTCACCGTGTTTCAGGTGAGTCGCGGCCTCAGGAGAGCGCGTCTGAGGCTCAGCGTGGTTCAGGTGCCCCGCGTTAGTGCCAAAGGTCAGAGCCGGGGTATGTCCCGTGTAACTGTACTTTTCTTTCTTGTCTCTGTACTAGTTGTGGACTACTGCTATTGTTATTTTATTATATCTTGTGGACCATGTATCATGTAAACTGTTAATTTATTTTCTGCTTAATTATATAATTGTTTAACTTCTGTAATTATTCGTGATACTTGTGTAGTCTCCACACCATCTTTTTAACCCTTCCGAGTCTTCGGACTCATGGGTGGCGGTGCGAGTCTCGGGTTATCGGGCCTTCCTGATAATCGGATTCTCGGGTCATTACAGCTGGTATCAGAGCCAGGTTGTGGGACTATACAAGAATCATAAGTAATTGTAATGGTCCACTAGTCCACAACGATGATGTACAGGTGACGCTGGCATCGGGCATCGTGTTTTTTTGTTGACCTTGTTGTTTCCGTGTTTTCTGTCTTTTACTTCAGGAGCGAGCATGGCGCCGAGGCGGAGCACTCGCTCTCAGCAGGGGCAGTCGGATGGAGGTCAGGAGATCCAGCAGGGGGTTCAGCGAGATCAGGAGGAGCATAGTAGAGCACCACCGGGGGCCACCGAGGCAGCGGATGCTGCGAGATTTTCGGGGGGCCAAGATTTCTTCCGTGGCATGTACCACCTTATGTCTCAGCAGTTCGGCGGAGAGGCTGGTGAGGGCTCGTTGACCAGGGGTGGGTCAGGCCGGGCAGTGAGGGATTTCATGCAGTTTCATCCACCTTACTACGGCGGTCAGCCAGACCCTGATGTGGCTTAGAGTTGGCTCGACGAGATGGAGCGGGTGTTCAGTTCCGCGCGGAGTGCTGCGGAGGACAGAGTGATGTTGGCCTCCAACCAGTTGCAGGGTACGGCTCGGGAGTGGTGATCTTCCGAGTGGAAGACATCTTTCCAGCTTTGTCCACTTGAGCAAATTGTGTGGAGTGATTTTGTCAGTGCTTTCGAGCGTACCTACTGTCCATAGTATATCGCTACGTAACAATTGCGTGAGTTTCTGGAGCTGGTTCAGGGTGACATGTCCGTGTTGCAGTACATGGCCCGATTTGTTGAGCTGGGTCGGTATGCACCTCATATCATGGAGCATGAGAGGGTGAAGATCGCACAGTTCGTACATGACTTGAGGCAGGAGCTGAGGCACCATTTGATCACGAATGCGGCCACTGATCTGGAGACAGTGTCTCATGTTGTGGCTTCTTTGGAGATGGATATGCAGAGGACTCGAGGACCGATTAGCCAGGGTCAGTCTTTGTCGGGTCGCAGCCAGCAGTCGGCTACCCAGCAGCAGGGTTCCTTTCAGCATGCGTCGGGTGGTTCAGGAGCGCCGGCACCGGCAGCGTCGGCGACAGGATCTGCGTGTTTTGGCTCGAAGGTCAAGAAGTTTTTCAAGAAAGGGTTCGGTAAGAAGAAGCCCAAGGATCAGAGGCAGGCATCATCGGGCAGTGTATAGTAGCCGGTCCCATTTCAGCGTCAGGGATCAGTGGGTGGATCGCGAGGACTGTGTCCACGGTGTAGTGAGTACCACCCAGGCACGCAGTGCACAGCGCCGATAGTTTATTTCCGGTGTAACCAGCTAGGGCACATGGCCCGTGACTGTCCTCAGAGGCCACAGCAGCAGTAGCCGTTTCCTCAGCAGCAGCCGGTTCCCCCGCAGTAGAGGCAACAGCAGTAGCAGCAGCAGTGACAGTATCCACCACTACCCAGGTCAGCTAGTGTGAGAGGCAGGCAGAGAGCTCGAGGCCAGATCACACACATGACCAGGGCAGAGGCAGTGGCGTCGCAGCTCGTGGAAGGTACGGTTCGAATTTTGGGTTATGCGGCTCGAGTTTTGTTCGAACAGAAGGGAAGTAGGAGTAAGGAACCAGTAAGGAAGGGGAAGAACCCGCGCCAGACAAGCGGCGGCCGAACTAACCTCGGCACCCCAAACTACTCCAAGCAGCGACAGAAGGGCGACTCTGATCTAACAAAGTCAGAAGTTACCGATCTGCCGACCCAACACCAGGTCTAAGACAAAGACCTGCAAGAACAGACAAAAGGTCTAGAAAAGACCCACACAGATGACTGACAGACTCGACAACACGCACTATCAGAACATCGTGCACACTGCCCCACGCACGACCAGAACATCATGCATGTGACAGGACACTGACCTCGGGTGCAGCCACGGAAAGGCCAACCCGGAAAGGTCACGACGCGCAAGAAACGCGAAGAGCAGTGGAGAGCCACGCGTCACAGACGGACGTACCTCCCCACCAGAGCAACGGCCAGCTGCATCCATAGAAGTCTTATGCTGCGCCACAGGTGTCTCGCCTACAATACCGCCAAAGCCATGGTAGATTCGCAGACACCTGCACAGAACCAAACAACATCAAGTAACAAGTCAGGGTCACGCCCGTCGACGCATGTCCTCAGCCCCTGACCACGTGTGCACACACTGGCTCTAGCCTAAGCCAGGTACTCCAGCTAGTTTTCTCCCTTGGTAGGATGCTACCGTTGGCTGGGAGCCCACGGAACTAGCTTACAAACCGTGTCTCGGGAACACCCCTCCGCCACCACCAGGCGGACCGGCACTCAAAGGCCTAGGGCAAAAACAATCGGAGGTGTACGAAACACAAGTGCTAGAGTACTGACAGGCAGACACGCTATCACACGTACTACGAAGCACCACCGGCAGTACGGCAACTGCCAACAAACTCAGGACTAGGCAACTAGACCTACCACGTAACGATCCTGAGTCGAATGACTCAATGGCAAGATCGTCACAGACAGCGGGACAAGCAGCCAATCGGTCTAATCCTAAGCCACGAGAAACAATGCTCCGCAGAAAATGACTCATGGAGACCTGAGGGAACACAGGAGACCCTCAGCACACCTGGACATACGAACCGAGGTAAGGCAACACCTCGAGACATCCAGAACCAGTGTCTCGGACTGGACAGAACCGCCAAGACACCCACACAAGGTCGCCTGTCAACCACTGGGTCACCCCGGGTTGACCGGAACCAGACAAAGACGCACACAATAGTAGGATAGAGAATCCTACCCCAAGCAAGAAGACTCCTGGCCACCTTACAACGAAGTCTCAGCCCTCATAGGACGTCAGGAGACATCCACGGGAAAACGGGCAGACCACAAGGACAAGCCAAGACAAGCAGAAACCAAAACGACGGAAATTGGAGCAGAAGGACTGTAACGCACCACCCCTAGACTGCTACACGAACGTGACGGTCTAGCTCAGGCTGTTACACTCCAACCGTGACGGTCCAACACAGACGCGTCACACACACGTGACGGTCACAGGGGGACCGTCACACACACCGCCCTAACCAACCTCGAAAACGCAGAAGGCACGTAACGGCCTACACCAGGCGTGTTACACAGCTCTGACGCGCCCGACATAGGCCGTCAGGGCCAACAGACCGCAAACACACAACGAAACTCGAGGCACGTAACGCACGAGGCCGAGCGCGTTACACCGGCCTAACGCAGCAACACAGGCGCGTCAGAGCCAACAGACATCAAGCCAAAACAACACTCGAACCACGTAAGGCCCGAGACCAAGGGCGTTACACCGGCCTAACGCTCCAAGACAGATGCGTCAGGGGCAACAGGCTCAAGTCAAGAAAACAACTGGCCAACAGGCATGTAACGGTCCATCTCGGACGCGTTACAAACACCTAACGCGTGGGGGCGTGGCCGTTAGAGCCAACGGCACAACCACCCAACTCAGTCAGAACAGCATGTAACAGTCTGGGGCAGGCGCGTTACGACGCTGTGACGCACGGGGACACCACTGTTACACAAACCGACTCACGGTCAAACACAAAGTCAAACAGAACGTAACGGTCTACACCGACGCGTTACTCCCACCTAACGCACAGGGGCAGGCGCATCAGGGGAACCGACTTAACCCAAAACACTAAACGACAAGATAGGCGTGACGCGTCGCACCGGACGCGTCAGGAGGCTGTGATGCGCCACCCCTGGGCCGTCACACTCCCAAAACCACTAAAAGCATGAGAGCGCCCAGACGCTGTGACGGTCTGTCGTGGGGCCGTCAGGGCATGTGACGGTCCCTGGAACGACCGCCACACCAGTCACGGCGGGAAAATAGAGGGTTGACCAAATCTGCCCGTTCCACGCCCCATTCACGCCGAAGCGCAGGGGAAACAACCCTCGACGATGAAAAATAATATTAGAAGGATAAAAAGCCCACATGCAAACACAAGATCGGGGCAATTCTAACAAATCCACCCTAAACGAGTCAACGAGGTTCCCGGGCTCCTACCGGCCTCGAATGACCACCGATCAACACGAAACAAGCATGGATGAGATCCTAACATCCCAACGGTCAGTTCAACACTAACCGAGCTACAAGTGGTTGCCGTTTTCCAACGAACCCTACAAAACCTGAAAATCACGGTTTAGGCTAAACAAGCCCAAACCCGGCCGTTTCCGCGCCAAATGACGTGCAATGGCAGGGAAAACGGAGAGGAGGAAGTGAGGAACCATCACCCTACCTCCACCGAAGAAACCGTGCCCCGAAGGGACTAAACAGCGTCGAAAACCATGCCGCGAGCTCAAACGTCGGCTTTGAATCCACCGTTCGAGATCGTGCCTAATCCATCTCAATCCTCGTCCCGTCGCGCACCCAGCCAGCTCCACAGCATCCCCAACACGTGCCTCTAGGTATCCCGTCTGCAGCCGGAGCCGAGGAGGCTCGAGAGGATAGAAAATGGGAGAGAGAGAGACGGCGGCGGCGAATGAGAAAGAGGAAAGAGGAAAAGGAAAGAAAAAGGAAAAGAAATTAGGAATTTTCCTAATTTCTGAAAAATCCAATTTCTGGCCCTATCTCCAAAAAATATGCAAAAATAGTCGAAACGACCGGCTTGAAGAGTACATCGTCGCCGCAACATCCACGAGTCGAGGAACTGACAAGTAACCTCACCGTAGGGTTCCGTAACTAGTACGAGAGAAAAACCCACACGGATCGTAAAACTCAACTCGGAAGCCACTAAAGCGAACCGAAACTCACCGAAATAAATCCAAAAGATCCAATGAAGATCCAGCAAGACCTACCAAGGATCACGGGCATTACATCCTCCCCTCCTAACAAAGGAGAAGCAGGGAAGAACAACCCAACAACACCACCACGGAAACAACACAAATCTCGAGAAAACACAGCTCAGAGGAACACTGTCAGACCACAATCACGAGCACATGCTCTGGATCGAGCACGACACAAGCGAACACAAGTCCGACACCTCCGAAACAAGGGCAACGTCGCTTACGTCTCACGGGGGAAAGAGACACGACTGCCACAACCACAAACAACTGACCGAGAAACACAACGGCAGCGCGGCAAGCGACAGCTTACACGAGGAGACACAATCCTGTCAGCTGACAGCTCGACCACATCATCGGCTCTAGTGCCAAAGGCAACAGGGAACACCTGGCACACAGGTCGCCAATGACAACACTGGACCACAGGCACAACCAAGTTAGTCCTCACTCAGATATTACATCTGATCGAGTCGCAAGCTAACTCTAGAGAAAAAGAGTACAACAAGCTAACCGACAAGTCCTGCTCCCAGACAGAGACACAAAATCATAGAAAAACAGCGCCAAAACAACAACAACCTCGGGGAACGCTACTCAAGGACTACGAACACGCCTCGAGAGCACAACACCCAAGAGAAGAAAATGCAGAGGAGAGGGTACTCAATCCGCAGGAATGCCGACAAGTTCCCCAACACTCGCAAATGCCAATGCCAATACCAGACAAACAACAGCAACTGCACGGCAACAACAATGTCAAGGCACAGGAAGTCAAAACGAAGTCACATCGAGAAGAAGCAAATCTCTTGACCAGTGAGTAGCCAACTCACACGCTTCAGCTGCATACTCAACAACGCACGCAGGCATCAGAAAAGACCTCGGTATCAGCATCTCAGTACACACCCGACGCCTTCGCAACCAATGAAGATCGCAAACAACACGCCGTAAGTACCAATCTCGTGAACAACCGATCACAAGGAGCCTAAGTGCAACAGGAGAAGAGCACCAGCTTCAGCACAAAGCACAAGGAAAGCATCGATCTCAGTTTACCTTCACGTCCTGAAAATGATAAATGAGCCTTCACAATACACCGGTCGCTGGACACGGCACGACAAAACACGGTGCACGACAGCTCTTAACACCATCATGGAGTCCAAAGCCAAGCAACCGTATAGCAAAGAGCAGATCAGGCTCAGAACAAAACTGTCCACACTTAAGCAGACACAGGACAAAGGCATCACCAATATAGCAATTCCAAGGCAAACCTCGAAAAGATTCCACCTGAAGGGACGAGAAGCAGGAAGCTTAATCACAAAAGCTCACCAGGAAAGAAAAATCCTAGCTTGCCTGAGCAACTTCTCCAACACGGAATCTAATCGAGCACTTCAACAGAAGCGAAACACATCAAGAGCTGAACAGACTCAAGCCGGGATGACCAAGACAACGTGAGAACGTGTACGGTCATCAGACCAAGGCTAAAGGTCAACAGCAACCTGAACAACACACTGCATATTCAAGCCTTCCGACGAACACTGCCAAGTACAACATGATCGAAACAAGCACAACGACAAAAAGAAACACCTCGTCACAATCCTGACGAGAGCAGAACCATCTCGTGCAGTGCCTGAACAGCACGCATAAGACAACACAGCGAAAACAACGCGACAAAGAATCGCAAACCGAAGCCAGCTGAAGACTGTACTAGACGTTCACGACTCTGGATACTGTATATCTCGGATTCCCATGTACTTCACACAACAATGCTCTGATAGCTCAGAAAAGAACTCCGAACATCTCAGAACACTGCTCTGATACCAGCTGTAGCGACCCGGATTCCGAATACCCGGCATACCCGGTAGGACTACCGGATAAACGTGATACCGCATGGAACCCGCGAGGCCTCCCAAGAGCGGGAAAGCTCCGAAGGGATAAGGGCATGTGTAGAGTACATTGAAGCCACAGAGATATAACAGAAGCAATTAAATTTCATTAGATCGGTTTGCTAAAGTAGCAGAAATAAAATTACTATTTAATTAACAGTTTCAAATTAACAATTATATCCCAGAGTCAGTCCACAGCTAAAGACAACAAGTCTAGCACAGTACAGTCGACAGAAAGGAAAGACGTACCGAGAAGTCGGGGGAGACCCGACGCCGGTACCAGTTGGCAACAACGGCACGCAACGAGCACGCACACCAGGAACCACGCAGAAGCAGACGAACAACGCCACCCCACCTGAAAAGCAGGGGTGAGCCACGTGTCACTGGCTCAGTAGGGGTCATGCGGATCCCCACTGAAAAAATATGCAGTAACACGGAACAACAACAACAAAAATAGTAGGTGTAGTAAAGCGGGAACTACACTACAAAGCTGTAAAATTACGCTACACGCAGTAGTAAACAGATGGGAAGTAGGAGTAGGGAACAAGCAAGGAAGGGGAAGAACCCACGCCAGACAAGCGACGGCCAAACTAACCTCGGCACCCCAAACTACAACAAGCAGCGACAGAAGGGTGACTCTGATCTAACAAAGTCAGAAATTACCAATCTGTCGACCCAACACCAGGTCTAAGACAAAGACCTGCAAGAACAGACAAAAGGTCTAGAAAAAACCCGCACAGATGACTGACACACTCGACAACACGCACGATCAGAACATCATGCACACTGTCCCACGCACGATCAGAACATCGTGCACACTGCCCCACGCCCGACCAGAACATCATGCATGTGACAGGACACTAACCTCGGGTGTAGCCACGGAAAGGCCAACCCGGAAAGGTCACGACGCGCAAGAAACGTGTAGAGCAGTGGAGAGCCACGCGTCACAGACGGACGAACCTCCCCACCAGAGCAACGGCCAGCTGCGTCCACATACGTCTTATGCTGCGCCACAGGAGTCTCGCCTACAATACCGCCGAAGCCATGGTAGATTCGCAGACACCCGCACAGGACCAAACAACATCAAGTAACCAGTCAGGGTCACGCCCGTCGACGCATGTCCTCAGCCCCTGACCACGTGTGCACACACTGGCTCAAGCCTAAGCCAGGTACTCCAGCTAGTTTTCTCCCTCAGTAGGATGCTACCGTTGGCTGGGAGCCCACGGAACTAGCTTACAAACCGTGTCTCTGGAACACCCCTCCGCCACCACCAGGCGGACCGGCACTCAAAGGCCTAGGGCTAAAATAATCGGAGGCGTACGAAACATAAAACTCCGAAACACAAGTGCTAGAGTACTGACAGGCAGACACGCTGTCACATGTACTACGAAGCACCACCGACAGTACGGCAACTGCCAACAAACTCAGGACTAGGCAACTAGACCTTCCACGTAACGATCCTGAGTCGAACGACTCAAGGGCAAGATCGTCACAGACAGCGGGATAAGCTGCCAAACGGTCTAATCCTAAGCCACGAGAAACAATGCTCCGCAGAAAACGACTCACGGAGACCTGAGGGAACACATGAGACCCTCAGCACACCTGGACACACGGACCGACGTAAGGCAACACCTCGAGGCATCCAGAACCAGTGTCTCGGACTGGACAAAATCGCCAAGACACCCATACAAGGTCGCCTGTCAACCATTGGGTCACCCCGGGTTGACCGGAACCAGACAAAGACGCACACAATAGTAGGATAGAGAATCCTACCCCAAGCAAGAAGACTCCTGGCCACCTTACAACGAAGTCTCAGCCCTCATAGGACGTCAGGAGACATCCACGGGAAAACGGGCAGACCACAAGAACAAGCCAAGACAAGCAGAAACCAAAACGACGGAAATTGGAGCAGAAGGACTGTAACGCACCACCCCTAGACTGTTACACGAACGTGACGGTCTAGCTCAGGCCGTTACACTCCAACCGTGACGGTCCAACGTAGACGCATCACACACACGTGACGGTCACAGGGGGACGGTCACACACACCGCCCTAACCAACCTCAAAAACGTAGAAGGCACGTAACGACCTACACCAGGCGCGGTACACAGCTCTGACGCGCCCGACCCGGGCCGTCTGGGCCAACAGACCGCAAACACACAACGAAACTCGAGGCACGTAACGCACAAGACGGAGCGCGTTACACCGGCCTAACGCAGCAACACAGGCGCGTCAGAGCCAACAGACCTCAAGCCAAAACAACACTCGAACCACGTAACGCACGAGACCAAGGGCATTACACCGGCCTAACGCTCCAAGACAGACGCGTCAGGGGCAACAGGCTCAAGTCAAGAAAACAACTGGCCAACACACATGTAACGGTCCATCTCGGACGCGTTACAAACACCTAACGCATGGGGGCGTGGTCGTTAGAGCCAACGGCACAACCACCCAACTCTGCCAGAACAGCATGTAACGGCCTGGGGCAGGCGCGTTACGACGTTGTGATGCACGGGGACACCACCGTTACACAAACCGACTCACGGTCAAACACAAAGTCAAACAGAACGTAACGGCCTACACCGGCGCGTTACTCCCACCTGACGCACAGGGGCAGGCGCGTCAGGGGAACCGACTTAACCCAAAACACTAAACGACAAGATAGGCGTGACGCGTCGCACCGGACGCGTCAGGAGGCTGTGACGCGTCACCCCTGGGCCGTCACACTCCCAAAACCACTAAAAGCATGAGAACGCCCAGACGCTGTGACGGTCTGTCGTGGGGCCGTCAGGGCATGTGACTGTCCCTGGAATGACCGCCACACCAGTCATGGCGGGAAAATAGAGGGTTGGCCAAATCTGCCTGTTCCACGCCCCATTCACGCCGAAGCGCAGGGGAAACAACCCTCGACGATGAAAAATAACATTAGAAGGCTAAAAAGCCCACATACAAACACAAAAACACAAGATCGGGGCGATTCTAACAAATCCACCCTAAATGAGTCAACGAGGTTCCTGGGCTCCTACCGGCCTCGAATGACCACCGATCAACACGAAACAAGCATGGATGAGATCCAAACATCCCAACGGTCAGTTCAACACTAACCGAGCTACAAATGGTTTCCATTTTCTGGCGAACCCTACAAAACCCGAAAATCACGGTTTAGGCTAAACAAGCCCAAACTCGGCCATTTCCGCGTCAAACGACGTGCAATGGCAGGGAAAACGGAGAGGAGGAAGTGAGGAACCATCACCCTACCTCCACCGAAGAAACCGTGCCCCGAAGGGACTAAACCGCGCCGAAAATCACGCCGCGAGCTCAAACGTCGGTTTTGAATCCACCGTTCGGGATCGCCCCTAATCCATCTCAATCCTCGTCCCGTCGCGCACCCAGCCAGCTCCACAACATCCCCAACACGTGCCTCTAGGTACCCCGTCTGCAGTCGGGGCCGAGGAGGCTCGAGAGGAGAGAAAACGGGAGAGAGAGACGGCGGCGACGAATGAGAAGTAGGAGAGAGGAAAAGGAAAGAAAAAGGAAAAGAAATTAGGAATTTTCCTACTTTCCGAAAAATCCAATTTCTGGCCCTATCTCCGAAAAATACGTAAAAATAGTCGAAACGACCGGCTCGAAGAGTACATCATCGCTGCAGCATGCACGAGTCGAGGAACTGACAAGTAACCTCACCGTAGGGTTCCGTAACTAGTACGAGAGAAAAACCCACACGGATCGTAAAACTCAACTTGGAAGCCACTAAAGCAAACCGAAACTCACCGAAATAAATCTAAAAGATCCAATGAAGATCCAACAAGACCTACCAAGGATCCAGGGCATTACACCCACCTTCTATTTCCAAGGTATCAGGTCTTCCTCTTCCCGCTTTCTCATTTCTGCGATTCGAGCTCGTCGTTTGCTTGATGCGGGTTGTCAGGGTTTTCTCACCTCCGTGGTTGTGACGGACCGGATGGAGCCGGATGTCGAGGATATCCTGGTGGTGTGCGAGTTTCTCGATATTTTTCCGGAGGACTTACCTGGATTGCCTCCCCAGCGGGAGATCGATTTCGTTATCAATGTTGTGCCGGGTACGGGACCTTTGGCGAAGGCTCCCTACCGTATAGCCCCCGCTGAGTTGAGGGAGTTGAGGGCACAGTTGCAGGAGCTGCTGGCCAAGGGGTACATTCATCCTAGATTTTCTCCTTGGGGTGCGCCAGTGTTGTTCGTGAAGAAGAAGGACGGTAGCTTGTGGTTGTGCATTGACTACTGGCAGCTGAATGAGGTGACCATTAAGAATAAGTATCTGTTTCCTCGGATCGATGACTTGTTTGACCAGCTTCAGTCTGCGCGAGTGTTCTCGCGGATTGATTTGCGGTCCGGTTACTATCAGCTGAGGATTCGCGAGTCCGATGTGGAGAAGACTGTGTTCAGTACGAGGTACGGGTATTATGAGTTTCTGGTGATGTCGTTCGGGCTCACCAGTGCCCCCACAGTCTTCATGGACTTGATGCAGAGGGTGTTTCATCCGTATCTGGACCAGTTCGTGGTCATATTTGTGGACGACATCCTTATTTATTCGCGATTTTTCGAGGAGCACGCGTACCATTTGGGTGTGGTGCTGCAGACGTTGCGAGATCACCAGTTGTATGCGAAGCTTAGTAAGTGCACGTTCTGGCTTCGTGAGGTGCACTTTTTGGGGCACGTGATTTCTGGTGACGGTATTTTCATGGACCCCGCCAAGGTCGAGGCAGTAATGCAGTGGCCGAGGTCTGTGATGGAGATCCGGAGTTTCTTGGGGCTTGCGGGCTATTATCGTCGGTTTATCCAAGATTTTTCTCGCGTTGCAGCCCCGATGACTAGACTTACGTGGAAGGATGTGCCTTTCATCTGGTCTGAGGAGTGTGAGCAGAGTTTCAGGGAACTGAAGAGATTGCTCACCTCGGCTCCGGTGTTGGTTCTGCCTTCTGGATCGGGAGGTTTTGTGGTGTGTACAGATGCTTTCGGGGTCGGATTGGGTGCTGTGTTGATGCAGCATGGTAGAGTGGTGGCTTATGCATCTCGGCAGCTGAAGTCCCACGAGGAGAATTACCCTACCCATGACCTGGAGTTGGCGGTTGTGATCTTCGCGCTGAAGATCTGGAGGCATTATCTGTACGGTGAGAAGTTTGAGGTGTTCACTGACCATCAGAGTTTGAGGTATGTGTTCTCGCAGAGGGACCTTAACCTCAGGCAGAGGCGTTGGATGGAGTTTATGAAGGATTATGACTTCACCCTGTCTTATCAGCCGGGCAGGATGAATGTCGTCACCGATGATTTGAGTCGGAAGGTCGCGGTCAGTGCCTTGATGTTGAGGAAGTGGAGGCTTTGGGAACAAGTGTCCAAAGTTTCATTCAGGCTCAAGATTCCCAAAGAGCCAGGGTTGGCAGTGCTTTCTAGTCTTACTGTCACGCCTGCTATCCGCCGTCAGGTGACAGAGGCTCAGCATGCGGACCCTGAGTTACCCCAGATTTTGGCTTTGGCTGATGTGGAGCTCGGCGAGGACGGTGCCGTGAGGTTCCGTGGTAGGCTATACGTTCCAGCCGAGGAGCAGGTTCATCATGCGGTGTTGCGCGAGGCTCACGGGAGCAGGTACACCGTACACCCGGGTGCGACGAAGATGTATCGGAACTGGCGGAGGCAGTTCTGGTGGCCTGGCATGAAGAGAGATGTCGCCGAGTTTGTGGCCAGGTGCCTGACCTGTCAGCATGTGAAGGCGGAGCATCAGCGACCGGGAGGTACTCTCCAGCCCTTGGATGTTCCTGCGTGGAAGTGGGACCATGTGACCATGGATTTCGTGGTAGGATTACCGAGGACTCCGAGCGGTCATGACAGTATTTGGTTGTGGGTGGATAGGCTGACGAAGGTGACTCGGTTGTTACCGGTCAAAGTCAGCTGGAGAGTGTCCAGGTTTGCTCGTCTTTATGTGGAGCGGATCGTTCCGTTCCATGGGATTCCCATCTCTATCGTGTCGGATCGGGATCCGCGTTTCACTTTTGGATTCTGGGGGAGTTTCCAGAGAGCTCTTGGCACAGATTTGACTTTTAGCTCGGCGTATCATCCTCAGTCAGATGGTCAGTTAGAGAGGACCATTCAGACTTTGGAGGACATGCTGAGATTTTGCTATCTAGAGTGGCAGGGGAGTTGGATTCACCACCTACCGTTGGTGGAGTTTGCCTACAACAACAGCTATCATTCGAGCCTCGGCATGGCTCCTTATGTGGCGTTGTATGGGCGTCCGTGTCGGACTCCATGGGATTGGTTTTAGGTTGGTGAGCATATTTTGACGGGACCGGAGTTGGTGCAGCAATGTGTGAAGGTTGTGCACCTGGTTCGTCAGAACATGTTGGCGGCCCAGAGTCGGCAGAAGAGTTAAGCTGGCCGTAGGCGGCAGCCTCTCACGTTCGCCGTGGGCGATCGCGTGTTCTTGAGAGTTTCTCCGATGAAGGGGTGACACATTTTAGACTGCGTGGGAAGATGAGTCCCTGCTATATTGGTCCTTTCCACATCGTGGAGCGCATCGGTGAGGTAGCTTATCGGTTGCAGTTATCCCCTGAGTTGGTGTGACGACCCGGATCCCGGATACCAGGTATACCCGGTAGGACTACCGAATACACGTGATACCATATGGAACCCGCGACGCCTCCCAAGAGCGGTAAAGCTCCGAAGGGAAAAAGGCATGTGTATAGTACATTGAAGCCACAGAGATAGAACAGTAAGTAATTAAATTTCATTAGATCGGTTTGCTAAAGTAGCAGAAATAAAATTACTTTTTAATTAACAGTTTCAATTTAACAGTTATACCAGAGTCCAGTCCCAGAAAATAAAGACAAGTACATGCCACAGGAAAAGAACGTACACTGAGGTCGGGAGAAACCCAACGTAGGTACAGCTGGCAGCTACGAACACGCCACGCCAGGAACCACGAACAGAGACGACGCCCACCTGAAAAGTAGGGGTGAGTCTCCAACCAGAGGCTCAATAGGGGTCACGCGAATCCCCACTGAAAAACACGCAGAACACGAAACAGGAAGCAACCGAAGTAACAGTAGGCGTAGCAAAGCAGGAAACTACACTACGAAGCTGTAAAAAGAACGGGAACAGCAGGAGTAGGGAGCAAGTAGGAAAGGGGGAGAATCTGCACCAGACAAGCGGCTGCCGAACTAACCTCGGCACCCCAAACTACTCCGAGCAGTGACAGAAGGGTGACTCCGATCTGACAAAGTTAGGAGTTACCGATCTGCCGACATGACGCCAGGCCTAAGATGAAGACCTGCACAGACGGACAAAAAGATAGACACAACAGACACGACGGCACACACGACTAGAATGTCGTGCACGTAACGCCACACTGACCTCGAGTAGGGCCACAGAAAGGCTAACTCGGGAAGGTCACGACGCACAAGAAACACCCAGAGTCACGCATCACATGACAGAAGCACCTCCTCGCAAGAAGAACAGCCAGCTGCGTCCACTGACGTCTTATGCTACGCCACAAGTGTCTCACCTACGGTACCGCTGAAACCACGGCAGAGTCGCAGACACGCGCTGAACCAAACAGGAACAACAGCAACAACAGAACAAGAGAACAGGTAACTAGTCAGGGTCACACCCATCGAAGTAAGTCCTCAGTCCCTGACAACGTGTGCACACACTGGCTCTTGCCTAAGCCAGGTCCTCTAGCTAGTTTTCTCCCTCGGTAGGACGCTACCGCTAGCCGGGATCCCACGGAACTAGCTTACAAACCGTGTGACGGGAACACCCCACCGCCATCCGCTAGCGGGTCGGCAACTCAAAGGCCTTAGGGCTACAACAAGTGGAGGCTCACATGACACAGAGACTCAGAAACACAAGTGCTGAAGTACAAGCAGGCAAGAATGCCCCACGACACGTACTTCGAAGCACCAATGGCAGCACAACCACTTCCGACAAACTCAGGACAAGGCAACTAGACCTACCATGTAACGATCCTTGAGTCAGACGACTCGGAGGCAAGATCGTCACTGACAGCGGAACAAGCCACCAATCGGTCTAATCCTAAGCCAGAGGAAACGACGCTCCGCAGAAAACGACTCCCGGAGACCTGAGGGAACACCGAGGACCCTCAGCACGCCTGGACACACGGACCGAGGTAGGACAACACCTCGAGGTATCCAGAACCAATGTCTCGAACTGGACAGAACCGCCGAGACACACAAAACCACCTGTCAACCCCTGGTTGACCGGAGCTAGACAACATCGACACAAAACACGTCATGCACAAGCACTCCTGGCTGTCCCATCATAGTTACTGCCCTCATAGGACGTCAACAGACACCCACGGGTCACGGGCAAACCACGAGACCAAGCCAAAACAAGCAGAAACCGAAACGACAAAACCAAGCTCTGGCAGAATGGACCGTCATTCAACCACTAGGCAGACCCAGCAGTCAAGGAACAGCCGTCACGAAACCAGAGACAAGGGCATTGGCAATTCCAGATTGCGTCATTAGGGAGCTATCGCAGTCAGGGAAAAGACCGCACCCAGTCACCTAAACCGACCGATCCAGAAGACCACTGCCACACAAACACAGCCCTAGAACACCAACCTAGGACTGCCCAACACACGGGCGAAACACCAAACACCCAACGGCCATCTCGGCCACAACAGGGCTGTAACGCACCACCACAGGGGTGTTACAGGCGCCTGACACACCAGGGTAGGCGCGTCAGAGCCAACACGCTCGAAACCAAAACGCGAACAGCGTAATGCATGACACCAGGCGCGTTACGCGAACCTAACGCACGGGAACAGCTGCGTCAGGGCCAACAAACTCAAGTCTGAAAACTTAGACAAACAGCATGTAACGGTCCACGACGGACGCGTTACAACACCGTGACGCATGGGGGCACAGCCGTTAGAGACAGCCTACACAGCCACCCAACTCAGCCAAAGCAGAGTGTAACGGCCTGGGGCAGGCGCGTTACATAGCTGTGACGCACAGGGGCACAACCGCTACACGAACCGACTTAAACGGTCAAATCGGTCAAACAGAATGTAACGGCCTAGGGCAGGCGCGTTACACAAGCCTGACGCACTTGGGCAGGCGCGTCAGAGGAACCGACTTAACCAAACCGCAAGACGACAAAATTGCTGTGACGCGTACTCCGGGACGTGTCAGGGAGCTGTGACGCACCACACTTGGGCCGTCACACTCCCATAGCCATGAAAAACTTAAAACGAACAGATGCTGTGGCGGTCTATCGTAGGGCCGTCATAGACTGTGACGGTCTCTGATACGACCGCTACACCGGCCACGACGGGAAAATAGTGGAAACGCCAAATCGGCCTATTCCACACCCCATTCACACCGAAGCGCAGGGGAAACAAAGGCATACAATGAAAAATAACATCTGGAGGCTAAAAAGCCCACATGCACGCGCTAAAACGTAAGATTGGGGCGATTCTAACGAATCGACCCAAAACGAGTCACCGAGGTTCCCGGACTCCTACCGGCCTCGAATGACAACCGATCGACACGAAACTAGCATGAATGGGATCCAGACATCCCAGCAGTCAATTTGAAACTAACTATGCCGCGAATGGTTGCCGTTTTTCGACGAACCCTACAAAATCAAAAAATCACGGTTTAGGCTAAACAAGCCTAAACTCAGCCGTTTCCGCGCCGAACGACGTGTAATGGCAGGGAAAATGAGCAGGAGGAAGTGGTGATCCATCACCCTGCCTCCACCGAAGAAACCGTGCCCCGCAGGGACTAAACCGCACTGAAAACCGCCCCGCGAGCTCAAATGCCGACTTTGAATCCACCGTTCGGGATCGCGCCAAAACCACTCCATCTTCGCTCCGTCGCGCACCCAACCAGCTCCACAGCATCCCCAGCACTCGCCCCTAGGTCCTCCGTCTGCAGCCGGAGCTGAGGAAGCTCGAGAGGAGAGAAAATGGGAGAGAGAGAGGCGGCGGCGAAATGAGATGGGAGGAGAGAGGAAAGAAAAGAAATTAGGAAAAGAAATTAGGAATTTTCCTAATTCTGAAAAATCTGATTTTTGGGCCTATCTCCGAAAAATACGTAAAAATAGTCAAAACGACCGGCTCAAAGAGTACATCATTGCTGTAGCATCCGCGAGTTGATGAACTGACAAATAAACTCACCATAGGGTTCCGTAGCTAGTACGAGAGAAAAACCCACACGGCTCGTAAAGCTCAACTCGGAAGCCACAAAAGTGAACCAAACTCACCGAAACAGATCCGAAAGATCCAATAAAGATCCAACAAGACCTATCAGGGATCCAGCAGAGATCCGGGGCATTACAATTGGCGTCGGTGCATGACGTGTTCCACATCTCGATGTTGCGAAAGTATATGCCCGATGACTCTCATGTGCTCGAGGATTATATTTGGCCCGAGGTGACTCCAGATCTTTCTCTCCTAGAGTTTCCGGTCCGCGTGGAGGATAGGCGAGAGCAGCGCCTGCGGAACAAGGTCATTCCATTGGCTAAGGTGGTGTGGTAGCGGCACTCTGGTGGCGAGGCTTCTTGGGAGCGTGAGGACGAGATGCGTCAGCAGTTCCCTTACCGGTTTGAGTGAGTCTTCCTCTTCCTTCCCCTTGGGTTGTTCTCAATTTCGAAGATGAAATTCCTTAAGGGGGGAGGGCTGTAATATCCCGAACCTTTCGGATCCTTCTTCGTGGGTCCCGGATCTACTTTCTCGGAGTGTCTGACTCTGTTGTGTCCGAAATTTTATTTCGGACATCCTTCGTGTTCGGATCGGCGCGATCCGGAGTTGTTTCGGAGCCCGGGAGCGTTCTGCGACTTTTTCGCCTGTGTTTTCTGATTCCCGGTGTGTGTTTCGGTAATTCCTTCGGAACCTCGTTGCGGGTGAACCGGGTCGTTCACCTAGGCGAGAGTGGTATCGTTGCGATCGGTGCACTCTGAGGATCGCGGAAATGTGATTTTTGATTTTTTGGTATTTTCTGGAATTTCCAGATTTTCTATAAATACCCCCCCCATTTTCTTTTCTTTTTCTTCTTCTTCCTTTCTTCTCCTTCCTCCCTCACAACCGTGGCCGCCCTCTCTCTCTCTCTCTCTCTCTCTCCTGTTCGAGCGCGACGACCTCCGTTCCGACTACAGACGGCGGTGGTGCGACGGCACAAGGACGTGGGTGACGACGAGGCGATCGTGCGGGCGTGCGGCAAGCATGGAAAGCATGGGAAGGTGAGGTTCTAACGACGTTCTTCGTGGGATTGTGCTCGGATCGGCGCTTCTCGTCACAAACCGGAGGTAGGGTGACGTTCCTTAGCCTCTTGCCTTTCTTCCCCGTGAGTTTTAGCTCGAGACGAGGTTGAGAGGGGCTATTTTCGCGCCGGGAAGGGTCGTTCATGCCGCGGGGAGAGTTCGTCTGATCCGCCGTTTTGAGCCCCGATTCCGTGGTTTAAGGACGTCGGAGCATGTTAGGGGGGCTTGGGGGTTCTACTCTCACCGTTCCCCCCTTCGTGGGGCTTGTTTTGGGGCCGAAATGGGCGATTCCGATGAGGTTCACCTTTTTCACGCTGGTGGGTGATGTGCGGTCGAACCAGGGCCCGTACAACCCTTGTGCGGCCCCATTCTGGCCGTCCATCAGCTCGGCGCGCTGTGGCTGGGGCTCGGCGCGCAGTGGGCTTGTGCGGTCTGTCGTGGGACCGCATATCCTAAGGTGCGGCCCCATAACGACCGCCCAACCCTGGGTTTTTGACCGTTGAGTATTACCGTTATACAGTGCACCGGGGTGTGCGGCCAGGAGCTGGCCGCATAACCCTTCGTGCGGCCAGGTGCTGTCTGTACGTCATTTGGTGACGTTGCCTTGGTGTGCGGTCAGATCTGGACCGCATAACCCTTGAACGGCGAAACCGTAGCCGCCCTTCCCAAGTGCGGCTATGGGCTAACCGTTCAAGTTTATTATCATTGGGAGACGAGCGGCCAGGAGCTGACCGTTCCTCACCCACGTGCGGCCAGGAGTTGACCGCACATCTGTTGAACGGGCCCATGTTGGCCGTTCTTCTGCCCGTTTGGACCTTGGTAGAACGGTCCCGTGTTGGCCGTTTAACCCTGGTGTGGTCCCTGTGCAACCGCACATCCCTGAGCGGCCCATTGTGGCCCGTTCAAGGGGACGGGTCGTGTCGGCGTGTCTCTCGTCGTACTGAGTGGTACCGGGAGATGTCATTGTCGGCTTCTGTCACCGTGCGACGGTGTTGGTACGAGGGGCGTTCCTTATACCGTCCGGTTGTGACGTTGTTTTCCGTGGTTTGAGAGTCTACTCCGTAGTGACCCTCCACTAGTCGTAGCCTGCTTACACGCGTGTGGTCTCACCATGGAGTGGTGGAGAGGCTACCCTTAGAGACGGTTTATAGATCGGTTTCCGTCGGGCCCCACGTCTTGCAGCCAGAGTCCGGCTGAGGAAAAAACCGATCAGAGGGCCAGACCAAGGATGTGCGGTCTATGTGTGCACACGTGGTTGGGGGCGGTTGGACCCACGCTGACGAGCGTGACCCCAGCTAGTCACTCGTTTGTGATTACTTGTGCGGTGTTCGTGCCTTTGGTGGGAGCTACCACGTCAGGCCGTTCACCTGCGGTGCGGTGTAAGACGTCAGGGGACGCTACCGACTGTGCTTCTTGTGGGAGGTACTCCTGTCGAGTCTGGTGTGACAGACTGTCAGTCTTTGCGACTTCGACCTTCGGGTTTTGTAGTGTTGACCGTGGTGTTCCGGTCGTTCCACCGTGGCACGTGCGTCGACTTTCGTGCCGTGAGATCGGTGTTTTGTAGATTGCAGGGCTTCCCTTTTCAAGGTACTCGCTTACTACTAGTGTAGCGGTTTTTCCGTTTGCGAGGTAGGGTTCGAGTGATCTCTATTGAGTCTTGTTCCGAGACTCATTTCCTGCGTGGTTTCACCGTGTTTCAGGTGAGTCGCGGCCTCAGGGGAGCGCGTCTGAGGCTCAGCGCGCTTCAGGTGTCCCGCGTTAGTGTTAGAGGTCAGAGCCGAGGTATGTCCCGTGTAGCTGTACTTTTCTTTCTTGTCTCTATACTAGTTGTGGACTACTACTGTTGTTATTTTATTATATCTTGTGGACCATGTATAATGTAAACTGTTAATTTATTTTCTGCTTAATTATATAACTGTTTAACTTCTGTAATTATTTGTGATACTTGTGTAGTCTCCACACCATCCTTTTAACCCTTCCGAGTCTTCGGACTCGTGGGTGGCAATGCGAGTCTCGAGTTATCGGGCCTTCCCGGTAATCAGATTCTCAGGTCATTACAGTTTTAACTAAGGATAGATTAACTAGAGGTAAATTAGTCATTTTATCCCTATTAACTCATTTAAGATTTAAGTACCGTGAGATGTCCATAGCGGCAAGGGCATTGTACAACCATCTTGAAGATTTGAGGGATATTGCGATAAATATGATAAAGGTGAGAGTATAGAGGTAATTTCAAAATATTTTAACGGCATAGAGGTAATTTTTCTGAGAAGAAATGGTGGGAAGGAGAAATTGGGGTGAGGGGTAGAGTAGGAGAAAGCCAAGCCAAGGCGAGCCATCACAACATTTTATGTTTCCAAGCAGGATTGGGCCGGGAATAAATGAAACGTTGGATTGTTTCTCTTGGCCCATTCCTGATTCAAATAGGCGATTATTAAAATTAATATTGGTAAAATAGTAGTATTTTTGTAAACACGAGGGTATGTTTGTTAAACATCCCTATGGAAAAAAGAATATGACTTTTGCCATTGGAGAAAAATATTATTTTCTAGATATTTTGAAACTAGAGTGTCCCTATTAAATAATTTAAAAGTTTAGTCTCTTTTTGATAAATTTGGCTTTGAAGAATAATAATGTGCCTGCATTAGGTTTTACTAAATCACATTCATCCTCTTCTCTCCAAGGTTTTAATATCGGTCCGGTATATTGTGTATCGCATGTACTGGACCGTATCAGTCGAAGACCGATACAGTCGACGCGTGGTACGCAACTGGCACGGTACTTATATCTGTTTTATTATTATATGTTCTATTTTATGTTTAATAAATTTTGATAGTTAAATTAGTTGGGGATATCTTTTTTCTCGATTGATCCGGGTTCGAAACGTAGTAGGAGCATATTTTTCTTTTAAAAAAATGACCAAAATGTAAATATTGGTTGTGAGATTTGAACCGTGAGAATATGTTGATGTAAGTCACTCTCCAATCAATTAATCTATAAATAATTTTAAAACATAATTTATTATAATAAATATTTATTTTATATTTAACATATTATGATACAATATGATACAATGTCGTATCGTATCAATAAAATATCGATACCACCGGTACAATCATATTGTCAAACTTTTCTTCTCTCCATATATGTCCTCTCGATTGAGTGGGTGGAGGGGGGGGAGTGTGATGCGCTGTGGCACCTATTAAAATTTAGGAAAACCCCTTTAAGAGTTAGTGATATTTCAAGTTTGGCCCCCTGTAGCATAAGATTTTATATACAAATTACTATTGGTTCATAAAAAGATCAATAAAAATCTGTCTATAGTTACTTTTTATTTTTAAGTTGTTTTATTTTGTCTTTTTTACTTGGATCCTTTTATATTGAAAGATCATTCTACTATGCGCCCCCCCCCCCCCAAAGAAAAAGAAATTTTTTGGCCCAACTTTTGCTCCATGATGTACATAGAACGTTAACATTGATTGCCCCGTGGCAAGTGCCTCCGTTTTAGAGAAAATCACATTTGCCAGAAAGCTAGGAGGTCTACATAACAGCCACTTGACCTTCAAAGGGAAGAGATTTCAGCACGACGATAGACATTACATTCCGCATTCAAAGAAACGAATAATGAGAGGGAAAAGAAGCAATAAAAAGAGCAATATCATTGATCATGGAATTAATGACATAAAAGTGAAAAGCTCTTTTTGGTTTGATTTATGAATATATATATATTTACATGAGCAAAAGCTTTAAGTAATCCCCACAATAATTAATGGAAATTAATGATTAGAATAATGGCTAGCTTATCGTGTTATTATTGTATAATAAGAGGAACTGGATATTTGATTGGGCTTGGACTTTGAGGATAGTGTCCTTAGATCATTATCAACTTAATTGGACTCGAAGTGAATCGTGTTGCAGGCATTTAAGCTCTATCATTAGCCCTGTCAATGGATCGGATCCGGGTCGGATCCTTTGAGATCCGAATCCGGATCCGATAAGATCAGATCCGAACAGGATCCAAATCTAAAATAAAATACTATTTTGGATTCGGATCTGATCTGAATCCGAATTTAAATTTTCGGATTCGGATCTAAACCGAAATCTAAATTTATATACATCTTAAATAGATAGAATAAGAGGATCCGAATATACATGTTGGGTTGAATTTGGATCCGAATTTTTAGATCTAATTACTAAACAAGATATTATACCTAAACGGATATCTTTATAGGTAAATAATAAGCACAAATTTTGTAGATCCGAATTTTTGGATCTAAATATTAAACAGTGTTACAAACTAAAAGGGAAGATAGTTCAAAATCTCCTCAACCATAGAACCTGTTGCAATAAAACCTGGACAATCTAAATATTAAACAATATTAAGCACTGTTGCAAACTGTTGCAATCGCCAATCAGATACCCAACTCTGTGAGCTCTGCCCTTGCTTCAAAATCTCCTCAACCATAGAGAGAAATCCAACTAGATCCATTATCCCTTTGGCATCTGTATGAGGACCGAAGGAGAGCTGATGAATCTGAGAACAAAAGTTTTCTTAGAAGGCGTACATGATACATTTGCCAGCAATGTTGAAGGCTATGCCATGCTTGCAGACTTGCAATTTGACCATGAAGAACCTTTTTACATAACAGAGTAAATTATATTAGCTCCTAAGAAGCACCAAAAGCAGAGCAAGAGCACCATGAAAAATTTGCAGGGAAAATATATAGCATGATCTCAATAGATGCAAACTAGCTTGGTCATCACACCAGAATGAGGCAGTTTTGAAAGATTGAAAGTTTGTGGGATTTGTGATGATTAATTTTCTTGAAACAGTTTTGAAAGATTGAAAGTTTACAGTATAAACCACCAATTTTATTAAATCAACAGAATGACACAACTAAAGCAGAGGAGGAGAGGTTCCTGCCTCTCAAAATGTTATCAAAGCAACAAATATGCAAATCTAAACATCATAAAACAATGTATTTCAGCCATTTCCTGTTATATAAAATAACAAGTGAACAGGTGCCATTAGAGAGCTATATTGACTCACCATCTTGACACTTCCCTGAATGTCAAAGCCTTCATTTCTGACCTCTTTTTGTTAGAATATGCAAAGCTATGATAGGACAGTCATTTCCTGAGCACACCAAGGCTTTAATTGATGTGTGCATATTTGGAGAAATATTATCAGTCCAAGGCTTTAATTCTTAAACAAAAATGACACAATGAGAAAACATATATGGGTTCTACATCTAAAGGTCAGTCATTTCCTGAGCACACCAAAACAGGAATAGGATAGCCTTACTGTAGAATCTCTAACCATTCACAATCCATTCCAGCAACCATCAACTATGGAAAGCATGCTTACCCTCCTAGAGATACTATTTGATAGTCACCCAAAGGGGGCAGAGAATACAATAGCAAGATAAAAAATGAAAGAACGGAATGAGTATCATAAAGTTTTGTATCAAATGTCAACAACAGTAGACATGGGAGGATCTGCAGTCACCATGTGGTTTTGGTTTTACAGTGGCTCTCCAGAGGAAGTAGACAACTTTGGGGGGAGGCGCTCACTGTGGTTTTGGTTCCATATGAGTCACCATGTGTAGTTATGCTTTGGAGATGATGGTGGTAGTGCTTCTTAATTAACTTAGCAGTTAGCATGTAGTCTGAATCAATTTTTTTATACTGTTTTACTTTGTTTCAGCTAAGTTGATGTAAGAATCTGGCCATAATCATATATGATATGCACATGCATTTACCGGGACAAGATAATTGGGGGGAGAGAATACAGTGATTCTCAAGGTATTAAGTATACAGTCACAAGTCATCTAGAAAAAGCCCCCACACATGCCCAAAGAGTTTTGAGATCCCTACTTTAGCTTTGATGAGAACTTATTGCAACTACTGTTGTTACTTTGAAACAGAGAGGAAACACTGCATCAAACTTATTAATCAAAAAAATAAGTCACAAAAAGAATTTGAATTGCAAGTCTATCCAATCTACTTAATCTAAAAGTACGATTTGGATTAAAAGGCTGTTGAAACAAAAAAAAAATAAGAAAAATAGGTACATTCCTCACATCATAAGTGTGGTGTTCACATAACTACTACTCGAATTTACATTTACTAACCTTTATATGTCAATGCCTTCAGATCCAGCCCACATCTCTGCATTTTTTTCAAAAAACTTGTACACTAGATCATATTTACCTGATTCCTGCATCACCTTTCAACAAGCATGACTTGTAAGACTAAAAATGCAACTATAATTTGGGGCAAACAAGTGCAGCCTAACTAAAAGAGAGAAATGGACAAGAAAGAACAAAAAAGATATTGTGAATTTTGAACGACAACAACATTGCAGAACAAGTTCAAAAGCAACCATGGGAGTGTAATGGAGAAAAAAGAGCAGTAATTCGGGATGTACTAAGTTGATCTGTTGGGCTTTAATCCACTTGACCTCATCTATTGTGCATTACTTTTTTTTTGTGTGTGTGTTAGGAGGCTGAGCCTTTTCTGCTTCTTGCCGTTTCTTGAGAGATTGGGTTGTTGCATGTTGAAAAGAGTCGTAGTGAAAGTTTCAGTTGTGCGTCGTATAATCCTTTTGGGTGATAATTTGACCATTATATATATATATATATATATATATATATATATATATATATATATATATATATATATATATATATATATATATATATGTGTGTGTGTGTGTGTGTGTGTGTGTGTGTGTGTGTGTGTGTGTGTGTGTGTGTGTGTGTGCACATCTTCTGAGCTCTCTGATGAATCCCGTACAGTATGACCTTTCCCCTCTTAAATTTTGCCCATAATTTTAGCCCCGTTTCTAGATGCGACTAGAGATGACAGCAGTGCCTTTGTCAGTTCCAGTACCTACTACATCCTCTTTGCTTCGTTTCAAACTTTGGGCAACAGAACAACGCATAATGTGATTACTTAGATGTTTTGTTCCACATGAATTTTTGCCAACTAATTGATTTTGACAATATCGACAAATGGCCACAACGGTTCCATCTTCATTTAAAACCCTCTCAAAGTCTAACCAAACTTTTGACCATAACTTTCTCCTTCTATGAGGAGGTTCACCAGACGGTTGGGTAACACTTGTTTATGTATTATCTACATCAACTTCTATATTCTCTGAACCACTTGCCATGATTTCAAATCAAAATGATAATATAATCTACAACCTTCACAATAGAAAAAAAATAATTAATAACAAATATGATCAAGCAGAACTTAAATCAAACATTTGGCAGAAATAATGATAAAGTGTTTGAGTCCAACAATCATAATATTCAGACTGTCATTCAGTAATGACCAATGGTACCGGGCGGAGGTAAGTCCTCACGCATGGTGAAAGCTTCCAGACAGGACTAACATGTCCTTTTTCATGTCACCATTCTATATACCACAAGGTCATGCATGAATGTGCATAACAAATGTATTTTCAATGTCATCACATGCTGCCCATACACACATCAGCCATACATTAAGAAAAGGGATCAGATAGAATGGGTGAGGACAGGAATGACCAAAGTACATCCACATAAAACAATGCAACGAATAGAAAAATGATGAGACTAAACCTGAGGGTGGTTTACAAGAATGGGAGTGGGGGGGAAAAAACATATCAAACTGCAGGTGCCAAATTACAATAACCCAGAAAACAGGCAGGAGATCATATTATATGGGCATCGACTCCTTAGGGAAAGAAAGTGACTAGACATCATTTTTAAAGGAATAGATGAATGGACATCACATGGGTGGTTTCCTGTGGAAAGGGTCTTTGAGTATTCAAAATTGTACCTGCAGAAGAGCCAAGACTTTTACCAAAATGTAATATCCCGGATATTTCGGATCCTTTCTTCGTGAGTCTCGGATCTGGTTTTCGAAGTGTCTGGCTCTGTTGTGTCCGAAATTTCGTTTCGGACATCTTTCGTGTTCGGATCGGCGCGATCCGGAGTCGTTTCGGAGGTCCGGAGGCGTTCCGCGACTTTTCCGCGTGTGTTTTCCGATTTTCGGTGTGTGTTTCGGCTTTTACTTCGGAAGCTCGCTGCGGGCGAACCGGGCGGTTCCCCCAGGCACGAGTGGTACCGTTGCGATCGGTGTGTTCCGAGGATTCCGAAAATGTATTTTATATTTTTTTGGTATTTTTTCAAAAAATCAGATTTTCTATATAATCCCATTTCTTTTCTTTTTTTCTTTTTTCTTTTCTCCTTTCTCTTTCTTCTTCTTCTTCCTCCCTCCTTCCCCAACTGTGGCCGCCCTCCTCTCTCCCTCTCTCTCCCATTCGGACGCGGTGAGCCCCTCCCTGGCTGTTGACGGCGGCAGGGCGACGACGCGGACGCGTGGGTGGCGGCGAGGCGAGCTCGTGGGCGTGCGGCAAGCGTGGGAAGCGTGGGGAGTTCGTGAAGCTTCAAGCGTTCTTCGCGATTCGCGGGTGATTCGGCGGAGCATTCGCTCCATTGAGGTAGGGTGACGTTCCTTAGCCTCTTGCCGTTCATTTCCGTGGTTTGTAGGCCGAGGGGAGGCCGAGAGGGGCTTGTTTGAGTATGCTTGGGGTTTTCCATGATTTGGGGAGAGCTCGCCCGATCTATGGTTTTAGCCCGCGATTTCACGCTTGGATGGCTTAGATGCATGCTAGGGGTCCCCAAGGGTCTTCCCCTTTGATTTCCCCCTCTCCGGTGGAGGTATGGGGGCGTGGATGGTGTTTTTGGCCGTTTCCCGCCGTTCTCGATTTTCCGAGATGGTAGCGGTCTACCAGTGGCCACGTTCATTGGTAGCGGTCGGGTGGGGACCGCCTTCACCAGGATTTTGACCGTTGGGGCTCGTTCTGTCGGCTGGCGGTCACGGTCGTGCGACCGACCGCGACTGCTGGTGGCGGTCAGGGGGCGACCGCTTTCAGCATGGGGTCCGGCACGGTCTTCGACACGGTTTTTTGACCGTTGGAGTCTGGTCGCGGTCTCCTAGAGACCGCTACTAGGTGAAAACGGTCATCAGGCGACCGCGTTCAGCTTTTCTTGCACCAGGGTGGTCGCGGTCCCAGGAGGTCCGCGACTAGGTGGTAGCGGTCCTGGGTCGACCGCGACCACTGGAGGCGGTCCTCCGGTGACCGCGACTCCTTTTCCTTGCCAATTCGAGTCCCGGACGAGCTAGTCTCGATCCCTGTGCTGACCCGTAGTCCGAATGATGCGGGGCATCATGTGGGGGCTACACGTGGGGGTGCCGTGGGGTCCCGGGAGGTGGTGACTTCGGTTTGCATCACCGTGCGTTAGTGTGGGTACAAGGAGCGTTCCTCGTACCTGTGGTTGCAACGTTATTTTCCGTGACATGAGAGTCTACTCCTTCAGTGACCCTCCACTAGTCGTAGCCTACTAGCACGCGTGTGCTGGTCGCACCAGGGAGTGGTGTACGGGCTGACCTTTAGAGACGGTTTGTGGACCGGTTACCGTTGGGCCCCACGTCTTGCAGCCAGAGCCCGGCTGAGGGGAAAACCGGTCGGAGGGCCAGACCAGGGACGCGCGGTCTGTGTGTGCACACGTGGTTGGGGGCGGTTGGACCCACGTCGACGGGCGTGACCCCAGCTAGTCACTTATTTGTGGTTACTTGTACGGTGTCTGCGCCTCGGGTAGGACCTACCACGTCAGGCGGTTCACCTGCGGCGCGGTGTAAGACGTCAGGGGACGCTACCGACTGTACTTCTAGTGGGTGGTACTCCTGTCGAGTACGGAGTGACAGACTATCAGTCAAGTGTTTCTGACCTTCGGGTTTTGTCGGTTCGACCTTTGAGCTTTGGTCTTCTCTCCGTGGCACGTGTGCCGGTTTACGTGCCGTAAGGTCTTGTCTTGTAGAGTACAGGGCTTTCCCTTCCGAGGTACTCTCCTACCGCTAGTGTAGTGGTTTCTTGTTTTACGAGGTAGGGTCCGAGTGATCCCTACTGAGTCTTGTTCCGAGACTCATTCCCTGCGTGTTTTCACCGTGTTTCAGGTGAGGCGCCGCCCCAGGGGAGCGCGTCTGGGGTGCAGCGTGGTGCGGGTGCCCAGAGGTAGTGCCAGAGGTCAGAGCCGGGGTATGCCCCGTGTAGCTGTACTTTTCTTTCTTGTCACTGTACTAGTTGTGGACTACTGTCGCTGTTATTGTTATTTTTCTATTGTGGACCATGTAAAATGTTAATTTATTTCCTGCTTAATATTATAACTGTTTAATTCCTACAATTATTCGTGATACTTGTGTAGTCTCCACACCATCCTTTTAACCCTTTCGAGTCTTCGGGCTCGTGGGTGACGGTGCGAGTCTCGGGTTATCGGGCCTTCCCGGTAATCGGATTCTCGGGTCGTTACAGCTGGTATCAGAGCGCGGTTGTGGAATTACATGAGAATCATCGGTAATTGTAGTGGTCATGTAGCAACCCTGATAAATTTAAAAGGAATAAATAAATCAAAATAGATTAAAAGATTTAATAAATAAACGAAAGAGCTTGGAATAAAAATAATTAAAACCCTGATGGAAATAACGCCTCAGATAAAGGCGCTACTTTACAAGAAAACGCCCTTACCTAAGGCGTGTTTTGAAGAAAGGACGCCCAAACGTTAGGGCGTCAAATTTCAAACGATCAAAATAAATAAAAAGGACAAGTTAGCGTAACGTCCCTTTCGTGGACGCGTTTTAACAAGTAACGACGCTTGACAAGGCGTCAATTTAAATTCGACGCCATGACCTAGGTCGCTAATTCAGTTTGAGTTTCGTTAGACCTAGGAGTCTATCCAGGGTAAGGTGATAACTACGAGGAAGAGTTCGAATGTAGTAATAACTCTAATATGGAAGTATTACTTCCAATCAAACACTAACTCTATTAGGATTCTAGAAATCCTATAAATAACCTACTGCTTGAACCGAGAACGCTATTTGGCGTTCGGAGTATTCTAAGGTATGTGAAGAACAGCAGGTTCTTCTTGTATCTCTGTTCGTCCGATTATCGATTTCATGAAAGAATACTAAATATTCTTATTCTTCTTCTCTTCTTACAGGTTAAGAAGATTAACAGGTAAGTTTTTCTTTCCTCCACCTTCAGTTAAGTATTATGAAGAAAAATTGATGTTTCTTCATCTTATTTCTCTGTAGAGAAGTCATCTTAACCGACTGAAGAACGTGGGTTCTTCATCGACGAACGTCTGCTTCTGATCGTGCCAAAAAAAAAAAAAGAGAACCTGTCGATACATCTACACCAAGACTTCTGCCCCTTTCATCCAACTCTGTTGATAGCAGAGTACCGTGTCTTCATCAGTTCTCCAGTTAATCATCATAAGGTAGGATTTTCTCATGGAACGTAGCCCAAACTACCATATAACTATAGATAATTATCATCGGTAGTTCATGCATATAGTTTTCATGCGTTCTGGTTATTTTCTACGGAATGTTTGAAAGAAACGACCCTAACAAGGGCGTTAATTTAAAAGACACGACCATGCCCAGGTCGTCAATTCCAGATTTGACGCCCTGCACATGGACGTTAATTCCTGTTAACTAATAAATAGCATGTTTAAAAAGTAATTATCAATGCAAACATGATTCTAAATTAATGCATGGTCAATTTCTTGTAATCCTGCTATTTTTCTGGTCCTGACTATATACCATGTTCCTGAAATATTCATTACCTCGAAATTTGTAAAATTGTGAATTCACGACCTTGACCAGGTCGTCTCTTGTTTAACTAACGCCCCAGACTAGGGCGCCTTTTTCCTGGTAACACCCCTACCCAAGGCGCGTTTTCAACAAAATTACAGATTTTTAATATCCTGTAAAATAGCAATATTGGAAAGGACGACCTCTTTATATGTCGTCAAATTTAATATAAACGCCCCTGATTAAGGCGTTAATTTTACGAAAAATGACTTTACCAGAGTCGCTACTTTCTGCATTACTGATTTTTCCCGATTGCTGTTATCCGAGGGTTTCACTATATTTATATATATATATGTAGGCACTATTACTCCACTCCGTGAGTATAGTCCCACGTTTCATGATATTTTATCGATCACCCTTAAACTCTCATTGACATACAAGCTCTCCATTGGACATTCCGTTCCTTTGGACTAGCGAGTTAGTCATAGAGACCTCCGTAAGACTCCTCGTACCTTGGATTCCCTCAAGGTCGACTGAGCTGGTTGTACCCCAAAAACCCATTACACTATTGAATGCCATGTCACTCTAAAGAAACATGGTATACCGGCCCTTATGATATGCAAAGAGTATATCATGAGAATTCTAAATGGGATGACGATATCATGCCATTTGTTGATGTTCTTGTGGACCTCAATTCTATAATAAGAATGAGGGTATCTTGCCTTTGATGTACTGTTCATGTGGACCTCAATTCTATATAAAGAATGTCCATACTTGTTTGTCATGGTACCCGAGTTAAGGGAACCTAATCCCACCTAGTTTCATCGTTCATCGTGATTGTGTCGTTGTTATCGCCTATCTATGTCCAATATCGTATTTTTGGACTCCATTCTCTCAAAGTTATCCTACGTGTCTACAAGCTTAAAGTGTTGAAATTCCCTATTGGCTATATATATATACAAGAGTGGATGTCAAATATACATGATAAATGCCTGCGCATATAGGGCCATATCTGGTCCTGGGAGGAGCACCCGAAAGTACTTGTGCCCATGGGAGTTGAATGATAAGGTATCTGACATTATACCGAGTGCATGACTAGCTTGATTGGAAGTTCCACACAAATCTTGTACTTGACTCGTACTTGACTTGACATGAATTGCGTGACCCGAGAAAGGGTAATTACTTGCTTGCTTGATACATGATAGCCAAAGTCCTTGACATGACTTTCTAAAGAGTACTTGCTTGAATATCTTGTTATCTTTTCCTGAAAGCTCGTGACTAGTTCATCTTGCTGTCTTATTGATAAATTCTCTCTCTATCTTGTCGTTTTATGCGAGCATGCATAGCTATAGTACATTCATGAAAAATGTAATTACTTAAACCCCTTGCTAGTTCCTGAGATATAATTTCCTAATGAGCGTTCGCTCACTCCGTGTTTGTCCCTTACTTTTCAGGTAATTCCGACGACGAGGGAAGTCAATCGGATGGGAATGGTCAAGAGTGAAAGAGCTAGAGCTTTTCCAAGTGTCATCTAGTCTTTTTCCTATTTTCTTGAGTCAACTATGTCCTTTTCCTTTTTAATTGAATAGAGTATTAGATTTGTAATAGTCTATCCATTATGAAATAAAGGATTGTGTTATCTTTCTATTTTACGCATCTCTGTTTTGGTGTCGAATACACTACTACTCTGATTGACATGATTGATATAAACTCATCGCGCATATCCGAGTATCTTCCGCGCTCGGGGCGTGACAATTTCTGTGGTATCAGAGCCTAGGGTATTCAATTCCTAGGAAAACCCAAGTCCAAGGATATGTTCAAACCTTTAACCAGTGAGAGTGGGTAGAACCAAGGGTTAAAGTTAACATAGTATATGAGTCTTTAAATACAATCACATATTAACCTAGTTATTGTAATTGTAGGATAATGGCTGCCGAACGTGCTCAATGGCGCAACATGCAGCGTACACTGCAAGGCATGACTCAAGTACTGCAGCAAGTAACACTAGGAGGTGGACAACGAGCAGGAAGTCTCCACCAGACTTTCAAGAACATGAACCCACCCAAGTTCACGGGTTCTACTGATCCAGATGACGCTGAACACTGGATTAGGGAAACAGAACGATTATTCCGTGTTATGCAATGCACGGATCAAGATAAGGTCTTATTAGCTACTTTTCAGTTAGAAAGGGATGCTAGACGCTGGTGGGAATCAATAGAGGCTACTATAAATCAAGATCAGGTTTCGTGGGAGGAATTCGTTGAACACTTCAACGCTAAATATTTCTCAGATCGAGTTCAGGAAAAGAAGGCTGCAGAATTTACTGCATTAAAGCAACGATCCTTGTCAGTGGCCGAGTATGAGGCCCAATTCTCTAGATTGTCTTGATATGCTAAGCATCTAGTTAGCACCGAGAAAATGAAAGCTAGGAGGTTTCTTAATGGGCTCAGGCCCCAAGCTATTACTCAACTGGCGCCGATGGACATTCAAGTCTACTCGGAGATAGTACGCCGAGCTCAACTATTAGAAGATGCCACGGAACTGTCTGATAGGATTCGTGGTAAGGATAAGAAGGAACAAGTTA
Source organism: Amorphophallus konjac (assembly GCA_022559845.1). NCBI lineage: Eukaryota > Viridiplantae > Streptophyta > Magnoliopsida > Alismatales > Araceae > Amorphophallus > Amorphophallus konjac. The sequence goes on from CM040118.1 coordinate 30,723,006, forward strand.
CAGGTTCGGGTTCGGGTTCCTTTAAACCCAACTTTAAGAAAAGGCCTAGCAATGGAGGAGCATCCTCACAAGACCAAAAGTTCAAGAAGACCAAGCCCTTCTCTATCACCACTACCTCTCCAAATACAGTGTGCAAACATTGTGATAAAGCGGGTCATAGAGCAGAGGAATGCTGGAGGAAACTAGGAGCATGTCTCCGTTGTGGGAGTCGTGAGCATCGGATTCCCGATTGCCCATTACTTAACAATCAAGCCGTTGACGAAAAGCGCCCAGTAACCAAGAATGCTCGTCTTCATGCAATCAAGGAAACCGAGCAAGTAGAAGGAGGCGGCTTAGTGGAAGGTATACTGAAAGTTTGTTCCAGGAATGCATATGTCTTAATTGATACTGGTGCATCACATTCGATTGTTTCCTAAAAGTTTGCTGACCCATTACCCCTAGAACCGGAATGGATAAAGTTAGTTTTGTCTACTCCTCTGGATGATGAGACTGATATTACACATCATTACCAAAACTGCGAAGTATTGGTTCATGGTCAAAATCTCCCTATTGATCTCATATGTTTAGATCTGAAAGAGTATGATGTTATACTAGGGGCAGATTGGTTATCTAAATATCAGGTAACGGTTGATTGCCGCAATAGTAAGGTTACATTCAAGGAATTCCCAGAACTAATATTTACTAGCCCCAAGAGTCGGAGCAAATCCCCTCTTATTTCAGCTCTCCGAGCTAGCAAGCTCATCAGGAAAGGATGTACATCTTTCCTTACCTTTGTCATAGTTAAAGAAGCTAAGGAAGCTAAGCTAGAAGACATTCCAGTAGTACAAGAATTTTCGGACGTATTTCCGGAAGATTTGCCTGGATTACCCCCGCAAAGAGAAGTGGCCTTCACCATCGACTTAGTCCCTGGTGCTGGTCCGATTTCAAAGGCACCCTATAGGATGTCACCTGCTGAACTCAAGGAATTAAAGGAGCAATTGATGGAACTCATTAAGAAAGGATTCATTAGACTAAGTACTTCCCCGTGGGGAGCGCCTGTATTATTTGTAAAGAAGAAAGACGGATCCATGAGGTTATGCGTCGACTATCGACAATTGAATCATCTCACTATCAAGAACAAGTATCCACTGCCGAGAATCGATGAATTGTTTGATCAAATTTCAGGATCCATGTACTTTTCCAAAATTGATCTTAGGTCCAGATATCACTAACTAAGAATCAAGGACGAGGATATTCATAAAACCGCATTCAGAAGCAGGTATGGCCATTATGAATTTGTTGTTATGTCTTTCGGACTAACGAATGCCCCCGCTGCCTTTATGCAGTTAATGAATGGTATATTCAGGCCTTATTTGGATCAATTCGTGGTGGTCTTTATTGATGATATATTGATTTATTCCAAGACCAAGGAAGAGCATGAGGAACATTTGAGGATTGCATTACAAATATTGAGGACAAATCAATTATATGTAAAACTTAGCAAGTGTGAATTCTGGCTTGAAGAAGTGACTTTTCTCGGACATGTTATATCAAAGAATGGCTTGTCTGTAGACCCATCAAAGGTTGAAGCTGTAAGGAACTGGGAAAGACCGACCAATGCTAGCGAGATCCGAAGTTTCTTAGGTCTTGCCGGCTATTACAGGCGATTCATCAAGAATTTCTCTAAAATCGCTGTGCCACTTACAAGGTTAACTCGTAAGGAGATCCGTTATGAATGGGATGAGGATTGTGGGAGAAGCTTCCAAACTCTCAAGGATCATCTTACTACAGCTCCTATCTTAGCATTGCCAATTGAAGGAGAAAAGTTCGAGGTATACACTGATGCTTCTGGCATTGGCCTCGGGTGTGTTCTAATGCAACAAGGGAAGGTTATAGCCTACTCTTCTCGTCAATTAAAGAAGCATGAAGAGAACTACCCCGTCCATGACTTAGAATTGGCTGCGGTAGTATTTGCACTAAAAATATGGAGACATTATCTTTATGGAGTACAGTTTACTGTATACTCCGATCACAAGAGTCTCAAATATCTTTTCTCACAGAAGGAACTAAATATGAGGCAAAGACGATGGCTGGAATATCTCAAGGACTTCGACTTCAATATACAATATCACCCCGGAAAGGGTAATCATGTAGCAGATGCCCTTAGTCGAAAGCCGAGAGCACTGTTAGCCAATTGTCTGATTCAAGAATGGAAATTACTAGAACAATTCTCTGAACTCAATATAAGCATGGACACGGACCCTAGATGTGTCACATTATCTCATGTAAGCATACAGTCAGATTTATTATCTGAGATACAAGCACTTCAAGATGATGATCCTACATTAGTAGAAATCAAGGGCAGATTAAAAGGACAATCGGACTTCCAACTAGCTTCTGATGGAAGATTAATGTTCAAGAATATAACTGGTATACCGGACTGCCCAGAATTGAAAAAGAAGATCTTAGATGAAGCTCACATATCAAGGTATACGATTCATCCTGGATCTACTAAGATGTAACAAGATGTGAAAAGAAATTTTTGGTGGCCCAACATGAAAAGAGAACTAGCGGACTATGTATCACGCTGTCTCACATGCCAACCAGTCAAGGCGAAACACCAAAAGCCTGCTGGAAAGCTACATCCTCTAGATATCCCTAAATGGAAGTGGGAGGATATTGGTATGGATTTCATCATGGGTTTATCTAAATCAAAAAGAGGACATGATGGAATATGGGTTATCATTGACCGATTGACCAAATCTGCGCATTTCTTGCCAATCAAGAGTCGATGGTCAGTAGATGTCTTAGCTACACTATACATCAAGAAAATAGTCAGATTACATGGTATTCCTGTTTCAATCATGTCTGACAGAGATCCCCGTTTTACTTCTCATTTTTGGAAAGGACTACAACATTCGTTGGGGACGAGACTTAATTTTAGTATAGCCTTTCATCCTCAAACGGATGGTCAGACCGAGAGAACAAATCAAGTAGTTAAAGATATGCTTAGAGCATGCATCACTGATTTTGATGGAAACTGGCATGATCACTTGCCTCTGGTCGAATTTGCATACAATAATAGCTACCAAGCTAGTATACAAATGGCACCTTTCGAAGCTTTATACGGAAGGAGTTGCCGATCACCCTTGTGCTGGAATGAAGTTGGAGAGAAACAACTGTTAGGTCCAGACATGGTAAGGGATACAACTGAGAAGATACGAGTAATTAGGGAAAGATTGCAAGTAGCTCAGACAAGGCAAAAGGCTTATGCCGACACAAGAAGAAGAGTTCTCGAATTTCAAATTGGAGATCATGTATTTCTCAAGATATCGCCTGGACGTGGAATACGAAGATTTGGTGTTAAAGGCAAGTTTACACCGAGATTTATCGGACCTTTTGAGATACTAGAAAGAGTTGGCGAGGTTGCTTATCGCATCGCATTGCCACCTGAACTGTCCGAAGTACATGATGTGTTCCACATATCTATGTTGAAGAAGTATGTACATGACCCATCACATATTATTGAATATGGAGACCTAGTGATCCAGAAAGATTTCACGTATGAACAGAAGCCTATGAAGATCTTAGATCGAGAAGTACGTGTCCTAAGAAATAAGGTTATTCCCATGCTAAAAGTACAATGGGATAAGAATTCAGAACATGAAGCTACATGGGAGACCGAGGAATCTATGAGGAAACAATTTCCAGATTTATTTTAGAAGGTACGTACTCTACACTCTCCAAATGCAAATATATGATATGGAATTTGGGGACCAAATTCTTTCTAAGTAGGGGAGGGTGTAGCAACCCTGATAAATTTAAAAGGAATAAATAAATCAAAATAGATTAAAAGATTTAATAAATAAACGAAAGAGCTTTGAATAAAAATAATTAAAACCCTGATGGAAATAACGCCTCAGATAAAGGCGCTACTTTACAAGAAAACACCCTTACCTAAGGCGTGTTTTGAAGAAAGGACGCCCAAACGTTAAAGCGTCAAATTTTAAACGATCAAAATAAATAAAAAGGACAAGTTAGCGTAACGTCCCTTTCGTGGACGCGTTTTAACAAGTAACGACGCTTGACAAGGCGTCAATTTAAATTCGACGCCCTGACCTAGGTCGCTAATTCAGTTTGAGTTTCGTTCGACCCAGGAGTCTATCCAGGGTAAGGTGATAACTACGAGGAAGAGTTCGAATGTAGTAATAACTCTAATATGGAAGTATTACTTCCAATCAAACACTAACTCTATTAGGATTCTAGAAATCCTATAAATAACCTACTGCTTGAACCGAGAACGCTATTTGGCGTTCGGAGTATTCTAAGGTATGTGAAGAACATCAGGTTCTTCTTGTATCTCTGTTCGTCCGATTATCGATTTCATGAAAGAATACTAAATATTCTTATTCTTCTTCTCTTCTTACAGGTTAAGAAGATTAACGGGTAAGTTTTTCTTTCCTCCACCTTCAGTTAAGTATTATGAAGAAAAATTGATGTTTCTTCATCTTATTTCTCTGTAGAGAAGTCATCTTAACCTACTGAAGAACGTGGGTTCTTCATCGACGAACGACTGCTTCTGATCGTGCCAAAAAAAAAAAAGAGAGAACCTATCGATACATCTACACCAAGACTTCTGCCCCTTTCATCCAACTCTGTTGATAGCAGAGTACCGTGTCTTCATCAGTTCTCCAGTTAATCATCATAAGGTAGGATTTTCTCATGGAACGTAGCCCAAACTACCATATAACTATAGATAATTATCATCGGTAGTTCATGCATATAGTTTTCATGCGTTCTGGTTATTTTCTACGAAATGTTTGAAAGAAACGACCCTAACAAGGGCGTTAATTTAAAAGACACGACCATGCCCAGGTCGTCAATTCCAGATTTGACGCCCTGCACATGGACGTTAATTCCTGTTAACTAATAAATAGCATGTTTAAAAAATAATTATCAATGCAAACATGATTCTAAATTAATGCATGGTCAATTTCTTGTAATCCTCCTATTTTTCTGGTCCTGACTATATACCATGTTCCTGAAATATTCATTACCTCGAAATTTGTAAAATTATGAATTCACGACCTTAACTAGCTAGGTCGTCTCTTGTTTAACTAACGCCCCAGACTAGGGCGCCTTTTTCCTGGTAACGCCCCTACCCAAGGCGCGTTTTCAACAAAATTACATATTTTTAATATCCTATAAAATAGCAATATTGGAAAGGACGACCTCTTTATATGTCGTCAAATTTAATATAAACGCCCCTGATTAAGGCGTTAATTTTACGAAAAATGACTTTACCAGAGTCGCTACTTTCTGCATTACTGATTTTTCCCGATTGCTGTTATCCGAGGGTTTCACTATATTTATATATATATATGTAGGCACTATTACTCCACTCCGTGAGTATAGTCCCACGTTTCATGATGTTTTATCGATCACCCTTAAACTCTCATTGACATACAAGCTCTCCATTGGACATTCTGTTCCTTTGGACTAGCGAGTTAGTCATAGAGACTTCCGTAAGACTCCTCGTACCTTGGATTCCCTCAAGGTCGACTGAGCTGGTTGTACCCTAAAAACCCATTACACTATTGAATGTCATGTCACTCTAAAGAAACATGGTATACCGGCCCTTATGATATGCAAAGAGTATATCATGAGAATTCTAAATGGGATGACGATATCATGCCATTTGTTGATATTCTTGTGGACCTCAATTCTATAATATATAAGAATGAGTGTATCTTGCCTTTGATGTACTGTTCATGTGGACCTCAATTCTATATAAAGAATGTCCATACTTGTTTGTCATGGTACCCGAGTTAAGGGAACCTAATTCCACCTAGTTTCATCGTTCATCGTGATTGTGTCGTTGTTATCGCCTATCTATGTCCAATATCGTATTTTTGGACTCCATTCTCTCAAAGTTATCCTACGTGTCTACAAGCTTAAATTGTTGAAATTCCCTATTGGCTATATATATATACAAGAGTGGATGTCAAATATACATGATAAATGTCTGCGCATATAGGGCCCGATCTGGTCCTGGGAGGAGCACCCGAAAGTACTTGTGCCCATGGGAGTTGAATGATAAGGTATCTGGCATTATACCGAGTGCATGACTAGCTTGATTGGAAGTTCCACACAAATCTTGTACTTGACTCGTACTTGACTTGACATGAATTGCGTGACCCGAGAAAGGGTAATTACTTGCTTGCTTGATACATGATAGCTAAAGTCCTTGACATGACTTTCTAAAGAGTACTTGCTTGAATATCTTGTTATCTTTTCCTGAAAGCTCGTGACTAGTTCATCTTGCTGTCTTATTGATAAATTCTCTCTCTATCTTGTCGTTTTATGCGAGCATGCATAGCTATAGTACATTCATGAAAAATGTAATTACTTAAACCCCTTGCTAGTTCCTGAGATATAATTTCCTACTGAGCGTTCGCTCACTCCGTGTTTGTCCCTTACTTTTCAGGTAATTCCGACGACGAGGGAAGTCAATCGGATGGGAATGGTCAAGAGTGAAAGAGCTAGAGCTTTTCCAAGTGTCATCTAGTCTTTTTCCTATTTTCTTGAATCAACTATGTCCTTTTCCTTTTTAATTGAATAGAGTATTAGATTTGTAATAGTCTATCCATTATGAAATAAAGGATTGGGTTATCTTTCTATTTTGTGCATCTCTGTTTTGGTGTCGAATACACTACTACTCTGAATGACATGATTGATATAAACTCGTCGCGCATATCCGAGTATCTTCCGCGCTCGGGGCGTGACAGGTCCACTAGTCCACAGTGATGATGTGCAGGTGACGCTGGCATTGGGCATCGTGTGTTTTTCATGACCTTGCCGTTTTCGTGTTTTCTATCTTTTGCTTCAGGAGCGAGTATGGCGCCGAGGAGGAGCTCTCGCTCTCAGCAAGGGCAGTCGGCTGGAGGTCAGGAGATCCAGCAGGGGGTCCAGAGGGACCAGGAGGAGCATAGTAGAGCGCCACAGGGGGCTACCGAGGCCGCGGATGCTACAAGAGTTCCGGGGGCCGAGGATTTCTTCCGTGGCATGTACCAGCTTATGTCTCAGCAGTTCGGCGGAGAGGCCGGTGAGGGCTCGTCAGCTAGGGGTGGGCCAGGCCGAGCAGTGAGGGACTTCATGCAGTTCCATCCACCTTAATTTAGCGGCCAGGCAGACCCTGATGCGGCTCGTGATTGGCTTGATGAGATGGAGCGGGTGTTCTGTTCTGCGAGGAGTGCTGCCGAGGACAGAGTTGTGTTGGCCTACAACCAGTTACAGGGTACGGCTCGGAGGTGGTGGTCTTCCGAGTGGAAGACGTCCTTTCAGCTTCGTCCACTTGAGCAGATCGAGTGGGATGACTTCGTCAGTGCTTTCGAGCGTACGTACTGTCCAGATATTGTTGCTACGCAGCGGATGCGGGAGTTTCTGGAGTTGGTGCAGGGCGACATGTCCGTGTTGCAGTACAGGGCCCGATTTGTCGAGCTGGGTCGGTATGCACCTCACATCATGGAGCATGAGATGGTGAGGACCACGCAGTTTGTGCAGGGCTTGAGGTTGGAGCTGAGGCACCATCTGATCACGAACGGGGCCACTAATCTAGAGACAACGTCTCGTGTTGCGATTTCTTTGGAGATGGATATGCAGAGGACTCGAGGACCGATCAGCCAGGGGCAGTCCTTGTCAGGTCGCAGCCAGCAGTCGGCTACCCAGCAGCAGGGTTTCTTCCAGCATGCGTCGGGTGGTTCAGGAGTACCGGCATCGGCAGCTTCGGTGACAGGATCTGCGTCCTTTGGCATGAAGGTCAAGAAGTTCTTCAAGAAAGGGTTCGGCAAGAAGAAGTCCAGGGATCAGGGGCAAGCTTCATCGGGCAGTGTACAACAGTCGGTTCCCTTGCAGCGTCAGGGATCAGTGGGTGGATCGCGAGGACCTTGTCCACGGTGTGGTGGGACCCACCCAGGCAGGCAGTGCACGGCGCCGATCATCTATTTTCGGTGTGACCAGCCAGGGCATATGGCGCGTGACTATCCTCAGAGACCGCCGCAGCAGCAGTTTCCTCAGCAGCAGCAGGTTCCCCAGCAGCAGAGGCAGCAGCAGCAGCAGGGACAGTATCCGCCGCTACCCAGGTCAGCTAGTGTGGGAGGCAGGCAGAGAGCTCGGGGCCAGATCACGCACATGACCAGGGCAGAGGCAGTGGCGTCGCAGCTCGTGGAAGGTACCGTTCAGATTTTGGGTTGTGCGGCTCGGGTTTTATTCGATTCTGGCGCGTCTCATTCGTTTATTTCGGAGGATTTCACGTCGAGCGTCGAGGAGCCGGTGACCCAGTTGTCCTGTGATTTGGCAGTGGAGTTGCCTTTGGGTGACTTTATGATCACTCCGTATTGCTTCGATCAGGTTCCGATTTGGATCGATGGGCGGAGTATGCCAGGCAGGTTGTATGCGTTGCAGCTTCGGGATTACGATGTGATTCTAGGCATGGATTGGCTCGAGACTCATGGAGCGGTGGTGGATTGTGGAATGAAGAGGGTCTACTTCCAGCATCCGAGTAAGAGGACCTTCTATTTCCAAGGTATCCATTCCGCCTCTTCTCGATTCCTTATCTCTGCTATTCGAGCCCGTCGATTGCTTGATTCAGGTTGTCAGGGTTTTCTCGCGTCCGTGGTTGTTGTAGACACGCCATTCTTGACGCCTCCTGAGAAAGTCTCATATTACTATACAACGCCCCGCAACGGCTTACGCATTCTGAATCACTCGAGTGCTTCCTTTTCTCGGATCTTCTTCTGCCTTTTTCGGCATCCGAAATCGTCTCGTCACGGCATTCGGACGGCATCAACACCAGTCAGACGCATCAAGAGATTCCGGAATCAAGAAGGGGGTCTGCCGGGCGGCCGCCGACGCCTGATTTGAGGACCCGGGTGGGTCTTAATGGGGGCGTCCAGGCCCCTGGACGCCCCCATTATTTTAATTTGTTTTATTCTTTTCTCAGGGCCCAAAACCAAATATAAAAATATAAAAAATATATATATTTATGGAGGCGTCCAGGACCCTGGACGCCTCCATAAAAACAAAAATAAAAAAATAAGTGTAAAATGCCAGTTGGCATACAAAAACAAATAAAATAAATAAAAAAATATATATTAATGGAGGCGTCCAGGCCCCTGGACGCCTCCATAAAAACAAATAAAAAATATAAAATGCCAGCCCTAGCATAAAAAGACAAAGAGACAATAAAAAATAATAAACTTTTGGAGGCGTCCAGGCCCCTGGACGCCTCCATCAACTCACTCACGGGCGCCGGCCACCGAACGACGGTTTGTCGTGTGTGAAAAAAGCCAAATTTAGAGACGTCCAGCTGACTGGACGCGCCCATTTCTGAATCACGAGGCGCCGCTCACAAAACCACGCGTTGTGCCAAACCGCGTGCGGCCGTCGTCGGTTTTCGGTGGACCTGTTAGAGGCGTCCGGGACCCTGGACGCCCCCATAAAAGTATTCTAAAAAAATCAATAAAAATAGAATAAAATATTATTTCGGCCCTGATGGAGGTGTCCAGGGTCCTGGACGCCTCCACCTTCCGGAGCTCTATAAATAGAGACCCACCCCCTCAGTTCTGGGGGAGCTAAGCAGTGATCCGATAGGCTGCCGGAGCCCAGAGGCTACGGAGTCATTTTTCTAACCCGTGGGGTCTTTTGTAGGTGGAGGTTCTGCCGGCTTCTCGGGTGCCTACGCTCGCGAGAGGAAGGTCGTCTTCATCCACCGCGCTTCCCCGTCGTCCCCACGCTGCCGGAGCTCCGCCGGATTTCACCCTCGGCTCATCCAATAAGCTTTTTCTTCCCCTTTTTCTCCATAGTTCTTTACATTCATCATATTGCATCCTCTATCCCCCTTCACAAGGGCGCCTCTTCTCTTATACTTCTTGCATCCATCATCTCATTTTCCTCCTACTCGAGTCCGAGAGGGGTTTAAAAGATAACACCAACCAGGTGTGTGTCTTGCCATCATTTCGTTATTTTTACCGCGAGGATTTGAATACTACACCTCCATCTTTCTAATCCACTTGTCATTTATTTGTCGTTGTTTTGCAAGGGTACCCGAGGAAAGCCCTCTCCGTCGGCCGGCCGGAAGGAGAGGAAGAAGCAACCCGCCATGTCCCGCTCTTGAGGTAGGCGCGATCACTTTCTTATTTTGGGGTCTTTCGGCCCCTGGCGATCACATCTTTTCATCGAGGCCGCGGCGAGTCACTTCCCAATGGCCGTTTAAATTTCTGTTTCCTATATTCTCTTTATATTTTGTTAAATTCTGCTTATATCATCGAGGCCGCGGCGAGTCACTTCCCCAATGGCCGTTTAAATTTTCGTTCCTATATTCTTTCTATATTATATTATATTTTGCTCATATCATCGAGGCCGCGGCGAGTCACTTCCCCAATGGCCGTTTAAATTTCCGTTCCTATATTCTTTCTATATTATATTATATTCTGCTCATATCATCGAGGCCGCGGCGAGTCACTTCCCCAATGGCCGTTTAAATTTCCGTTCTTATATTCTCTCTATAATCTGTTATATTCTGCTCATATCATCGAGGCCGCGGCGAGTCACTTCCCCAATGGCCGTTTAAATCTCTGTTCTTATATTCTCTTTTATATTCTGCTATATTCTGCTCATATTCTCGAGGCCGCGGCGAGTCACTTCCCCAATGGCCGTTTCAATTCTTGTTATTTAATTTCTGCACCATTCCCGTCCCCCCGAGGCCGCGGCGAGTCACTTCCCGCTATGGCCGTTTGAACCCCATATCTTGCCATATTATACTTGTCCCGCTCGCCCCACCGGAGCAATCTCCCGTGGTGGCCCCTTCTCTCTTCTCTATCATTTCTGTGTTGCAGCAAACAGCAAAACAAACAAAAAGAGGAGCCCGCGCGCTCTCCGCATCCTCTTCCCCGCACCATCGAACTCCGAACCGCGTGACGTCGCTCACAGATTGGCGATCACGGTGGGACTTCTACTGCTTCCTCCCGGCTACCCTTGCAAGTTCGGCACCACCCGTGCCTCTCCACCTTGGCGCCCACGCGCGCCCCCGTTGTGCTCACGGCAGCACCGTCAGTTCTGATTGGTTCTTTGTTTATTACATGTTTGTTATTTCTGTTGTTTTCCCACTCCATATATCTGTCAGCATTCCATTGCATACATCGATTCCTCTTTTCTATCCTTTTTTTCATTTTTTTGAGGATCACCCTTTCCCGGTGAAGGAAGGACTCTCCGTTTGGGAATTCCTCTCAACGGACTAGAATCTCCTACACTGGGACCTCCGTAAGTCCCCGACATCGAAGAATCTCCTCTTCGTTCACTGGGCTGGTTGTACCATTGAAGTTCCCCGAAGTTAGTCATTTCATTCGTGGTGAGACGAGAGACCCTAGCTGACACGGCGGTGAAACAAAAATAAACTAGGGTCCCTATCTTGTGTGAACTTCGGATCTCGCTAAAAAACACACAAAAAAATCATCAAAATCAAAACAAAAAAAAGGCGTAAAGGCATCCACTTGTTTGATAATCTCTGCTACCTACTTGCTAGTGTATGTTTTTGCGTTCTGGGAGAACTGTGAGCATGTCTCACGAGTCTTCTGAGGAGAACCACCCTAGCCGTGGTTTGACAGCCGACCCGCGAGTCTATGCTATGGACTCGGGTCCTTCTCATGACCCCTCGCATGAGGTGCAGGTTATTGCCGGGGACACGTCCCCGCCACAGGATATCACTTCCTTACTGGGCGTCCTCGCCAACACGGAGCTTACCTCTGAACAGCTCCGGGCCTTCCAGGCCATTCTAAAGGGGAAATCTGTTTCCCCCACGCCCCAGGAGTCAACTCCGGCTATCGCACCTCTCCACGAGTCCGTGCAGGCCATTCCATCTCCTTCATTGGCGCAAGCCATCCAGTCTCCCTCGCTTCAAGGACAAGCGAGCCAACAACCTCCCTCATTCCAATTCCCGTCACAATCTCAAACTCCCGGTGTTCCTCACACACCGTTTCAGCCAGGGCCAACTGTCGGTGGTCCGACAGTTCCCTCTCATTCCGGGTTTCCCCCTCAAGTCTCCGGGAGACAGTTTCTCCCCCAATGGCAAGTGCCACCTTCACCCCCAGAGGAGCTCGCCCAATCGCTCCTCAATAGGTTCAATCGCATGGACGAGCAGTTTCAAAATCTGAGAAGAATGGTGGACGTGAAAGCCACCCCGGAGGTTGCTTTGCCAATCCTCCCCGTCATTCATCTCCCTCCCTCCGAAATGCCCACGTACCGCAGATACAATGGTACCGGCAACCCCTTCATTCACCTCAAGGACTTCATGTATGAGTCCTCCTATTGGCAAAACGATCAGAGGTCCCTGGCATACCTCTTTCGGAGATCATTGGATGGTCCCGCGCTTGAGTGGTTCTATTCTCTGGAGCCCCGCGAGGCCGAGAATTTTGAAATAGTGCAGAGAAGGTTCTTGCAGAAATATAGGGATAGGGTCGGTCCCTCACTCTCCATTACCGACCTAGTGGCCGAAAAGATGAAACCCGACGAGGATTTTGTCCGATATGCTGATAGATGGAGGTCTCTGGCGGAAAGAATAAGGGATACCCTCTCCGAGCCCGAACAAGTGAAAATGATTGTGTCTAATGCAACCCCGCAGTTCAGACACGTCCTCGCCATGAATAAACTTACTACAATGGAGGAACTCTATGAAAGGGCCCGATACATCCAAACCCAGCTAAAAGACTCCCCCATCATGAACATGTTTGAGTCGCCGAAGCCCAAAGTGGTCAGAAAGACAGGCGCTGGTGTCCCGGGCGGAGCCACAGAAGGGGTCGTGACAAATGAGCAAGTCAGTGCGGTCAACAATGCCAACTATGCAGTCAACCCAAGGCCTCCACAAATGCCCCGACTACCCCTTCAACCAGGTCCTTTCCCTCTCCGTCCTCCACCCCAAAATAATCCACCCCAGGATAATATGCCTCCATTACGCCAACCCCAGCAACAACAACCACAACCTCAACAACAACAACCACCGCTTCAGTACAACCAAGTTCCACCCCCGGGGAACTATGGTCCCCAACAGCAACAAAGGAGGCCGCTCGGTCCTAAGAGAGCCTACTATCCACCATTGCCAGAAACCTTAGCAGATATTTTTAATGCCCTCATGGCATCGAACCAACTCGCCCTACCCAGAGAAAGGCCCGCCTGGCCCCCAATGTTGATACCTCCAAATACTGCGTCTACCACAGGCAGCCGGGACACACAGTGGATTACTGCTTCCATTTCAAAGATTACATCCATGATATGAATGATGAACATCAAATAGATTGGGATGAGATGAGACGGTACGTCGCGGCTCTCAAGGCTAGGAGACCTCCTCAGAGGCCACAGCAGCAGTTACAACAGCAGCAGCAGCAGCAACCACAACAACAACAACAGCCTCAGCAGGCCCCACAACAACAGCCCGACATGGGCATAATCCAGAATCCACTACCGGAGCACCAACAGCCCAATCATCAGGTTAACCCCATCTCCTCCTTCCCGGAAGTCGGGAGAGAGCAGGTGTGGCACCAGGAAAGTACCTCCATTCTTTATACCTCCAACCCTATCGTCATGCAACCCCCTCACCTTGCCCGGGTAGCACCTCTCTCTCATCAACCCGCATCGGTATCGCCTTCACCATTTCCACTACCATTACGCCCTCTCATCCGCACCCCGACCTCCTATCAACCGACACTTTCTACTACACCTTCACACCCTCTCACCTTCTCCCACTCCCCCACTTTACCATCCACCTCTACCACATTTACCCCTACGCCTTCTAAACCCCTTATCATCCGTCCACCATACATAACCCCGTCTTTCTCCACCACATCACCACTAATGCCTTCAAAACCACTCATCACCCACCATCCGCCTCAAAACCTTTACCCGTTTCAAACCTTACCTCCACCTCCACCTTCCAAACCCCTTATCCTTCATAATCCGCGCGATATCCCCTCTACCTCCGCCATGCCTCCACCTAACAAACCCCTCATCAGAATCCCTGCTCCCGTCATCACCCCTGCTTCATCAACCATTCCTCCACTACTACCCCTCAAACCCCTGTTAAAACCCACTGCTACCCCCACAGAGGTACAAAAGCCGCAGGCAATGGTGCTCCGGAGTGGAAGGATTTTCCACAGGGTTTTCCCCCACAACAGTCAGAATCCCGAGCAATCTCAGCCAGAGAAGGATGATGCAGAACAACCAGAAAGAGCTATCCCTGGAACACAGTATGATCTACTGAAACACTTGGACAAGACGCCTGCCCGGATCTCCATCCTAGAGCTACTTCAAAGATCCACATCCCACCAGGCGGCCTTGATGGAATATCTTCAAAAGGTCATGGTTAATGAAGACCTCCCCGTGGAGAAGATTTCGACCGTCCTAACCCCAACAGACACACAACCGGCCATCATGTTCCACAACTACGAGCTCGCTCCCAAGGAAGCTCGGAAATATGCATTGTGCATTTCAATAAAAATTAATGGGGTATCCATAAACCCGTGTCTTGTCGACACGGGTGCGTCCATAAATGTGATCTCCATGAGCACTCTTCAGTTGTGTGGGGTTGACGAGGAACAAATAAGACCTTCCTCGATCACGGTCACGGCCTATGACAATAGCAAAAGGCCGCCGCAGGGGATGATTATTCTGAAGGCAGAACTAGGCCCCATGTCAATTCCTACGGAATTCCATGTCCTCGACATGGACCCCACATTCAAGGCTATACTGGGTCGTCCTTACATTGAAGCCATGGACGCTGTGCCTTCCACCAACCATCAGTGCCTGAAGTTTCCTTACAACGGGAGAATTATTAAAGTGGTCAGTACACCTGTCCTTCACACAGTGGATGCTATCAACACCTCTCTGCCCTCTGTTTGGCCGTCTCATCGGCCCATATTGTCACTGCTGGACGTGCGTGATCCATCTCGCATGCCACTAGCACCAAAAGAGCCGGTCAGGGCAACCACAACATCGTGTCTCCCTTTTCACTCCAAAGGTTGGGAGATTATGAGGAACATCGGCTATCAACAAGGAAAAGGGCTGGGCGCACAGTTACAGGGAATGCTCAAACCGCCAAAGGAAATTAGGCCGAACCGCAGGTTTGGCCTAGGCTTCAAAGGACCATTCAAGGCGGATTGGAAGCCCCTCACGTGGACTCTATCAAACCACTTCAACAGAGGACCCGTTGTTCAGATGGGAGATCACCCACGAGAAGCATATGGGGAATCACATGCTGTATATTTTGCTGAAAAATGTCCGAGGATCACCAAAAGAGGCAAGATCAAAGATCCGGAATGCGAGTGGGACAAATGGTTCGACATATGGGACATTTCCGTTGCACTGGAAAGGATGTTCTCATCTCCACAGCTTGAAAGACCACCATTGATCTCCGAAATACCAGAGAATATTACCACTCTTGCCAAGGTTCCAAACTATCCTCGTCCTCGCCAGAAGGACTCTGTCATCGACGGATCTTCATCCGTCCTCAACATTGCCGTCGACGGCTCATTAGCCGCCATCCTCTCCATCCACTCGTCTCAGCCTTTGCTGATATCTTCTTCCTGGGCCAGACAATTGTCTGATGATCTTCCCAGGTCCCCTTCTTTGCTTACATACCTACGCGGGCTTTTCAACCCGCGCCAGGTCTTCAACCATGATCTGCTCTACGAGCCCCACAATCCTCTAGCCATAACCACTTTCCTCTCTCCTCCAATCTCTTTTCACTGCTTTGTCATTAAAAATGAAAACGAAAAAAAAAACGTCAATTTTCAAACTCTCCAACAACACATCTTCGTTGAGGAAACCTCCTACATCTCCCACGGGTGCGTACCGCCTTGCGGACCACCCGTCCAAGGTCCGATGAGCGACCTTTTCTACCCCTCCTCTGAGGGGTCTTCTCCTGTACATTCTACACCATCCTCCTCATCTTCCTCTTCGTCTGTAAATATTGTCAGTCAATCTAGGAATGATAGGCCAAGGGTAGTACCTAGGAAGAAATCCAAGGGTAGGCAGATCCCTCGTCGATTCCTTCTGGATTTGGCCGCCAGGTGTCAGGCCCTTCTTGCCATCCCCCAGTTGTTAGAAAATCCCATCCAGCTACCCGAAATAGAATGCGAGGGCGACTGTGCATCTGATGAAGGGTATGGAGTCTACGAGATCACGAATGAAGAATGCCCCACTGAAGATGAGGGTGAAGAATATGAGGATGCGGCGGGCGCATACGCTAGCGGAATGAGGAGATTCGACGAGCCGTCAACCGCCGTAGAAGAATCCACCAAAGAAGTCAACTTGGGGACTGAGGAAGACCCTAGGATCATCCTCATAAGTGACAACCTACCACCCTCTGAAGAAGAGGCATTAATTGAGGTCCTCAAGGAATATAAGGACACGTTTGCATGGAGCTACGAGGATATGCCGGGTTTCGATTCAACCTTGGTCGAACACCGTTTAACCCTAAAACCAGGGTCCATCTCGGTAAAACAAAGGTTAAGGCGTTTCCACCCTCAGATGGCTTTGAAAATGAAAGAAGAGGTCGATAAGCTCCACAAAGCCAGGTTCATTAGAGTCGTTCTTTATCCTCAATGGGTGGCGAACATTGTCCCGGTCATG
This sequence comes from Amorphophallus konjac, assembly GCA_022559845.1. NCBI lineage: Eukaryota > Viridiplantae > Streptophyta > Magnoliopsida > Alismatales > Araceae > Amorphophallus > Amorphophallus konjac. The sequence continues at coordinate 30,739,662 of CM040118.1, forward strand.
AAGAAAGATGAGAAAGTCAGGATTTGCATCGACTTCCGG